>CM034302.1:59519635-60120123 GCA_019925795.1 Dendrobium chrysotoxum
TTTCTCCCCTAACCTCTCCCTTAATGAATGACCAATTTAAAATACGGGATTCCAATAAAAATCAAAACCAAAATCATAAACAGAATAACACCATAAACACAATACACCATACACACAATAACATAATACACACAAAAATCAAACAACAAATAACAACTACTCATACACGCATACATTAAACAACACATACATTAACTAATACAAAAACAAACAAAACATCAAACAAATAATAACTCATGATCAAATAATAACATGACTCGGAAGTGCCTCTTAAAAAGATAGTGTTTGAAGAATAAATCAAAAATAGTTGAAAAAGAAGAATAAGATTTTAAAGTAATTATAAATACAATATCAACTTCCTAATGAAAAAAAAAAACTCAAATTCTAAATCAAAGAATAACTTAGATAAGAAAAGTCAACCAGGTTCACTATTTATTCTAGACAAATCAAATAAAAATAAAAAATAATTATTGCAAAAAAAAAATCAATTTCTTAGTCAATAGTGTAGATTACTACCAATTATATGGATTTGTATAATAAATAGAATTACAAAGAAAAAATCAATATGAATTTTTAATTGGCGACATTGCATATCTTTTCAATATTTTTGTGGCACACTTTAAACATCTTTCAGTTTGAGCTTATTTTATGCCTCTTTTAATATTGGCGAACATTACGCAGCTTTTTATCTGGCACGCTTTGTGTATCTTTTAAAATTTCCAGTCTTTCCAATATCAATAGATTTTAACATAAATTCCAATAATTACAAAGATAAACACATTGAAAAAGAAATAAAATAAAATAAAAAATCTTTTTTTTCAACAATTTTAGCTAAATAATACTTGTCTATAAGAACATGAAATTGATTTCTAGTCTATATCCAGTAATAATGTAATTTAAAGTATTGAGAGATTAAATTTTATAAGGAAATTAATTTGTATAGGAAAGTATTCAAAATTCAATTCTGCAGATCAACTACAAATGATTTAACTTCAAGAATATAAAATATTTCAAGAAGGATAATTTCACATCAAGTCAAAACATCATTTCATTTAGCACTTATAACACTTACAAACACATACATCTTGTCATCAATACACAATTTTAACGAAGGGACTAAAAAAATAAAAATAAATGCATAGCAAGGGCAACCCATTCACCCAGTACATCAACTCATAACAGGAAGAATTACAACATAAAGAAATCAACACATGAAATCACAACAAAACATCACAATAAGTATAAAAGAAAGATCACAACTAGTAATCGGAGGGACCCTGGTTTAGAGGTGGCTGAGGATTAAACGCCGTAAAGTAGCTATTGATTGTAGCTACATTTTTATTGACTAATTCTAATTACGCTCAGATTCAACCCATATCCTTGTTGTATCTAGCATCATGCCGGTTCAGGTGATTCTTGAAAGTTCAATAAGGATGTTAAGCCCTTGTGAACCAGTCCCGAGGCTAACCAAGAGGGGGGGTGAATTGGATATTTAAAATAAAATAAAAATCTTTTTATAACTTGCAGCGGAAATGAATTAAAATAATGATAAAAAGATCAATCACATATTTCACCCAAGCAGATAATCACAATAAAATAAAGTGCAGAAAATAATAAGAAAGAACACACCGGATTTATAGTGTTTCGGTTCAACCTGACCTACGTCCACTCCTCGGAGGTACCCTCCAATAATTGCACTAAACCAAAAGTGTCTCTCCTTTAGCCCCCACAGCTAGGCGGAGAAGCCCTTACAAAATCACTTACACCTTCCCCGGTGTGGCGGAGTAGCCGGGTCCTTTGACACCAAAAAGTACTTCTTCTTCCCAAAACTTCCCTCAAGACGAGCCTTGAATTCGACGGTACTTAGGTGCAAGCTTGCCGGAGCAACCGTGTGAACCCCCCACACTCCCTCGAGAAACCCCCTTCCAGGCTCTTCTCCCACTCAAACTCACCCTTTCTCACTCCCTTTCAAGCTCTCTCTTCAAGTTTTCTCCAAAAGAATGAAGCCTCAATGGCTGCCTAAGACACCTATCAAGTGCCTTGAGAAAGCTTAAATAAAGAGCTCGAAAAACCCTTCCAAATTAATTCTGGCGGCAAAGATTGTCCAGGGCGATCGCCGGATCGTCCAGGATGATGTGCTCTGAAAGACGGCTTCAGAAAACCCTAAAAACTCAATTCTACCGCCAAAGATCGTCCAGGACGATCGCAGGATCGTCCAGGATGATGTGCTCCAAAACATGGCTTTAGAAAAACCCTAAAAACTCAATTCTTCCACCAAAGATCATCCCGGACGATCGCAGGATCGTCCTGGATGATGTGCAGAATTTGACCTGATAGTCCCGTATGATCCTGGGATAGTCCAGGACGATCAGTACAAATTTTGCACAAATCGTCCAGTACGATATACATATCGTCCAGGACGATTAGAACAAATTTTGACACTTAAATCATTGCCTAAATTATCATGGCGGCTAGGGTTTTGAGATCATATTAGATCGTCTAGGATGATATAAATATCATCCAGGATGATTAGTTCAATGAACAGATCGGCCTGGACGATCAGAAATTATCCAGTACTATTTGTTCAAAAGTTGAACTTCTGGTTTTGATAGAATCTCACTCCCCCTGAGTATATGTACACATAGTCACAAATAAGCATACACCCTTACAGGACTTGACTCAAGAAATCAAAAAGTACATCAATGAGAGATACAACAAAGCCTATTCTACTCATTCTTTAGTCTTGAATCTTTCTTGGATTGATGCATGATGTTCCTGAAATGTTAGTACACACAAATAAATATATATTCCAAATACTAGGAAATGAACCATAATATTTGTTATCATCAAAATAAGAACTCGTGAGCCCGAGTTGCAACAATTCTCAATTTGATCAAAGCATTAATCAAAATGAGTTTCTAGTCTGTCGAAATACTCGACAATTTCTTAGTAGAAATTCAGATCAGGTCCAAGTGTAGGTGTAGGTGCAGGGGCTCCTTCTTCTCCCTCAAAATCTTCTCCCTCAGAACTTTAATCCCGCCCAAAGAGTGCACGGAGAGAGGCATCGATAAAGTAAATGAGAAGTTCATTTGGAGGTTTAGGAAGAATCAGGTTATATTTTTTTCTAGAATGTAGGTAATTAGGTGTCCTAAGGTTACATTTTTCTTTCTACTATTATGAGGAAGTCCAATATTAGAAAGTTTGTAGATGTACTGTATGATTAGTTGGGCTTCATAAATAGGAGTTTCGGTCATGATCTAGTATGTGACGGTGGATAAGAGAGGAGTCATATTTATACGATCACCAGCTTTTGGAATTATAGAGGTTCTTAAAATGTGTTGGATAATTCTAGCATTCCGCTTTAGGATATAGACACGATGAAGATGGCTTAGTTATTCAACACCACTAAAGTTAGGTTTAGATCCATCCAATCATAATCTGCTCTCGAGGTCATTGTATGTGCTCTAACTCCTACAGTCCTAAGGTGAAGAAGTACTATAGATCCTCCTTAGTTATTTTAACTCGTTGCTTAAACACATAAGAGGTCATCCTAGTTTGATCTTGACTCATTTTCATGTTTGCAAGAAACATTTGAAAAGTGTCACGATTATAGGCGTAAATCAAGGTAAGGATAAAGGAAAACTGAGTTGAGGCAAATAGGGGCATGACAAAAAAGTTGATGTCATTCTGAATGAGGAGTCGAGAAGGGGTTATTTTGGCTACAAAATACCTATCAAAAGCATCCTCATTTTCCTTAGAGAGAAAGTTGGCATCCCTACCAGATCAAGAGGTGTAGCCCCTAAAAGTACAAGGTCATTTGCTACTGCTGGCCATTCTTAAGGTTTAGACACGAGAAGGTTTGAAAATAGAAGAGAATGTAAAGAAAAAACTTATCCAAGACCTTTCTATTTAAAAAAAATGACTTATCGTACAATACGAAATTCAAATCATACGTATAATTTTGAAATCATACGGGATGAAAAATATTTCATACATACAAATGGAAATGACCAAAAATGAAAAGACTTTTCATAAACTGCCACTCCCAAGGAGTCATTTCGTACAGGCTTTTTGACCACATGATCATACAGACGAACAGGTGTTCATCCATGATGATCAGAATATTAAAGATCATTGCAGAGTAATTAGGTTCATCCACATGAAAAAATGACAACATGTTCGTACATACGAAATGGGATTTTGTACGTATGATCTTTGAAACATCATCATCATACAGTATGAATACATCATCGTACAGTACGATCTTCATTGAAAACACAGTCATGCATGCTCATTACAGAAACAATATCATCTACACGTCACATAATTCGTATAGTATGAAAAGAAATTCGTGCAATATGAAGAGAACACATAGAACACATGATAAATAGAGAACCCCTTTATTTTTTTTTAAAAGTCAATCACTCAAGATCTGATAACATGCTATTAATAAAACAAGAACAAAAAGAAATACAAAATTAACAAAAGAAAAGGATACAAACTCTGATAAATAACCTAAGAAAATAAAGAAACACACTACTACATTACAAAGAAAATTCGTAGATATTCAATTTAAGCATTAAGATCAATCACACCTAATCTGGTTCTTAAAGTGCTAAACATTTCAAAAGCCAGTGGTTTTGTGAAGATGTCTGCAAGTTGATTCTCCATAGCAATATGATGTAATTCAATTCATCCCTTAGCTACATGATCTCTAATGAAGTGATGCCTTATATCTATATGCTTGTTTCTACAATATTGAATAGAATTCTTTGAAATATATATGACACTTATATTATCACAGAAAATTAGAATAGTGCTAATAAAAAATCCTAAATTAATTAGTTGTTATTTTAACCAAAGAACCTATGCCACACAACTACCTAAGGTAATGTGTTCTACTTCAGCAGTATAAGGGATATTGATTTCTATTTTCTGCTAGACCAAGAAACTAAAGAGTGTCCTATGAATTGACAAGTTCTAGAAAAACTTTTTTGATCAACCCTACATCTTATAAAATTTGAATCAGAATATCCATTGATTTTAAAAAAAGAGCTATGCTTAGCATACCAAATCCCTATATTTTGAGTTCCCAAAAGATATCTTAAAATTCTCTTAACATCAATCAGATGTGATTCCTTTGGATCAGCTTGAAATTTAACACACAAATAAACACTAAACATGATATCTGGTCTGCTAGCAGTCAAGTAAAGCAATGATCTAATTATGCCTCTAAATTTCTTTTGATCAACAGATTTTCCCTAAGGGTCCTTATCTAACTGCAATGAGGAACTCATTGGTGTACTTACTAGTTTAGCATTATCCATTTCATACTTCTTGAGGATTTCCTTAATATACTTTGATTGATTCAAAAATGTCCCATCCTCATTTTGCTTTATGCTAAAACCAAGAAAGTAACTCAAATCTCCCATCAAGCTCATTTCAAATTCACTACTCATTATCTTTGAAACTTCATCTCAAAGATTTTTATTGGTGGATCCAAACAAAATATCATCAGCATATATTTGAACAATGAGTATTTCATCACCTATCCTTTTCAAGAAGATAGTGGTATCCACACTCCCTTTAACAAATGATATTTCTAATAGGAAAGTACTTAACATCTCAAACTAAGCCTTAGGTGGTTGTTTTAGTCCATACAATACCTTTTTCAATTTAAACACTTGGTTAGGGAATTTAGCGTTTTCAAAACCAAGAGGTTGCTCAATATAAACATCCTCTTATATTACTCCATTAAGAAAGTCACTCTTAACATACATTTGTTACAATTTAAAACCTTTAAAACAGGCAAAGGAGTAAAACCCTTATCTCTTCTAGTCTGGCTATAGGGGAAAAAGTCTCTTCAAAGTCAATTCCTTCTATTTAACTATACACCTTAGCCACCAATCTGGCCTTATTTCTAATCACAACACTTGAATTATTCAATTTATTTTTGAACACCAACTTAGTTCCAACAACACTTTTATATCCTTAGGCCTTTCAATTAATTCCCAAACATCATTTCTAACAAATTGATTCAATTCTTCTTGCATGGCCATAATCCAAAATTTATCAGAAAGTGTTTGATTTATACTAGTAGAGGCAGAATGGTTCACTTCTTTGCTAAATCCATGCCTAGTTATAGTACCCTCACTAGTTCACCTAAAATCAATTCTTTAGGGTGACTCTTCAAAAAATTCCATTCTCTAGGCAAAGGGTTTTCCATCTCAACATTTTCTTCCAAATTTGTCTTTTCAATTCCTTGGGAGATAACTTCAATATAATCTTCTTCCAACCTTGGCTCTTTTGAAATACCGGATTCATCAAAACCTACATGTGTGGTTTCCTTAACTACCAAAGTTCTCTTGTTACAAACCCTATAGGATTTGCGAACACTAGAATATCTAAGAAAAATTCCTTCATCATATTTAGGATCAAATTTTCCTAAAGGAGTTTTACCATTATTATGAATAAACACCTTACATCCAAAAATAGGCAAATATGAAAGGTTAGGTGTTCCACCCTTAAGAAGTTCATAGGGTATTTTGTTCAACTTGGATCTAATGTTCATCCTATTCAGAACATAACATGTCATACTAATTACTTCAGCCCAAAAATAATTTAGAAGTGAATATTCAGCCATCATGGCTCTAGCGGCTTCTACCAAAGTTATGTTCTTTCTCTTAACAAACCCATTCTACTGAGGGGTCCTAGGTGCTGGAAAATTGTGATCAACTCCTGGTTCTTTACAAAAATCTTCAAATTTTTCATTTTCAAACTCTCCTCTATGATCACTTTGAATTGATAAAATTTCATACCCTAGCTTTCTCTAAATCGAAGTATAAAAATTTCTAAATTTATCAAATGATTCACTCTTATGAGATAAGAATTTGACCCAAGTGAATCTTGAGAAATCATCAACAATCATAAACCCAAAAATTTTACCTCCTAGACTTACAGTGCTTACCGGTCCAAAAATATCCATATGAATGATTTCTAGTGATTTGCTAGTCCTAAGATCTTTAATTGAATGAAAGGAGGACTTCACCTGTTTCCCTAATTGACATGCATCGCATAGGTGATCCTTAGTAAAGTCTAGTTTGGGTATTCCTCTAACTAATTCTTTCTGGGTAATCTTCCTAAGATTTTGCATGCTTGCATGACAAAGTCTTCTATGCCATAACCATGATTCTTCACTGATTGTTTTGAGACAAAAAGTATTAGAAGATTTTATAAAATTCAAATCAAGCATGTATACATTATTTACCCTATTACCATGCAACATATGAATTCAATTTTGGCTTATAATGAAGCTTGTGGGAAAAATTTTAACACTATAACCTTTATCATAAAGCTGATTAATACTCAACTAATTAGATTTCAAACCTTCAACCAATAAAACATTCTTAATAAAAAAATTGTTCTTATTTCCAATCATATATATACCTACCACTCTCCTAGTGGTATTATCTCTAAGTGTTACTTTGCCTCCATTCCTGACTTCCAGCATTATAAATTGATTTGCATCTCCAGTCATATGCTTAGAACATACGTTATCCTGGTACCAAATGCTCTCATGAGGACTTGTATGAGAGTGTATCTATAAAAAGATCAAATGTTAGACTTGGGAACCCAAATAAGTTTGGGTTCACCTCTAGGCAATGATAAACCAGATGCATGTGTAATATGCTATGATTTATGTGCCTTACCTCTCCACACAAGATGCGTTCTATGATGAATAGCACATGTATGGGAGATGTGTCCTAACATTCCACATGAAAAACATTTCATACAAGGAAAAGGAATTTTTAATCTATATGAGCTATAATATCTCTTCCAAGGTTTTGAACTTGTATCTTTTTGCTTAGACTCATAGAATTGTTTAAGTGTGGGTGTCGGTCTATTTTCCATAATAGCCTTCATTTTTAATTCTAAATGAGTTTCTATTTTTTAACATTGAAATTTTCATTCTCAAATCAAGTTCCCTATGTTCAGCTTCTTCCAAAAAAACTTTACATCATTTTCAAGTTCAGTGTGTGATGATTTAAATAGTTCACACTTTTTGTTCAAATCATTGAATTCATCCAATAAGCTCATATTGTTGCTATCAATTGATGCGTGATCATTCCTAAGGATTTTATTCTCTTTTTATAAATTCAAAAATTCTATATTCAACTTAACATGTAGCTTTTGAGTTTCTTATATGCAGTCTGAATTTTCTCAGAAACTTCAAATAATTCATCATAGTATAAATCATATACCTCCTCTTAATTCGAGTGATCAAGGTTATCTACCATTAAGTACAAGTTAGTGACTTCTTCCTCTACTTCTATTTCTAAGATATCTAATGCTAAGTCCGCCCAGAATGCTCTTTGCGGTCTCTTCTATCCTATCCTTACATTGGTTTTCTCCTCAATCTTCTCCTTGTTAAGATTGGCTTCGAGATTCAGGCAATCAGATTTAATATATTCAAGCTTTCTGCATTCATAACAAATTACATCATTAGAAGCTTTTATATTTTTGTGGAACTTACCTTTACTTCACTGCTGGTGTCTCGTTTGCTTTTTCTCAGGAAACTTTTGAATTGCCTCATCATGAGTGCAATATCATCTTCATCCTCAGACTGTGATTGATCACTCTCCGAGTCATCCACTTTCAACATAATTTTTTCTCTTTTCACTTATCACCTCCATCAATCTGTCTTTGAGTCACTCCTTACTTGTAAGCAATCGGTGATCCAAGAAGATTGTCAATAGAATAAATATTTAAGTCCTTTAACTCAGTTATGGTCATTATCTTTGCATCATAAGTAGTAGGTAAACAACATAGGATTTTATTTACTTTTTTTAGAATTCATTAGTTCCCTACCTAAAGCAAGCAATGAGGTGACTATTTGTGTTAAATGAGTATACATATCACTAATTGATTCATTCAGTTTCATGCAAAAAAATTTATAGTCATGTAATAAAATATTCAATCTAGATTATTTCACCTCATTAGTTCCTTCATATGTAATGCAAAGTCTATTCCAAATTTATTTTCCAATTTTACAGGTTGAAACACATATATAGTCTTCAGATTTAAGAACATAAAAAAAATTATTTAAACATTTTACACTTAGCTGAGCTAAATCTTTTTCCTCTAATGTCCAATCATTAAATGGTGTTTCTATCTTAATGCCATCAAAGAGTCTAGTAGGAGAAGTGTAACCATCCTATACTAACATCCACATGCGATAGTCAAGTGATTACAAAAAAGTAGACATGCGAGTTTTCAAAAGTAAAATGGAATGTTTTCAAGAAAAGGCGGTCTATTGATCGAATATCCTTCAGGAGAATTATGGTTTCCAAAATTAGCCATAATTATTTTTCAAAAAGTAATCTAAATTTTAATTTTTGAAATATACTCTGATACCACTTGATAGTTCGAGTAGGTTATTAAACCTAATGCAATTGTCCTAAGGCTAATCAAGAGGGGGGTGAATTGGTGATTTAAAAAATCTCTTAGATTTAGAAAATTGATTTAAGATTTTTATTACGATGATAGACTTTTTCAAAATAACTTTTCAACCATAATAAAACAAAGTGCAGAAAAATAAAAATGCAGTAAAAGTAAAAACATAGAAGAACACAAAATTTTATAATGGTTCGGTCCAACAAGACCTACGTCCACTCCCTGTAGACTCCTTCTCCAGGTATTGCACTAAACACTAGTGACTCTCCTTTAGCCCCCACAGCAAGACGGAGAAGCCCTTACAAAAACCTCTCTTCCACCAACCCAGTGTGGAAGAGAATCATCATCCTTTTTCACCCTCCTGGTGAAGGCAGAGAACCCACCATCCTTTCTCACCCTCCTCATCATGGCAGAGTACCAACATCCTTTCTCACCCTCCTAGTGATGGTAGAGAACCGACATCCTTTTTCACCCTCCTGGTGAAGGCAGAGAACCTGATCTCCTTTGAAAATCTCCTTTCAAGATGCTTCAAGGAAGTAGGGAATAACTTTGAAGAATAAGTAAGAGATTCTCACCTTGGAAAACCTTGTGAAACCCCTCATAAATCCCTCTCATAAGATCTCTCACGCTCCAATTCAAAAACACATTCCCTAACACTATCCATGTACACTCTCAAAAGAAATTCAAAGTTAGATCAATGGATAGTCAATTTTTGGGCACTTATATATGAAGGACAAGAAAAACTATCCAGAAAACTAAAAATTTCAAGTTGAATGGACTCCGATCGTATAGTATGATCGATGGTCATACGTATAAATAGTTCAAAAATGAACTCATTCGTCCGGTATAATCCTGTATGAACCTGATTTCATACTTTATCATTTATCTGTATGAACCAACATCATACAATATGGTCAGCTCAAAAATGTTGAGTTCGTATGGGATAAATTAGTACGAACCTGATTTCATACTCTAATCGATGTCTATATGAACCAACTTCGTACAGTATGATCAGTTCAAAATTGTTAAGTTTATACAGGATGAACTGGTATCAACCTTATTTCATACTCTAATCAACGTATGGGATGAACCAACTTCATACGATATGATCAGTTTTAAAAACACTTCAAAGTCCTAATTCTATCAACTCTATTTTGGAGGAACAGTCAAATCATCCAGTATAATTCTATAATTATACAGTACAATTAGTTTAAAAATAAAGGTTTTGTCATACTCCTCCAATGTGTGTGCGTAGATTACCCAATTACAATCACACTCTCTCAAACTCAAGAAAAATAAAAAAAAGAATAGACTTCAATTATAAGAACCCTAATCTAATCTGTCTTGAACTCTTCGATAGTCTAGAGTATAATTTTCCTGAAATGTTAGTACACACAAATAATATAAATAAAATATATCCAATAAATTTTAGGAGAAATAGTAATCAATACAATAATATTTTAGTATCATAAAAAACTCACATGATATAAAAATATAATTTTGAAAACTAAGTTGTAACACTTGTGTGAGAGCACACCTACAAAATAATCAGATGTCAGAGTTGGGAACCCAAATAGATTTGGATCCCATATTATGGAAAGAAGAATGAAATGTATGTATGCTATTCTATGATATTTAAATTTTAGATCTCCACACCAAATGTGTTCTATGGTGAATGGTGCAAGTGTGGGAGGTATGTCCTAGCATGCCATAAGAAAAACATCTAACTCTATCAAAAGGGTTACTAACTCTATCAAAAGGGTTACTAATCTCTTCCTAGGTTTGAATGATGCATGCTTTGTTGGTGGTTTTTTAAGCTCTTCCAGTATAGGTGGTTTTTTATTTTCCTTGAAGGTAGTTAATTTAGTTTCTAAAAATTTATTTGTACTTTTAAGAATTGAATTTTCTATTTTCAATGCATGCTCCCTACTATCTAAATCAGATGCAAGAGTAAATAAGTTCTTGTATGCATTTTCTAATTCAATATATGATGTTTTCAAGGAATCATGTTCAGTAGTTAAAACAAGATGATTCTTGTTCAAAGTATCAAATTCATCTAGTAAAGCCATGTGACTACTATCCAGAGTGGAATGATCTTTCCTTAAGCATTAATGCTCTTTCTCCAGAATTAAGAAATCAGATTTAAGGCTTGCATGTAACTTTTTAAGCTTCCTATATAAAGAATGATTTTTTTCAAAAACTTTAAATAATTATTCATAGGTAAGCTCAAATACCTTTTCTTGATCAGAATGATCAAGATAATCATCTGTCATTAAGCATAGTTTGGTTACCTCCTCTTCTGCTTCAGTTTCTAAAAAGTCTGATATTGAGTCAACCTAGAACTTAGGTGCCCTAGCTTCCGAAAAGTCTGATGTTGAGTCAACCTAAAATCCTTTACTTGCCCTTCTTAAACTTAGGTTTTTCTTCACCCTTCTCCTTGCGTGGGTGGGCTTTAAGAATTGAGCAATCGGACTTCAGGTGCCCTAACTTCCTGTATTCAAAATATATAATATCATAAGAAACTATAGAATTCTTATCAGTTTTACCTTTGTTCCATTTTTGATGATGCTTTTGCTTTCTCTTTAAAAAGCTTTTGAATTATCTAGTAATCAAAGCAATATCATCAGTTTCTGATCTAGACATATCATTATAAGAATCATTAGCCTTAAGGGCTACAATTTTCTCCTTTTTCTTCTCACCTACATCAAGCTGCCTTTGGTTCACTCCTTGCTCATAAGTAATGAGTGATCCAAGTAAGTTATCAATTGAATAAACATTCAGATTCTTTGATTTAGTAATGGCAATAATTTTTGCATTATAGGAAGAAGATAAACATCGCAAAATTTTGTTCACATTTTTTTATAATTTGTAAGCTCTCTTCCTAAGGCATGCAAAGAAGTAACAATCTGTATAAACATAGAATATATTTTTGAAATTGATTCACTAGTTTTTATGCAAAAGTGTTCATGATCATGAAGCAAAATGTTCAGCCTAGATTGTTTAACTTCAGTTATTCCTTCATAAGTTATGCATAATCTGTCATAAATTTCTTTTCCAGTAGAACAAGTAGAGACACACATATAATCTTCAGATTTTAAGGCATAGAAAAAATAGTTCAAACATTTGGCATTTAGTTGGGCTAAATCTTTATCATCGATAGGCCATTCAGCAAAAGGTATTTTAGTTTTAATGCTATCTACTAATCTAAAAGGTGCAGAACAACCTTCTTTAATTAGCATCTACATGGAATAATCAATTGACTGTAAAAAGGTGGACATGCGAGTTTTCCAAAAATGAAAAGGAATATTATCAAATAGAGGTGGTTTTAGGATTCAATAGCCTTCCATAGTGTTACGATTACCAAAGTTAGCCATTGAACAAAATTTAAAGGTTTTCTAAAACTTGATATAGGAATTCCTCTCTGATACCACTTGAATGTTTGTGAGGGTTACGAAACCCTAAAGAACTAGCCCAAGGCTAGCCAAGAGGGGGGTTGAATTGGTGTTTTAAAAAATTCTTAAACAAAAAGAAAAACTTTTTATCCTTTTTAAATATTTTTTAAAATAGAAAATAACCCTTGATGCGGAAGAAAATATAATTTCATAATAACAATACAATTAGAGATTTCAACCACAGAACAAATCACAGATAAGTGCAGAAATAAAATGTGAAAAAAGTGATAAGAAAGAGCACACCAAATTGTATAGCAGTTCAGTAAAATCTGACCTACATCCACTCCCCAGAAACCTTCTTTCTAGGTATTGCACAAATCAGTTAATGTCTCTCCTTTTAGCCCACAGCAAGGCAAAGAAGCCCTTACAAAATCTTTCCACCGACCCGATGAGGCAGAGAACCTTGAATCCTTTTTCACCCTCCTAGTGGAGACAAAAAATCTCTCACAAAGTTGCCCTCACAAGACTCTTTCTCTCTCTATCCCAAACTCTCCTTCTCCTTCTCTAAGCTCTCTTAGGTTAGAATAGTAGCAAAATATTTGCTTAACAGCAATTAAGAGAACTTAAATAGGAGGCTTCCAAAAATACCCCTAATTTTTAATTTGGCGATGAAGATCATTCAGAATGATTCAAATATCATCCTGTATGATTAGTACAAAATATCCCTTTCAGCCAGTACAATCAGCATTGCCCTATACGATCATTTCAAGTATTTCAAAGAATCGTCCCGTACGATCTTTCGATCGTCCCATATGATCTTTCGATCATCCTGGATGACTAGTTCATAAGTGCTATAGATCATCCAGTATTATGTCTGATGATTAATTATCATCCCATGTAGTAAACGAGTCATCCATTATGAAGTAAAGGTATCTTCCAGGATGATTAGATGAAAAATTATATTTTTTTCCTATATGATGGGAGATGATTAATTATTATACCATGTAGCTGTCTGATCATACAGTAGGATCATTTTCGACCATCCTATACAATTTGATTAATTAGTTTAACTATAATTAATCCCCTAATCATGGGATTAATTTAGGCATGATTATCATAAATTGTCCATGACAATCATGATCATCCTATACGATGAGAGTAGATTTTGAAATATAAAATCTTGCCTAAATTATGATTGGCAGTTAGTTTCTAAAGTTAAAATGTATCATCCTGTATGATATAGGGATCGTCCATAATGATTAGTTCAAATAGTCTGTTATGACATAGATGCCCTAATTAGGATTTTGGGATAAACTGATCGTCCAGGATGATATAAATCATCCTCTATGATTAGTTCAGAAAATTAAAAATTTTTCTAACTCACTTACCTGAAAGTTTGAAAGGGATGTTTAAGCCCTAGTGAACTAGTCCCGAGGCTAACCAAGAGGGGGGGTGAATTGGATATTTGAAACAAAATAAAAATCTTTTTATAACGTGCAGTGGAAACGAATTAAAACAACGATAAAAAGATCAATCACAGATATCACCCAAGTAGATAATCGCAACAAAATAAAGTGCGGAAAATAATAAGAAAGAACACACCGGATTTATAGTGGTTCGGTCCAACCTGACCTACGTCCACTCCTCGGAGGCACCCTCCAAGTATTGCACTAAACCAAGAGTGTCTCTCCTTCAGCCCCCATAGCTAGGCGGAGAAGCCCTTACAAAATCACTTCCACCTTCCCCGGTGCGGCGGAGTAGCCGGGTCCTTTGACACCAAAGAGCACTTCTTCTTCCCAAAACTTTCTTCGAGACAAGCCTTGAATCCGACGGTACTTAGGTGCAAGCCTGCCGGAGCAACCGTGTGAACCCCCTCACACTCCCTCGAGAAACCCCTTCCCAGGCTCTTCTCCCTCTCAAACTCCACCCTTTCCTCTCTCCCTTTCAAGCTCTCTCTTCAAGTTTTCTCCAAAAGAACGAAGCCCCAATGGCTGCCAAAGACACATATCAAGTGTCTTGAGAAAGCTTAAATAAAGAGCTCCAAAAACCCTTCCAAATTAGTTCTGGCGGCAAAGATCGTCCAGGACGATCGCCGGATCGTCCAGGACGATCGCCGGATCGTCCAGGACGATCGCCGGATCGTCCAGGACGATGTGCTCCAAAAGACGGCTTCAGAAAACCCTAAAAACTCAATTCTGCCGCCAGAAATCATCCAGGACGATCGCAGGATCGTCCAGGACGATGTGCAGAATTTGACCTGATAGTCCCGTACGATCCTGGGATAGTCCAGGACGATCAGTACAAATTTTGCACAAATCGTCCAGTACGATATATAGATCGTCCAGGACGATTAGAACAAATTTTTACTCTTAAATCCTTGCCTAAATTATCATGGCGGCTAGGGTTTTGAGATCATATTGGATCGTCCAGGACGATTAGTTCAATGAACAGATCGTCCTGGACGATCCGAAATCGTCTAGTACGATTTGTTCAAAAGTTGAACTTCTGGTTTTGACAGGATCTCACTCCCCCTAAGTATGTGTACACATGGTCATAAATAAGCATATACTATTACAGGACTTGACTCAAGGAATCAAAAAGTACATTAATGAGAAATACAATAAAGCCTTTTCTACTCATTCTTGAGTCTTGAATCTTTCTTGTATTGATGCATGCTGTTCCTGAAATGTTAGTACACACACAAATAAATATACATTCCAAATATTAGAAGATGTGAGCCATAATGCTTGTTATCATCAAAACAGGAACTCTTGAGCACGAGTCGTAACAATCTCCCCCTTTTTGATGATGGCAAACATTACTGGTTGAATTTACAAAAAGATATTTTCTCCTACTCTCCCCGTCACTAAGAAAAAGTCTTTTAAAAATAGGGAGGAATACTTTCTTCTTTTTTTTTTTTAAATTTTTGAAATAACTACAACAACAATATGATGTAAAACAAACAACACAAAAACAAATATCCCAAATACAATAGTACGTAAAAAACATTACAAATACAACAGTACGTTCTCCCCCTTTGACATTATCAAAAAGAGGAGGAGCAAAAATTTGGAAAGTCACCTCTTGAGGTTCTCCAAAAACTTAGTAAGACATGAATTGATCTCTTTGAACTCAGAAAGGTTAGAAAATCAGAAAATGTAAATCCAAACTCAGGTTTTAAAAAGGCGAAAAAACTTTTTAAGCCAATATCTAAATCAAGGAACAAATTAGATAAGGAAATAAAACTTCTTCAAAACTCCTTTCATAAAATACATCTAATAGAAGATTAATGCAAAGTAATGAATCAGAAAATCTTGATTTTCAAACTCAAGTAACGAATCTATCAAAAAGTCATAAGAGTTTTCAAAACTTTAGAGATTTACAAGAATGGAAGCAGCTTTTATGGGCTAATTTTGTGCCTCTTTTTCAATTTGTTTGGCGCATTGCGCATCTTTTGATTTTTGATACACTTTGTGTATTCAATTTGGCAATTTCGCATCTTTTCAATTTTGGGCTGATTTTGTGCCTCTTTTCAATTAGTTTGGCGCACTGCGCATCTTTTGATTGCCTCCTTTCTAAATCTTTAAAATCAGCAAACCTTATCCTTATGATAAAGACGAACAACCTGAATTAGATAATCTTAAAGTTGGTTCAATAATTTGCAAAAGATTCCTACGAGATAGACAAAATGTTGGGAGATGAAAAAAGTTTTAATTTCAAAAATCAATTTATAATCTGAAACAGATTTTGACTCAAAAGCAAGATAGCCTTATTCAAAGAAATGAGATAGAGAGACAAAATCATGAGTTTTCTTCCTTTACTTGATTTTAGAAAAATCAACCACAACTAACATAATATTTAGAAAATACAAGAGGTAAATTTTCCATTTTTAAAAAACAAGATCTTTAAAAAATAATTTTTAAAATAAGAGGTGTTATGTGTGTGCTTGATCAGAGAAACAATAAAAAGCAACATAAGGAATTTGAAAAGGAAAAACAAAAATAATAAAACACAGAAAACACAACGAATAAATAATAGTAATAGAAAAACAAAAACATAAACACACAAAAAGAACATTAATCTACATCAGCTTGCTCCTGATCAGATGATTCAGAAGCTAGATCTGCCCAGGACATTTTTCGTTTTGCATTGTCAGCCCTTATTAGAATTTGCTTAGCTTTACCCTTTTCCTTTTCAGGAAGGGTTCTTAAGTTCGGGCACTGATTTTTCATATGTCCAGGCTTCCTACATCCAAAACAAATAACATCAGAAGAAAACTTTACATTCTTACCATTTTTACCTTTGTTCCACTTTTGATGTTGATGTTTGTGCCTTAGCAGATTTTTCAATTTATTTGTTGCTGATGCTAACTCTTCACTTTCATCACTTTCAATGTCTTCAGTTTTCAGCACTATCGTTTTATCTGCATCCAAAAACTTTTGACCCAAACCTTGCTCGCAGGCAATGAGTGAGCCAATCAAATTATCAATAGAATATTCGTTCAAATTTTTTGATTCAGAAATTACAATGACTTTGGCATCAAATTTAGCAAGTAGAGAACATAGGATTTTATTAACTTTTTCAAAATTTGAAAGTTCTTTTCCTAAAGCATGTAATGATGTCACAATTTGAGAAAACCTAGTAAACATGTCCAAGATCGTTTCATAAGGTTTCATGCTAAAAAGTTCATAATCATGCATTAACATATTTAGCCTAGATTGCTTGATTTCACAAGTACCTTCATATCTAGTGCATAATTTATCCCAGATTTCTTTGCCAGAAGTGCATGCAGATATTAACATACAATCATCAGAATTCAAAGCACAGAAAAAACAATTTAAACATTTAGCATTTAATTGAGCATTGATCTGATCTGTTCTACTCCATTCAGAAAAGGGAATATCAATTTTAATTTCATTTACAATACGTGACGGTGCAGAATAACCAATTTGAATCATATGCCACATACGATAATCAATAGATTTCAAGAAAGTAGACATACGAATTTTCCAAAAATCAAAAGTAATATTTTCAAATAAAGGTGGCCGGGTGATTGAATATCCTTCCACAATATTATGATTACAAAAATTAGCCATGGATCGAATTCAAAAGTTTTTAAACTTAAATTTTGAATCCCGCTCTGATACCACTTGAAAGTTCGAAAGGGATGTTAAAGCCTTAGTGAACTAGTCCCGAGGCTAACCAAGAGGGGGGGTGAATTGGATATTTGAAACAAAATAAAAATCTTTTTATAACGTGCAGTGGAAACGAATTAAAACAACGATAAAAAGATCAATCACAGATATCACCCAAGCAGATAATCGCAACAAAATAAAGTGCTGAAAATAATAAGAAAGAACACACCGGATTTATAGTGGTTCGGTCCAACCTGACCTACGTCCACTCCTCGGAGGCACCCTCCAAGTATTGCACTAAACCAAGAGTGTCTCTCCTTCAGTCCCCATAGCTAGGCGGAGAAGCCCTTACAAAATCACTTCCACCTTCCCCGGTGCGGCGGAGTAGCCGGGTCCTTTGACACCAAAGAGCACTTCTTCTTCCCAAAACTTCCTTCGAGACAAGCCTTGAATCCGACGGTACTTAGGTGCAAGCCTGCCGGAGCAACCGTGTGAACCCCCTCACACTCCCTCGAGAAACCCCTTCCCAGGCTCTTCTCCCTCTCAAACTCCACCCTTTCCTCTCTCCCTTTCAAGCTCTCTCTTCAAGTTTTCTCCAAAAGAACGAAGCCCCAATGGCTGCCAAAGACACATATCAAGTGTCTTGAGAAAGCTTAAATAAAGAGCTCCAAAAACCCTTCCAAATTAGTTCTGGCGGCAAAGATCGTCCAGGACGATCGCCGGATCGTCCAGGACGATGTGCTCCAAAAGACGGCTTCAGAAAACCCTAAAAACTCAATTCTGCCGCCAGAAATCGTCCAGGACGATCGCAGGATCGTTCAGGACGATGTGCAGAATTTGACCTGATAGTCCCGTACGATCCTGGGATAGTCCAGGACGATCAGTATAAATTTTGCACAAATCGTCCAGTACGATATATAGATCGTCCAGGACGATTAGAACAAATTTTTACTCTTAAATCCTTGCCTAAATTATCATGGCGGCTAGGGTTTTGAGATCATATTGGATCGTCTAGGACGATTAGTTCAATGAACAGATCGTCCTGGACGATCCGAAATCGTCTAGTACGATTTGTTCAAAAGTTGAACTTCTGGTTTTGACAGGATCTCACTCCCCCTAAGTATGTGTACACATGGTCATAAATAAGCATATACTATTACAGGACTTGACTCAAGGAATCAAAATGTACATTAATGAGAAATACAATAAAGCCTTCTCTACTCATTCTTGAGTCTTGAATCTTTGTTGTATTGATGCATGCTGTTCCTGAAATGTTAGTACACACACAAATAAATATACATTCCAAATATTAGAAGATGTGAGCCATAATGTTTGTTATCATCAAAACAGGAACTCTTGAGCCCGAGTCGTAACATTACCACTCCCTTGAGTGTGTGTATATGTGTGTAAGGTTACTTAGCTTCAGGATCCATCAAAGTACATTTGACTCAAGAAAAGGTAAAAGATGCATTAGAATTGAAATAATAGACTGACTCAATCCTAGTCTACTTGATCTTAAGCTGATTGATAATTCAAGTGAGCTTGTGGACCTAAACTGTTAGCACATAATAAAGAAAGCAAATATACAATAAACTCAATGAATAGGAGATAGAATGGTAAGTAAAACAATAATGTTTGTTATCAACAAAATCACAGTGGTGTTACCCAGATTTGTAACACTATGTGTAAGGCTATGATTGATGTTTATAAAGGAAAATTAACTATAAGATCACAAAACCAAGAAGTAACTATTGATGTGCTTAAATCTATGAAGTTCCCTAATGAAAAGAATGAAGACTGTTTTAGAGTTTATTTGGAAGAAAATTCTATTGAGAACTTTAAGGAAGATCTGATATTGACAAATTCATTGGAGGATGATTTGAAGAAAAGCTTTGAGGAATTATGATAATCTATTCATTTTATTAGAGAAACTACTGGGATATTTAGAGAGAGATTTAAGATATTGGATACATCATCTTTGGATTAAACTTTAAGACCATATATAGAGAAAGCACCTATTTTAGATCTTAATGTCCTTCCTAACCTTATTAAGTATGCCTTTTTGAGTAGTGATTTAACTTTTCTTGTTATAATTTCTACAAGATTGAAAAAAGATCGATAGGATGAGAAATTGATTGGGATTTTAGTAGATTATAATAAAGCTTTTGGATTAACAATAGTAGACATTAAAGGAATTACCCCTCACTTTGTATGCATAACTTATTAATGTAGGAAAATTATATACCAAAAGTTGACCCTCCAAGAAGACTAAACCCATCCATGAAAGAAGTTATTAAAAAAATGCTTAAATGGTTAGATGTAGGCATTATGTATCCTATTTTAGATAGGTCATGGGTGGGTCCTATTCATTGTGTTCCTAAAAAGGGTGGTTTGACTGTAGTACCCAATGAACTTAGTGAGATTATCCTTACTAGGACAGTCACTAGTTAGAGTAGACTAGGAAGCTGAATAAAGCCATTAGAAAAAATCAATTTTTCTATCCTTTCCTTGATTAGATGTTGGATAGGTTTGTTGGACATTCTTTTTATTACTTTCTAAAAGGATATTTAGGATACCAACAAATTCCTATAGCACTTTAAGACCAGGATAAAACTACCTTTTATTCTTTGCAATGTCCCTATTACCTTTCAAAGATGTATGATATCAATTTTTTTAGATTTAATCAACCAAGGCATTCAAATCTTTATGGATGACTTTTCTATTTTTGACACTACTTTTGATTCTTATATTGATCATTTAACTATTATTCTTAAAAGATGTGTGGAAATAAATTTAGTGCTAAAGTGGAAAAACCATAGATTTATGGTTACTGAAGGGATTGTTTTAGGGCATAAAACTTCTAAGGAAGGATTAGAGAAAGACAAACCAAAAAATTCAAGTAGTAGAAAAATTGTTACCACCCACATGAGCTAAAGGTATAAGGAGCTTTCTAGGGCATTATTACAGGCTAGAATACACATGGCGATAGAGTTAGAATCTTACATCTTTGCGTTACACTGATATCGATCTCACACATAGAGAGCATAAGATTTTTTATATGGAAACCTGGTAAAGGGAAAAAACCATGGGGCCTAATCCAGTTAAAGATGATTCCATTTAAATTTGAGTAGGTTATAGTCGGCTGACTCATCATTGAGGGCAATCAAATTATAAATTCCAATGGTATGGTTGTAGTCTAGTACTCAATGGGGATGAAAATCCAGCACACTTGGAAGTCTGGGAAGTTATTGGTGGTCCGATCAAAGTCCTGATGTTAGTTGGTGATATGGTGGAATTCTGAAGTCATTGGATCATTTGGAAAAACTAAGGGAGTCAAGCGGTGGTCCAACGGAGCTCAATATTTTAGGTGGTGGTTCAGTGAAGCTCAGGGCATCTAGCGGTGGTCTGGTAGAACTCAAGATGTCAGGTGGTGGTCCGACAGAACTCAGGGTGTTAAGCAGTGGTCTGGCAGAACTCAGGATGTCAGGTGGTAGTCCGAAGGAACTCAGGATGTCAGGTGGTGGTCCGACAAAACTCAGGGTATCAAGTGGTGGTCCAACGAAACTCAAGACATCATGTGGTAGTCCGATATAACTCAGGGAATCAAGCGGTGGTCTGGAGGAACTCAGGACGTCAAGCGATGGTCCAAAAAAACTTAGGATGTTAGGTGGTGGTCCGACAAAACTCAAGGTGTCAAGCGGTGGTCCGGCGGAACTATAGATGTCAGGTGGTGGTCCGACAGAACTCAGGGTGTCAAGCACTAGTCCGGTGGAACTTAGGACATCAGGTGGTGGTCCGGTGGAACTTAAGACGTCAGGTGGTGGTCCGGGGAAACTCAAGGAGTCAAGAGGTGGTCCGGCAGAACTCCTGGTGGTGGTCAAGGATGCAAGAGCGATCTTTGATCTCTCTCTTGATTCCTTAGGCTTAGGATTTCTTTTTTAAGAGGAAAGGGGGCTCTATTTATCGATTTGTTGGAGTGGCATGGCTTATAAATAGGTGGATGATCAAGGAAAAATGGGGAGTGGTTTAGATGGACGGCCAATGTTGAATCCCTTGATCATAGACCATATGATGAACATTTGAAGGTCTTAATGATGTTGGAATTCAATGATCTTAAGCTTATTGGATTTGCCTCATCGAGCCGCTCAATTCAATTATAAGCATGTCACATTTTGAAATTGTTTGGTAATCCAAACTATGGTTCAAACCTTCCAACAACACTTCAGGCCCTTGGTTTGGACCCATTTGGCTTGGATTGAGTCGAATTTGGTGTCATTGGGTTTGTATTTTTGAGATGTTTAGTTTGACTATAAGTTGCCCCCTATTTTGGTTTGTATTTTTGAGATGTTTAGTTTGACTATAAGTTTACTAAAATCAGAGTTTGGATGGTCCCAAATTTTATTTTTAAAGTTTCCAACTTGATTTTTCCTCGAGGTTCGTGCCCAATCAAGATAATTCTTCGAGGATGTATAGTTGTCCCCCTATTTTTGGACATCAAAGCTCTAGAAGTCTAAAAATATATATCATAGTCTCTGGGGAATTTTTAGTGTAATTTGAAATTCAAACGTACTCCGATCTTGGGCTTACAAGTCCCGAATCACTTTAGAAGTGCCAAAATTGGGCCCGTAAAAAGGCCAAAGAGGACTAGCCACCGCCAGCCACCACTGTGCCACAGCCACCACCACTATATGCTCCACACGTCGCTGCCAATTGCCTAGGCACCCCTAGGCTTTTGTGGGCACTGCCTGGCTTGTGCAGTCATGGCTGATGTGGCCATGTCGCCTGTGTTGACCGGCACTAACTACTGGCGATTGGCTTAACCGCCAGCATTTGTTGGCTTACCGGTGGTTAGTTCTATATATTTATTTATTTATTTATTTATTTATTTATTTATATTCAGAATTTCTAAATTGCCCCTCCCCTAATTATAAATACTACCCCTGGGCAATCAAACCTACATATTCTCCTCTCCCTTCCTTCTCTCAATTGAGGTATTTCCCTATCTAGGCCCAAGGCCCCTCTCCATAAGAAAGAGACTCCTCCCCCTCTCCCTTCTACCCCCTTCAACCCTCTTTCTATACGGGAGGCTTTCCCCTACCTTTGGATAGGTGACATCCCTTGTCCAACTATAGGGTCCCTCCCTATACAGGGGTAATGTTGGGTGACCACCTTTCTTTGAGAGATCCTACAATCAGGGGAGACCCTATCGCTCTACATGATAGTGAGCGGAGGCTAAACAAAGGAGCAAGGGAAGATGATGCGGCGTCCAACATTATAGATGATTCTCTGATTATTCTCCATAAAAAGTTTCACTTTTTGAATGATGTGGTGAAGGAAGCCCCTAAGAGGTTTGATCGGGCTGTCCTTCCTCCTACCAAGTACTTGATTATCTATAAGACAAGTTTATGAGCAGGGTTACGCTTTCCACCTTCTGGTGAGCTGATCGAGATTTCGGTAATGTGTGGGGTGAGCCTATCCCAATTTTTGCACAAAGCCATGTCGGTGACGATGGGGCTGATTGCACTCTTTAGAGATCGAGGAGCTATTCTGACACCTAAATATCATTTTTGCATGGGCTGACTCACTAGTGATACCCAAGGTTATGTAACATTCAGATCCAAATGGTTAGACATGCATACCCGGGATCCTTCAAAGAGCTGGGCCAGCACATTTTTCTTTGTGAAAAATGATTGGGGTCTGATAGGGAAGTGGGGGAAGATGAGGGATCTTCCGGCACCATTACATGTCAAGGAAGAAGATATAATGAGGATCCTCAAGGTTCCTGACATCGAACATCTTTTATTCAAGGTTTGTTATTTAAATAAATATATAGAAGAAGAGTTCCTATTCAGGGTCGGGCTATCATTTCATGCTGGGAAGTCAGATACAAGGAGGATGAAGTTGTCTTCCAATGTCCCCAAACCCCTACCCCAGCTTTAAAGGTGGCTCCTAAATGGCAGATGAGAGGTGAAGACCCTCGAGTTTTGTTAAAGAAGAAGAAGTTGGAGGGGTTTGCGATGAGTATAAGTAAGGCTCCACCTAACTCTTCCCCTGCCAATTTTCGTATCCCTGGGGGTGTCTTGAGCCACCAGTGTATCAAACACCATAAAGCTAAAGAATTGGTGGGTAATATCTTCCTAAAGCTTCTTCTCTTTTTCTTCTAGGATGGATTTTAATGCACATTTCTTCCTTATTTCAGTTGTCGTGGTGCATTGAGCTTGAGGTCGAGCTTATTGAGGCCTTGAATGAATGGAAAAATAAATTTGTGAAGGTCAAATATCTTCAAGGAGAGTACAAGTGGAAGTATGATCATAAGACTAAGGAGGCAAAGGTATTGGTGGAGGAGTTGCGCGAGTGCAGTACTGAGCTGGCCAATATAGTGCACTATGTGTCCCTTCAAAATTAGCAGATAGATTGACCTTAGATTGACCTAGTGGAGGCATAAGCAATGATCACCCAGCTTCTGAAAGATCAAAAGTCCTCTATAGAGAAGATAGCAGTGCTTGAGGTGAATAATAATAAATCCCAGACACTTATTGCTGAGATGGAGGTTGCTTTATCTGGCTTGGAATCTACAAGAGTCATCGAAGATTTAAGAAGTCTATAACCTTTAAGACCATCATCCAGGATCATGTTCAAGAGGCTCGCGATCACATTTATGAAGTAGAGGGAAGTCTTTGGAGTAGTAGTGTATCGACGATGGATTCATCTGGGGCTTCCTAAAGAGATTTCGTCTGGTATAGTGGAAGGCCGGAGTTATAGTTGAAGGGTTGACCCCAGCCAGGATTCCAATGACTCTCCTTTAGATTCAGATGGTGATGAGATAGAGAGTGAGCTACAGAAGGCATTTTCCCTTGAGGAGGATGATGAGATTATAGATATTGAGTAGTGTTTTTTTATTTTCCACTAGTTATATCACTTTATCTTTCTTAGTGATTATTATCTGTTAGGTGTTTGTGTTCATATGTGTTGTCTTCTATGATTTAGTATAGGGTTATTAATATTTTTATTTGGCTAGTGAAAGACATCATAGTGTTCTCACTCAGCTCGAGTGAATTTTCTTTATACTCTTTTTAAGGCACTCGACTTATTCGAGGTTGTCAGTGCAGCATTATATAATACATTTTAACCTGTGTGGAGGAAGTCGAATTGGATTCCCTTGGGACCAAACATTCAGTGATTGAGATTCAGTCTTCTCAAATCAAGGAATTCAAAAATCTAGATAACACCTATTAAGGATTTTTGACCTTTCTGAGGTTGTTAGTCATAGCCTTACATAATGCTATTTACCCTATGTGGAAGAGGTAGGATCGAATCCTCCTAGGACTGATCATCTAGTGATTGACTTGCAATAAAGAGTGTATATGTCTCAGATCAAGGACTAAGTGACATCGACCTATGATGTTTTGACCTATCCAATATTTTTAATTAAAGTGTTATTTGATGCTTTTTAACCTGTATGGAAGAGGTCAGATCGAATCTCCCTGGGACAAATCATCCAATGATTAAGTTGCAATAATGATTGCATGTTACTCGAATCAAGGATTTTAATATTGAAGTTCACATCGTCTGTGAGGCTATCATTATGATTTTACTTGAAGAAGATGATAATGTAATAAAATGAGGGAACAGAGTCTCATTATATTAACCAATGTCATACTTCCCTGATATATATCAGGGATAAAGAAGTTACAAACAATAATAATATGGGAGATCAATGATACTCAACATTGGAGACAAATAATACTTAAAATAGGTAGTATTACTATCCTCTACTTGTAGTACTTGTGGAGATTCTCTGCATTCTAGGCCCAAGGGAGCACCTTTACCAGAACATTCTTCAACTTGAAAGTCCCAGGCTTCACCACGGCTTCCACTAAGTATGGACCCTCCCAGAGGGGGGAGAGTTTATTATATTGGGGGCCTTTTTCAGCTACCTTGATGCAATGTAGAACTAAATCTCCTATTAAAATACATCGAGGTTTCATCCTTCGATTATAGTGACGACAATTCTTTGGTGATAAGCAGCAACCTTGAGCATCGCCTCGTCTCTTATTTTTGAAATGCGGTCTAGGTTATATATGATCTTTTCTTCATTATCATTGAAGTCAAAAGTTTGAACTCTATGACTTGGAACTCTACGTAAAACTAAATCTCTGAGCTTTTCTTCATTGCCAAAGCAGAGATTGTACAAGGTTTTTCCTGTTGGAGTTCTTGCAGTGGTACAATATGGCCAACGGATATTTGGGAGTTCATCAGTTCATTACCCCCCAACCTTCTCTAGCTGTGTCTTCAATCCTTTCAGTATAGTTTGATTGGTGACATCCATTTGCCCATTTTTCTGAGGATGGGCTACGGCCGTATGTACCAGTTGAATATGGAGGTCTTTACAAAATATTGTAAAGGCCTTTCCAGTGAATTGAGTTTTATTATCGGTGATAATTTTTGCTAGATTGCTAAAATGATATATTATATTCTTCCATAAGAATTATTTAGCATTGGCTTCAATGATCTTTGTCAGAGGTTCGTCCTCTACCCACTTGGTAAAATAGTCCATAGCCAAGATGATGAGCTTTCGTTGTCCTGTGGCTATAAGAAAGGGTCCCATTATGTCGATCCCCCATTGGGCAAAAGGCCAGGGGCTCTGTAATCCTGAGATCTTCATGGTAGGTAAATGAGTGAGGTTGGTATGTAACTGGTAACTGTTGCACTTTCGTATAAACTCTAGTGCATCCTGCTTCATCATGGGCTGGTAAAACCCCTATCTCATGATCTAATGGCTAATGCCCTTTCACCTAGATGCTCTTTGCAAATGCCTGAATGTACTTTCTGAAGTGCATAATTTTCTTCTGAAGGGGGAAGAAACTTGAGGTATGGCCCTTAGAAGTCTCGTTTGTATATCTCTCCACTAATAATAGTGAAGTTTATTGCCTACCTCCAAAGTTGCATTGTCGCCATCGGGTCGTCAAGAAGAATACCAACTTGTAAGAAAGTTAAAAAGCTATAGATCAAAAAAGTCTCTCTTGACTCATCTATTGATTATATAACCCACGAGCCTTGAACACTTGGAAAGTGGTTCTCCTCGACACACTTCCTTTTGAAAATGTCACCGGTTGTAGACGTAGCCAGTTTGGAGAGAGCATAAGCTCGTGTGCTCTGCTCTCGGAGGACATGGATGATTTGATGCTTAATTATTTTGGCCAAAAGGGATTTAGTTATTTGGCAGTACGGGGCTAATAGTTGATTGTGGGTATCATATTCTCCCTCCACCTGAGAGGTGATTAACTGAGAATCGGTGTGAACCACCACATCCTTTACTTCATAATCAATTACTAGCCTCAATCCGGCAATCAGGGCCTCATATTCAGTAACATTATTTATTGTCAAAAACTTTAATCTAAGTCTGTATTCGAGTGTAGCTTGTTGTGGGGAAATTAACAAGATTCTAGTATCGGTGCCGAAACTCGCAGAAGCTCCATCGACATATAAGGTCCAGCACAAGGAAGAAGGAGACGTATCCAATGGTTTGTCAGAGGCATGGTTAGTACATTCGACCACAAAGTCGACAAGCACTTGTAACTTGATGTTAGGTCTAGGCAGAAAATGGATGTCAGACTCTCCAAGCTCTACTGACCATTTGATCAATCTTTCAAATGCCTCGAGTTTTTGGAGAATACTTCTCAATGGTAGGTTTGTATAGACCACAAACGTATGTGCTTGGAAATAAGGATGTAACTTTCTGGCTGAGAAGACTAATGCCAAGGCTGTCTTATCTGCTTCTATCTTGGAAAGTTCCTTACTAATATAATAGATAGGGTGTTGAACAGTATCATCTACTAAGACCATGACCGAGCTTATAGCCTAAGAGGAGATGACCATATACATGTTTAATATTTCCCCTAGAATTGGCTTTGAGAGTAGTGGAGGTGAGGCTAGATAAGTTCGGAGCTGCTCGAAAGCCTCCTAGCATTCGTTAGTCCATTAAAATCCTAAGCTACGAGCACCTCCGAAGATCTTAAAGAAGGGTAAATATTTATCTCCTGAGTGAGCCAAGAAAGAAGAGAGTGTCGTAATCCTTCCGTCTAATCTCTAGACTTCTTTGATATTTCTTGGCGGCACCATATTCTTTAGGGCATTGATTTTCTCAGGATTGGCCTCAATCCCTCAGTGGGTAATCATGAACCCCATAAATTTTCTTGAGGTAACTCTAAATGCACATTTGGAGGGGTTGAGGCATATGTTGTAAGATCGAAGGAGGCAGAAACATTATTCCAAGTCAGAGATATGATGAGATTTCTCAAGGCTTTTTTACTAGCATAGCATCCACATATACTTCCATAGTGTGCCCAATAAGATTTTTGAAAACCTTATTCATAAGGCATTGGTATGTTTCTCTAACATTCTGAGCCCAAACGGCATCACCAGATAGTAGTACAACCCCTTGTCTATTTGAAAAGTTATTGCCTCCTCATCAGCAAGAACCATCTGTATTTGATTGTATTCGGATTAGGCATCCATGAAGCTCAGCACTTGATGTCTGTAGGTGGCATCGACCAACTAGTAAATGTGGGGAAGCAAAAAAACTATCGTTGGGGTAGGCTTTATTGGATCTGTATAGTCCATGCATATTCTCCAGGCTCCACTTGCCTTTCAAACCAAGATGATGTTTGCCAACCAAGGGGGGTAGTATACTTCTCTTATAAATTTGGCTTCTATAAGCTTATCAACCTCCTACTCAATTGCTTATTGAAGATCTGGTGAAAAGTTTCACTTCTTTTGGACTACCTACTTGTACATCGGGTTAACCTTGAGGGAGTGTATGATTACTTCAGGGTTCATTCCGGGCACATCGGTTGGACTCCATGCAAATTCATCTTGGTTTGCACATAAAAAATCGACATATATTTTCTTCTCTTCATCTGAGAGAAGTGATTTGATCTACACCATTCTTGAAGGGTGTTCATCTGATAGAGAGGCACAAGCAAGGTGTTCTACAGGGGAAGCCCTCTGAGGAATATCCTCGCTCCAAAGATCAAAATCTTTGATGCTTAAGGTAACTGATGGGCATGGTTGAGCCTTCCAAAGATAGCAAGATTGTGATATTTTCTGGTCTCCTCGTACTGTGCCAATCCTTGCTAGGTTGAGAAATTTTAGTTTGAGGTGAAGGATCGAGGCAACAATCCCAAAGATTGACTAAAGCGGCCTTCCAAAGATAGCATTGTATGCCGATTCTAATTTTATGATAATAAACTGGATAGAATGTGTAACTTACCAGGGGAATTCTTCAAGTACCACTGGAAGGCTGATCGTGCCTTCCAATCACACAGGTCTATTATCAAATCTATAAAGTGGACCTATAGCAGGTTGGAGCTTCTCTCTAGTGAGGCCTATACTAAGAAAAGTGGAGTAAAATAGGACATCCATTGAGCTTCTATTGTCGACAAAGATTCACTTGATATTGTAACACGGGTCACCAACCCCCGTGCAGATTACTAGTGGGTCTTGATGAGGGGTCTTTATCCCCTCCAAGTCAGAATCATCAAAAGTAATGCAGTGATCGGTGCAGGACTTCTTTGGTGTTGGCTCCTTATTAATTGCAATCAAAACTTTAAAAAGGTAATGATGGGCCCCCAAATATAGTTTTAATTTCACCAACCATTTGATGATTATTCATCGATTGCCTTTGATGTTGATTCTATGCCCCAGTTGGACCACCCTCATCTCGAGCTGGTGGGTTAAGGATGAATTATCGGAGATATCCTTGTTAGATCAATCTCTCAATTTCTTCCTTAAGTTACTTGCAAGCTTTAGTAGTATATACACGACTACGGTGGAAATGGTAGTATTGCTCCTGATTTCTCACATTGGGTTTCAAAGGGTTCAGCCACTTCACATTTTCCTGATCTCAGATGGCCATCAATATATTTGCTTGAGATACGTTAAGTTGCGTGTACTCATTTTATTGGCAAGGATCGCATCATGGCTATGAGGTTCGAGGGGGAAAATTAAAATTCCCCTGTTTCTTTCATTACGAGGAAGGGTTCTCCATAATTGATGCTCTTTTATGCTTCCAAGTTATTTGCTCAAATTGCTTCCTATAAGCATTAATGGCTTCACCGATAGAGATTTGTGCCTCCACGTGATGGATCAGATCAGCATATGAATGGATCATGTCTTGCATGAGTTTTGAGAAGAAGGGGCCAGGATGAAGTCCTACGAGGAAAACTCCTCTCAGTAATTCAGGATCCACCACCAGAATTTATTGAGCCTCAGTAGAAAATCTATGAAAGTACTCTTTGAGGTACTCACTTTTGTTCTAGCAAATTCCTGAGAGGTGGGAAGAATCTTTAACCATCCTCCAATTGGCAACAAATTATTTGTCGAATAGTTTGTCCAATTTAATGAACATTAGAATGGTTTTGACTAGAACTGAATAGAATCATATTCGGGCTTACCCTTTGAGGGTGGCAGGAAAGACCAGGCAGAGGAGTGCATCTGAGGCTCACTGGATATGCATGATGGTTCTATAGTGATCGATATGCTCATATGGGTCCGATGACCCATCATAGAAATCGATGCTTGACAGTTTGAATCTAGCTAGAATGGGGTGTTGAAGGATGGTCTCAGTCAGGGGTGATGAGTCTTATAAGTCCCACTATCGAAGAGATTATCTTCCCCCTCTCAATGGGAATTCTTCTTGGACTAGTCGTCGTAGTTCATGATATAGGTTGTTATGAGGGAGCTTAGTAATGTGCGGTCAGGCTATGTCCTCGAGGACGTCTGGGGGAATGCAAGGTTGTCGACCTGAATGCAAAGGATGGGTAGGGCTTGCTGTGTCAGCAAGTTCATTATCATGATGTGTCAGAGGATTCATCCTTAGAGAAGGAAGAGGAATCTTGACATGAAGATGTTCTAGTGGAACCTCTCTGATCTGTGGTGGATCTCGAGGGAGAAGCATCTCCTCCTAGGATGCTAATGTAGGTTGCTGAGTCTCTCGCAGGAGTTGAAGGATCTCCTTCTAGGAATCCTCCATTTTTTGGATGCAATCTTCCAGGGATGGTCCTAATTTCCCTTCCCCGGCAGGGATTTGACTGACGGGATAAAAAGAGGCAAATGCCTGACATCCCTGATTCATGGACTGATTTCTGGATTGGTATGAAATAGAGCGGGAGGCTCCCAAGAAGCGATTGTTATGCCTGTTGACCATCAAAGTGGTGCTTTGGATAGTGGGACTAGAGTTTCCACACACGGCGCCAAACTATTGCGGGCTAGAATATACGCGGCTATAGAGTTAGAATCCTACGTCTCAACATTATACAGATATCCAGCTCACACATAGAGAACATAATATTTTTATGTGTAAAACCATATAAAGGGAAAAAAAACCATGGGGCCTAGCCCAGTTGAAGATGTTTCCACTAAAATTTGAGTAGGATACAGTGGGCTGACTTATCCTTGAGGGCAATCAAATTGAAAGTTCGATAGGGATGTTAAGCCCTGATGAACTAGTCCCGAGGCTAACCAAGAGGGGGGGTGAATTGGTTATTTAAAATTTCGAGAGAAACAGTGAAAATCTTTTCTTTAATATACAGCAGAAACAAATAAACAATCAAACGAAAAGATCGAACACAATTTCACCCGCGTTAATCATAGAAAAATAAAAGTGCAGAAAGTAATCAGAATGAACACACCAGATTTTATAGTGGTTCGGTCAACTTGACCTACATCCACTCCCCAGAGCCTCCCCTCCGGGTATTGCACTAAACCAAAGTGTCTCTCCTTTTGCTCCCATAGTAGGGCGGAGAAGCCTGTACAAAAACCTCCTTTCCACCAAAACAGGTGAGGTAGAGAACCTAACCTCCTTTTACTTCCTCCTGAAGTAGGCAAAGAACCTCGGATCTTCTTACCGACGATCCTCTCCCAAAGAACACCGACACGATGAAAGACGACGAGCGGAGAAGATGACTCTTATCCTTGCTTGGAGCAACCTTCCTGAACCCTCATGAACTCCCCTCACAAGATCCTCTCTCTCTCCCAAACTCTCTCTCTCTAGGGTTTCTCTGGAAAGGAAAGTGGCAAAAGATTTTTCTTGTTGGAAGAAAAATATCTTTTATAGGTGGGCTTAAAATTTGCCCTAAATCTCAACTGGTCAGCCTAGATCGTCCAGGACGATCTATATATCATCCTGTACGATCAGTTCAAAATCAACTATTCCAGCCTGGACGATCTGGCTCTTCTGGACGATCAGTGGAAAAAGTTGTTCTGATCGTCCCGTACGATTTTGCGATCGTCCGGGACAATTAGTGTAAATTCAAGAATATCGTCCAGAAGACAGTTCGGCTCGTCCAGAGCAAAATATGCTGGACGACCAAAAAATGACTTGATCGTCCAGGATGATAAGAGTATCGTCCTGTACGATTAGTTCAAAAAGTGCCAAAATTGTCCTGAGCACAGTTCGGGTCGTACAGCAGAAACACACTATACGAATATGATCGTCAAGGACGATCCTGCGCTCGTCCAGGATGATATGATCGTATCAATCAAATATTAATTGCTTTTCTTAATTACCAGATTAATTTAGGCATGATTGTACTGTATCATCCAAGACGATACACGTATCGTCCGGGACGATCAGACCAAAGATCTTAAAATAAAAACTTGCCTAACTTGATGTGACGACTGAGAATTTCTGATTTGAGCATATCACCTTGTACGATATAATGATCGTCCAGGACGATCTGCTTAATCAGACACACTTAACTTGGTCGCCCTAATTAGGGTTTCTGTTTTTACTTGGTCGTCCAGGATGCTGTGTCTATCGTCCAGGACGATCTGAAAAAAAACTTGAACAGAAACTCTAATTCACTCAAGCTCTCCCCCTGAGTGTGTATGTGCAAGGTTACTTAGCTAGGGGATCAGTTACATTACAATTAACTCAAGAAAAAGAAAATAGTACACTTAGACACACTTGGACCCGATCTTGAGTTGGCTTGAGTTGCTCGTGATCTTTTGTGCCTGAAACGGGTTAGCCAAGCAAAACACAATGGAAATATTTTTGTCATCATCAAAACCAAATTTGCAACACAAATTACAAATTCCAATAGTATGGTTGTAGTATAGTACCCAACGGGGATTAAAATCCAGTGTCACTTGGAAGTTTGGGCAGTAGTTGGTGGTTCGGTGGAAGTCCGGATATTAGTCAATAATCTGATGGAATTGTATTATCATGGGAGGTCCGATGGAACTCAGGGCAACAAGCGGTGGTCTAAAGAAGCTCAAGATGTCAGGTGGTGGTCCAACGAAGCTCAAGGTGTCACGCGGTGGTCTGGAAGAACTCAGGACATCAGGTGGTGGTCCTGCAGAACTTAGGGAGTCAAGCAGTGGTCTGGCAGAACTCAGAATGTTAGGTGGTGGTTGACGGAACTCAGGATGTCAAGTGGCAGTTTGGCAGAACTCAGGGGGTCAAGTAGTGGTTCAGCGGAACTTAGGATGTCAGGTGGAGGTCTGACGGAACTCAGGACGTCAGGTGGTGGTCCGACGGAACTCAGGACGTCAGGTGGTGGTCCAGCGGAACTCAAGACATAAGGTGGTGGTTTGACGGAACTCAAGGCGTCAAGCGGTGGTCCAACGAAACTAAGGATGTCAGGTGGTAGTTCGGCATAACTCAAGGTGTCAAGTAGTGGTCTGGCAGAACTTAGGACATCAGGTGGTGGTCCAGTGGAACTCAAGAGGTCAGGTGGTGGTCCAACAGAACTCAGGGCAACAAGCGATGGTCCAGCGGAACTCCAGGCGGTGGTCAAGGAGGCAAAAGTAATCTCTGATCTCTCTCTTGATTACTTAGGCTTAGGGTTCCCTTTTTAGGAGGAAAGGGGGCTCTATTTATAGATTTCTTGGAGTGGCATGGCCTGTAAATAGGTGGAAGATCAAGGGCAAATGGGGAGTGGTTTGGATGGCTGGTTGATGTTGAATCTCTTGATTATAAACTATTTGATGGACATTTGAAGATCTTAATGATGTCAGAATTCCATGATCTTGAGCTCGTTGGATTTGTCTTGTCGAGCTGCTTGATTCGACTAGAAGCATATCACGTTTGAAAACCATTTGGTAATCTAAATTGTGGTTTGAACCTTCCAATAGTGCTTCGGGGCCTCAGTTTGGACCCATCTGGGCTCGGATTGTGTCGAATTTGGTGTCGTTGGGTTTGTATTTTCGATACATTCAGTTTGACTATAAGTTCGCTGAAATTGGAGTTCGGATGGCCCCAATTTTAATTTCAGAAGTTTCCAACTTGATTTTGCCTCGAGATTCGTGCCCGATCAAGATAATTTTTCGAGGATGTATCAGGCATATAGGATTTTATAGGACATGAATAAACAATTTTTTTAAAATTTCTAAACAATTATGTCACTTATTAGAAAAACATATTCCTTTTATTTTTGATACTTCATGTCTTGATGCCTTTAGCACTTTGAAATAGCATTTAACCACTGCTCATGTTATTATTGAACCTAATTGGTTTTTACCTTTTATAATCATGTATAATGAAAGCAATTTTGATGTAGGTGTTATTATTGTCCAAAAATATGATAAAAATTTTAATGTTATTTTTTATACTAGTAGAATATTAAACACTAAAGAATGTAATTATACAACCACGAAACAAAACTACTAGTTATTATCTTTGCTTTTGATAAATTTTGGTCTTATTCAATCAGCACCAAAGTTATTGTATATACTAATCATTCTAAAATCAAATTTCTTATGATAATGATAGATACCAAATCTATATTGGTTAGGTAGATTCTTTTGTTGCAAGAATTTGATGTAGAAATTTTATATAGAAAAGCTACTAAAAATCAAATTGATGACAATCATTTAAGACTTACATTCAAAGAACATGTATTTACTGAAATTGATATCAATGAATTTTTTTCTGATGAACAACTATTTGCTTTGCATTTGAGTAGATTGCCTTGGTAAGCCGATATTGTCCATTTTATTATTAGTGATGTGCTTCCTTTTGATCTTCTACTCAGAAAATGAAATGTTTTCATGATGTCAAATATTACTTTTGGGATGAGTTATACCTACTTCAAACTTGTAATGATCAAATCATTAGGAGTTATATCTCTGAAGATGAAGTAGAATCAAGGGTATTTTGGAGGTTCTAGAATTTCTTCTAAGGTACTCAAATTAGGCTTTTATTGGCCTACATAATTTAAAGATGTTAATGAATATATTAAGATGTCTGATTAATGTCAAAAAGCAATTAATATTTCTAGAAGAAATAAAATGCCCTTATGTTATATATTGAAAATTGAGTTGTTTGATGTTTGAGAATTTTATGGGATCATTTATGCAATCCCGTAAATGCCAATATGTTTTGTTGTTGACTATGTGTCTAAATGCATTGAAGGAGTGGAAACCCCTAGAGCTGATGTTCAGTTTGTGCTTAAATTTGTAAAGAAAAAAATATTTTTTTGGATTTGGAATGCCTAGAGTATTAATTACTGATGGGGGAAGTCGTTTCTATAATAAGAAGATAGAAGTAACATTTGTTAAATATGGTATTAATCATAGGATTAAAATAGCTTATCATTCCTAAGATAGTGTCCAAGCTAAAATAAATAATATGGAGTGAAAAAGAATTTTGAAAAAATTGTAAGTTTTAATAGAAAAGATTGGACTCTTAAATTAGATGATACATTATATGCCTATAGAGCAGCTTTTAAAACACTTTTGGAATGTCTCCCTTTTAGTTAGTCTTCAAAAAAGGTTGTTACCTTCTTGTAGAATTAGAATATAAAGTATTTTGGGTTATGGAGGATGGCAAAAGAAAAAAAAAGGTAAATATAGTTGAATGTGTTGGAGGAATTTACAAATTATGCTTATAAAATGCTAAGATTTATAAAGATCAAATTAAAAAAATGATATGATTATAGGCTTATTAAGAGAATTCACCTCTAAATAAGTGGTTTTACTTTTTGACTCTAGAATAAAATTATTTTCAGGTGAACTTAAGTCTAGGTGATCAGGTCCATTCACTGTTATAAATGTGATCCCTTATAGAGCTGTAAAATTTAGGATAAAAAGTCCTTTTACATTTTTAAAGTAAATGGTCATAGTTGGAAATCTTATTTAGGAGGAGACATAGATCGTTTGAGGAATATAGCTAAATTGGCTTACCCTCAAGAGAGGTAATAACCATAGTTTGGCTGAAGACTGAAAATTTAGCACTGATGGGAGGTAACCCAAATATATTATATGTTATTGTGAGCAATTTAGTTTCTTTTTAGTATGTGGTTATGTTCTATTTATCATTGGTGTAATTTATGTATTATAAGTTATCACTTTTTTTGTACTTATGTTTTGTAGTGTAATTTACATTTAAGTAAAATTTCCACAATTGCTTAACTCTTGAAAATGGCTTTTATATAGCACTTGATCTTTTGATTACTTATTTAGCCAAAATAAAAATAGTAATTAAAAATTATTTAAAATTAAGAATAATGCTAAACTTTAATTGATAATTCTGATGAATAGAGAACCAAAACTTTAATTTGAAAATTATATTAATTAAGTAAATAAAAAATATAAGTTTTTTGTCTTGCTTAAAACTTAAATATGAAAGTTTGATAGGGATGTTAAGCCCTTATGAACTAGTCCCAAGGCTAACCAAGAGGGGGGGTGAATTGGTAGTTTTAAAAATTCGAGAGCAAAATAACGATTTAGAAAATCTTTTTGAATGTTTTAAAACTTTTACAGTTACACGATGATGTGCACATATTCAACGATAATAGAATAATAATCACAATCACACAATCATCAACAGGAAAGTAAATGCAAAAAATAATCAGAAAGAACACACCAGATTTTATAGTGATTCGATTAACTTGACCTACGTCCACTCCCTGAGCCTCCCCTCTGGGTATTGCACTAACACTAAGTGACTCTCCTTTTGCTCCCACAGTAAGGTGGAGAAGCCTGTACAAAAACTCCTTTCCACTTACCCGGTGAGGCAGAGAACCTGTACTCCTTTCACTTCCTCCTAAAGCAGGCAGAGAACCTAGACTCCTTTTGCTTTTTCTTGAAGCAGGCAGAGAACCTGGACTCCTTTTGCTTCCTCCTGAAGCAGGCAGAGAACCTAGATCTTCTTGCAAATGATCCTCCCACAGAGACACCGATAAGACAAGAGACAACGAACGGAGAAGATGACTCAGATCCTTGCTTGGAGCAACCTTTATAAATCCCTCACAAACTCCCTCTCATAAGATCCTCTCTCTCTCTCCCAAGCTCTCTCTCTCTCTCTCTCTCTCTCTCTATCTCAAGGTTTTCTCTTGAAAGGAAAGTGGCAAAAGATTTTTCTTGTTGGAAGAAAAAGATCTTTTATATGAGGGCTCAAAAATTGCCCTAAATCTCAACTGGTCATCAAAGATCATCTTGGACGATCAGCCGATCGTCCTGTACGATCAGTTCAAAATCACATGTATCAGCCTGGATGATCTAGTTTCTCTGGATAATTAGTAGACAAAATTAGTTCATATCATCTCGTACGATTTTGCGATTATTCGGGATGATTAGTATAAATCAGGAATTTCATCTAGAAGACAGCTTTGGTCGTCCAGGGGAACTTGAGCTGGATGATCTCAAAATGACTTGATCATCTAGGATGATCTGTGTATAGTCCTGTACAATTAGTTCAAAATTGATAAAATCATCCTGCACACCGCTCTGTTCGTACTACCAAAATATCCTAGACGATCTTAAAATGACTTGATCGTCCAGGACGATATTGCGATCGTCCCATATGATTAGTTCAAAATTGGGGATATCATCCTACAGACAGCTCTGGTCGTCCAGGTGAAGTGTTCTGGACGGTCAGGATTTTGCATGTATCATCCAGGATGATCTTGCGATCGTCCGGGATGATATGATTGTATCAATCAAATATTAATTACTTTCCTTAATTATGAGACTAATTTAGGCATGATTGTAAAGAATTATCTAGGATAATACACGTATCGTCCGGAACGATCAGACCAAATATCTAAAAATAAAAACTTGCCTAACTTAATCTGGCGGCTGAGAATTTTTGATTTGAGCCTATCATCCTGTACGATCATAGGATCGTCTAGGATAATCTACTTAATCAGACCAACTTAAATTTGTCGCCTTAATTAGGGTTTCTATTTTTATTAGATCGTCCAGTATGATGTGAATATCATCTAGGATGATCTGAATAAAAAATGAATAGAAACTCTAGTTCATTAAAACTCTCCCCTTAAGTGTGTGTGTGTGTGTGCAAGGTTACTTAGCTAGGAGATCCTTTACATTATATTTGACTCAATAAAGATGAAAATAGTACATTGGACCATAATTATAAAACAGACTGACTCGATCTTGTGCTGGCTTGAACTTGCAATTGATCCTGCAGACCTGAAAGATTAGACAATCAACCAGAAATATAAATGTTTGCAATCATCAAAATTATAGTCCTTGAAACCCAAATTTGTAATAATCTCCCCCTTTTTGATGATAGCAAATATTTATTCAGTAGTTTCAAATTAACCAGATTGCAATAATTAAAGCACAGGTGAGAGAAGATAAATTTTCCTAATCATTGATAACCAGTGACATTCAATACAATAAGAGACACAACTAAAAATAACAAATGAAACTACTACAAGACAAACATAACTTCCCCTTTTGACATCACAAAAAGGAAGAACAGAAAAGATAAAAAAATAACAGCAAACTAAAAACATTAGTAATAAGAAATCAAAAGTAAAATAACATTTTTTTATCAGCTCCAGTAAAATAGAATTTTCCCTTATTTTCAATTCAAAACCCAATAAGAAGCAGATCAATAATGCTGAAATCCAAAAAGTTGAAAAATCGACTTTCGTAACTCCTACCTCGGACACCTTACAGGTTCAAATTCCTTTCAAACAAAAATCAAATTTAGAAGAAAAGAAATTAGATTTGAAAAAGAGATCCTTTCAAGCCTCGTTCAAGAAAAATATCTGATATAATAGTATTACAAAGTAAGGAATCAGAAATCATGATTTTTTGTCTCAAGCTTTTGAAAATATTAAGTGGCCCATGGATTTTTCTAAGACATTTAAGGATCTGAAATGGAAGAAAGCTTATTTCTTTGTGGGCTCATTTTGTGCCTCTTTTTCATATTGTTTGGTGCTTTGTACATCTTTTGATTTTTCATATACTTTTTGTATCTTTCCAAACCAAGATAATTATAATTACTGAATCGAAAGATTTGAATAATTATTCTATTGATAACTTACTTGGATCACGCATTGCTTACGAGCAAGGAGTCAACCAATGATAAATTAATGCAGGTGAGAAGAAGAGGGAGAAAACTGTGGCACTGAAGGCCAATGATACTGACACTGACTCTTCCGGGTCTGATAGTGATGTTATTGCCTTAATCACTAGGCAATTCAAAAGTTTTCTAAGGAAGAAACATAAGAACTTTCAGAAATGGAACAAAGATAAGAGTAGCAAAAATTATAAAGGTTCATCTGATACTGTTTGCTTTGAATGCATGAAGCCTGGACATATAAAGGTTGATTGTCCTACACTTAAAGCTCACCCAAGCAAGGAGAAGGGCGAGGAGAAACCTAAGTTCAGGAAGGACAAGAAGCAGATCCAAAAGGCGTTCTGGGTAGATATTGCATCTACCTCATCCAAAACACCTTTCAGAACCAAAGAAAGGGTAGAATGGAAGGTAGGGTAAGAGAGAAGAACTGATTTGACTAGAGTGATTCTACTGGCTAAAGAAATAAACTTGCCTCCCCAAATGTTCAGCTTATTCAAAACTTTCTCAATGATGAATTGGAAATCAGCTTTTATTAGTCTTCTCAATGCAATCTTGATACCCAAATAAGAAAATTCCTTCACATATTTGAAATCCATAATACGAGAGATAGATTTTCTTTTCCTCCTTTTCACAGATTTACCTAATAAAATTCCAGTCTTTGTATTATTAATCTTTTGCCCTGTCCAACCACAAAAATCCAATAAAATACCTTTAATCTCCTTCACCATCTTCAACCTCGCTTAAGAGAAGATAATGATGTCATCAGCATATAGTAAGTGAGAAATCTTTGGCCCATTAGAAGAGACACGAACTCCAATTGCTTCTTCTCTTTGCAAAAAAGCATTAGATAAAAGTTGGGTGCAAATAATAAACAAGAAAGGGGACAGGGGCAACCTTGTCAAAAATCGCTCCTAGCATCAATCCAATTGGAAACATTACCATTGATTAACAAAGAGGGAGGGATTGAGAACACACTCCATAATAAGTTTGGAAAATTTGGAAGGAAAACCAAAATAGTCTAAAGATCTCTCCAAAGTTGGCCAACCAATAGAGTCAGAAGCTTGTTCCATATATATTTTAATGGAGACTAATCCTTTAGAAGATTTAGAATACTTGAACTTGTGAAAATTTTCTTGGGCAATAAGAACATGATCCGACATCGACCTCCCTTTCATAAAAGCAACCTGTTTTTCAGATATCAACTTTGGAATAATAAGCAACATTCTATTCAAAAGAACCTTTGCTACTACTTTATAAATAGTGTTGCATAGACTAATGGGCCTATAATTTGAAGGAGTCAAAGGATTATTAACCTTTGGGATCTGCACTATAGTAGTCACTTTCCATTCTTTACACATTACACCAGAATGAAAGAATTATTGAACATCATTCCAAAAATCTTCTCTGATAATGGGCCAATAAGATTTAATAAATGAGTAAGAGATACCATCATTCCCTGGAGCAATGTGACCACCAACTTGCTTGATCACATATTCAACTTCCTCCAAGGAGAGATCTTTATTCAACATAATACCATCATCTTCATTCAAGCATCTCCACGGAATTGGCCAACTGTCCATAGAGCAGCTCCTATCTCTCCATTTATCTTTAAAAAATTGCATCAAAACATCTTAAATTTGATGTTGATCTTTGATAACCAGCCCACTTTCATCTTTAATCTTGGAAATGAAATTGGAGTTCTTTCTAGCACTAGCAAAGGCTTGGAAAAACCTTGAATTGCAATCACCTTCCACTAACCATTTGACCTTGGCCCTTTGCCTCCACCAAGTGCAAAGCCGAGCCAAAGTAGAATTCAATTCTACTGTTTTAGCTTTTAAAGAACAACTTTCTTCAGCAGAGAGATGCCCAAGTTCCACTTCCTTGACTTGCAAGTCCAAGATTTCTTTCTTGAGAGTTTCCTTTTAAAGATTTAAGTTTTTAAGCTTTTCTTTACTCCAATAAAACAAAGCTTTTAGAATCCTCCTCATCTTATGATTCAGAATTTGAGAAGAATTCCCAAAGGAGTTCTTTCCCCAAGCATTCCTCACCACCACCACTGAAGCTGGATTTGAAGCCCACACATCTTCAAATTTAATACCTTTCTTAAATGAAGGATTGAAATCCAACATGTTTAAAATGATCAGGCAGTGATCCAAAGCCATCCTGGCCAAGTGCCTTACCACCAAACCCTGAGAAGTATTTAAAGCTGTTGAATTAAGAAACCTATCCTGCTTCTCAAGGATCCGGTCAGCTCCAGATTTATTGTTGCACCAAGTAAACTTAGGCCCAATGCACCCAATCTCATGAAAATCATTGCAAGTCAGAAATGCCTTCATCTCTTTAGGACCAAGGGAAAAAGAAAACCTCTTCCCTCCTTTTTTGTCTTCCTTAGAGAGCAAGCAGTTAAAGTCTCCCCCCACCACCATAGGCAAATCTTTGGTCGAATGGTATTCCAACCTCTCCCAAAGAGCTCTCCTTCTATATACATCCCTGCTTCCATAAACAGTAGAAATCCTCCAATTGCCTTTGTTAAAAACATCTAACTCCCCAATTACAAATTGGGGTGAAGATTCCAAGACTTTAAAAGTGCCCAAGTTATTCTTCCATAAAACCAAAATGCCTCCTGACAGACCTTCAGAAGGAACATGGAAGAAATCCCAGTAATTCCCGATCAGCAAATTAACATCTCTTCCATCCAAAGATGACAATTTAGTTTCAAGTAAACCCAGAAAAAAGACTCCATGGTCCTTAACCACCTCCTTGATGTATAGAGAAGCTTTCTTCTTCCTAGCTCCTCTACAGTTCCAAAAATATATAGAAGACATCATTGGATAAGAGGGGATGAAGTCCCCACTTTTTCCTTTAATTCAGCATCAAACCTCCTACTTCTCGAAACCAATTTGATTGGTCCTAAACCTTTAAGTTGTTTAGAGCTTTTCCTCTTGCCATTTGAAGATCCCTCCAGCTTAGCATTAAGCCCATCATCCATTTTGTCTACATTTTCAATAACAGATTCGTTATTATGAATAGCAATAGGAGCATTAGGAGACACCACCACATCTCCACTACCAACTATCTCCCCCTCCTCCATTAGTTGGTTTAAAACACCAAACTTGTTATCCTCACAAGGAATACAAACTGAATTGGATAGAACAGCACCACGACAACCCCCCCCCCCCCCCCCCCCCCCCCCCCTCTTTCTCTTTAGCCATAGAAGGAATAAGCAAAGAATTATCTTCAATACTTAGAGGAATGGATAATACCTCATTAGGCAGCATTTCAAGCTGAGTATTTGATTTTTGATAGACTACCTTGCTTCCAAGTTCATGTTTGTTCTTCACATCGACCTCACTCTCCTCGAGAGTCATCGTGTTTAAATCCCTCTCCACCAATGGACGAGTCCAGGTGTTCATGTAGCTTTGATTTCTGATCTTCTTTTTTTTTTAAACTGACATGAACCTAAGGCCCATAAGCAGCCCTGTTATCATTACTGGCATTAACACCACCCAATTCAATAGAACCCAAAACAGTCTTTGTAGATGTAGAAATTTTTTCACTTGGGACTTTAGGTTGTTTAGAAGCTAGATCATCATTTAAACAACCGGCCTTGTAATTCTCCTTTAGATGACCAATTTTACCACAGATAAAGCAAAAGTTTGGAATCCTCTCATATTCAACTTTTTGAAAAAATTTCCTTGAACTTCCCCCCACCCACACGCCCAATGGCAATTTGCTTTCGAGTTTGATCCTAACACAGATTCTCGCAAACTCTCTCCTCCCCCACTGGAACATGTTTCCATCAATCAAATACGGAGTACCAACCATGGAGGCGATTCTACAAACATTAATTTCATCCCAACAATGTAGTGGAAGATTAGGTAACCTAATCCAAACAGGAGATGATAACCCCTTAAGGGAAGAAGTTTGAAAGGAGGATGACCATTTATCCATTCCTATGATATGTCCATTGACATACCATGGACCATTCGAAAGGACCAATTCCATAGGTTCAAGTTCTTCAAAAGCACAAAGCACCCAACCCATACCAAGCAGAGTCAAGTGGAACCTACCAAATTGAGACCATTGTCTTCTCAATTCCATACCAATGACATGATATGGAATGTTCTCCCCAAACACCTTGACAACCAAAGATTTCTGCAACCTCTTCGTATTTTCCATCTCCTTCTGTGTATTAAGCTTCACCACCCCGTCCTCAGTGAAGCAGTCACCAAAGTCGATATCCAGAGCTTTGATGTTAGATTTTTTACTCTAGGCATTAACCAAGGCCTTGCCCGATTGATGATCAGGAACGCCTGACAAATTGATAGCCGCATTGTATTCACCCAAATTTGTTGAATTACAGCTACAAACCTTTTCTAGATCACCAACAGAATGAAGCATGCCATCAGGTCCAGTAGCATCCAAATCCATCTTTCCAGCTTCAACATCTTTCCTATTAGATACATTCCGAATAACGCCAAATGAGTTATTAGTCATAACAGAATCGTCATTCACTAACTTATCCAATTCTGGAATAGAAGAGTTCTATGAGCAAGAAGCAGAAGAAACGCTATTAAATGATTTGAGGCCCAAAATGGATTCTTTTTGAAGCCCAGGTAATTTTGAAACGTTATCAGAAGGATTCAAAAGCATACTTTTGCCCTTCCCAACACAATCAAGTTTCTTTTTAGACAGCAACAATCCACCCTCATTGATAACAAGAGGTAAACCAGATTTGAACCTAGGTTTACCATCTTGACTGAACATAGAACAAGAATCTCCAAATGCAAGCGGAGAAGACTTGGAATTAGGGCGAGGAAGAATCTTAACTCCAGTAGTGGATGATTGGAGATCGTCGTTGGAGCCACCGGCCGTCGATGGACGACGACCTTCCACCGCCATCAGTGGAAGCCAGTTTTTGCGGGAACTAGAAATTTAATGCACACAACGATCATGTATGTGTTAAAACTCAGTGTTGATATATTTCTTCGGCAGAAGAATATTGGAATACTTATCCGAGTGTTATTTTTCTCCACCTAATTTCATGTATCATTTTATGTTATTTATAATGAAATCTATTTTGTGGAAAATGATTATGCCTGACTAAAACCCTTGTTTTGATCTTATGAAATGCATGAAGGGTGTATTTCATTATTTAGACTCTTATACATGCATTTTTTAATGGTTGTTTTTAATTTCTAGTGAAGTTATTTTAATTCATGTAATAGCCATGTTTGAATTGAAAACCTAATGTGATTCATTATCTCGACGAAGAAATGATTCAACAAATAGAAGAATTGAGATAAAAAAACTTTCATACCTAGACATAGGATGAATAAATTTCAAAGGTCTAGAAATAAAATCTCTATAGTGAGGTGAAAACTTTACCTGCACACTTACAGATTTTTAAACGGTTCATTAACTATAATCAACTTGAATTCAAATCATAATCAACTTGCTTAGCTTATTAATTAAATTTAACTTGACCAAATTCAATATCAATAAATAAACATAACTAATGTCAATTAAAAAAATTATTTATCTTCATTTTATAAAATATTTTTATTAATATAAGGCTTTGTTTGGGGCGGCTTTCTTATTGCTTCTTAAAATTGCTTTTTAGTACACAAATTAAAAATTTTATACTAAAAAGCTGTTTTAAGAAGCAGTGAGAAAGCCGTCCCAAATGAAGCTTAAGTTACTAGTCCAAAAGTGGGCATTTAAAACGATAAAAACTCAAAATTTCCTTTCGGTTTCGTAGAAATGAAGCCCTATTTGAAGAAATTTGGAATTTTTAGTTCTTGTTTTATAGGCAGCTGACACGGATTTTATGGTACCAGATCTCCAGTAAGCTATTCAAGGTTTATGGTATGCATCCAGCTAAAACGTTTTCAATTACGCAAGGCTAAGCAACCCAGAAGCATAAAACCAATTCTTGAATTCAAGCCATTTACTACCTGTTTAAGACAAGAAATAAATGCTTTATCATAGAAAAATATAAAACTGCTCATACTCATAAGCTAGAGTTTTTTAGCGAGAAATTAAAAAATTCAAGTATTCACTTTTTGAAGATTCTAAAGTTTAAATCCCAAAGCTCATGGCAAAGCATCCCTGGTTGTCACATTACTGCAGATAACTGGAAGTTCATCACAAAGCGGTTCCTCTGTTTTCTCGTCATCCAAGAGCCGATTTAAAATTTTCATGCTTGTGTTATAAGTTTGCTACGCCAACTACATATGCATTCCATGCATCTTGTTGCCCAAAAGATGATAATTCTTCATACTTGACATCAGAATCAGCATCATACTCCTCCCAATTTTCATCTTCTGTATTTGGCATCTCACGGATCCAGAAATGTATTGATTGGAAGCCAGCCTCTTCTAAGCAGTCCTTAATTTCAGTCAGCGACCACCTGATCATATGCAAAGTGTATTCAGAGTCACATAGAAAAAATTGTACAATCTTTGGTGTATCTGATGCAATAATAAGGAGCACCAGGTTCTGCTTTTTTATTCTCTAGACATTTATAACAATTCTATCTGCTTCAACTATTTTCAGAATTTTGTGATACAAAAATTGTTTTACATGTCTGCTAAGAATGTGGTAGCTACACGAAAATTTTTATCCTCCATCAAAAACAAATTATCCATCAATAATAACTTTCAAAAAATTTAATTTTCTCACAACAATTCTATGGTTAGTTTTCCAGATAGTTGTAGCCGTCCTAAATAAATCTCTAATCAAATATATGCCCTCAAAATAATTGCTAAATTGATGTGGTACATATTAGATGATTGCTTTGTACTATGCTGCACCCAGCGCGGTATCTTTATTTTGATGTCGACAATCAAATCTACCCAAGCATTACGAGCAGCAAAAAAATCAATCAAGACAGAAAGAAGCATGGAGGTTTAAGGCATCTAACCCAATCAAACAAGATTGCTGTACATCCGGGCACTGTAGTCTCAATCAATAACCCCACATATGATCCTTTAAAGTTAATTCATTAGCTCTCCAAACCTCAAAAGTCCATCGACGTTCATACATTTTCAAAATGAATAACATGGATTTGAAAATGTGGATTCTAGACTAGTATAATAGTTCTGAAAAATGATGCACAAGCTAAAAACCAACGGTGTTATGTTGTGAAGTCTCGACTTTTTCAGTATGATGGTCACACAAGCTTAATTGATAATTTCGCTATACTATTTTTAGTTATTTTATTAGGGAATTTTGGAGATTTTATTGAATTTTTTTGGCTGCCCAAGATTTTTCTTTATAAATAGAGGGGGCATTTGTTGTATAAGTTAAAAAGAACTGTATTTTCTCCTTAATCTAATTATAATGAAATCTGTAGCACTGAAAATAAAGTGTCATAATCAATTGGATAAACATGGATAAAATTCTATTGCATTTTTGTGGATTAATCTTCTTTACTGTTTTCAGCTTTTCTTTTTTTTCTTTTTTTAATCTCTGCGTTTGCATAAGTTTCACCTGTCTCCCAACATATAATATCATAAGAAAAGAACGAGATAGTCTCTTAATACAGTTTTTTCAAACTATAGAAACACAGAGTCTTCATCATCAACATTAATAGCCTTACGTCAACTAGTAGCGATCAGCTTTGTGATTTCCCATTCTCCAAACAAGAAAATAAATAAGCAAGAGTTAATTTACAACGTAACTAATAAGTAGCTGACTACTCCACACAAAAAAGAAAAAAAAAAAACTTACAGTCGCCAGTCATATGAAAATGCATGACGGAATGTAAACTTCTTTCCAAGGTGAAAATGCAGGCTGATTCTTGTTCTGCGACTTATAATGTCAAATTCTCCTTGTTCCCAAATATACTGCAGACAGAATTAGGAAGTTAAGGCAATGAACAAGGGAACACAATTAAAAAGTAGTTCCAGAATTACTCTTGGACAAGCTTCAAATGTCCAAGTACTACAGAGACAATTATTAATGATGATTAACAATAACGAAGCTGGTTCAGTTCATCATATTATTTAAAAAAATATTTTAGTAAAATAAATTCATAATGTGGCATCACTGAAATATCTGCATGGAATCATAATTTTAATTGCACTCAAATAGGCATGTATACATTAATGCTTAAGTATCGGCATTTGCACAAAGGAAATAGTTGTTGAGAATTTTCGTAGCAAAATTTCATTGGCCACATTCATATTCTGCATTCAATTATATTAGTGATTGGATGGCCATTATAGCGATTGGTAGCCTTTTAAGTTTAAATGGGGTTAGTCATGCTATCATCTTTTGCCGAAACACCACAATCTAGTTTATCATACAGTGCCAACATACTCACTGTAAAGTTGGAGAATTTCCTTTTAAGTCGTAGCTTGCGCTCTGAGGATATTCCGCCGTATAAGTCCATAACAAATATGCCACCCTTCTTTGACAAGACACTCAATGCATGTTTAAAGTACCTGACTAAGTCTTCCCGTTGATGCAGACAGCAGCAACTATAATTGAATGAACATACAACATCTCTTGAAGGCAGCGAAGTTTCCTCCAGGGTAGAGCACAACCGAACTCTAGGATTGGCATCGGTAATTGATTGGGGAGTTCCGATAGAATCCTTTGGGTTGTTTAGATCTATAACACCTATAAGATCTTGAACTTTAGGCTTCACCATATGAGCCTTGTGGGGATGCAGAACATTCCCATGGAATAGAGAGATCCTGGAGTGTCCATCATCTCCAAACTTACTAATATTGTTCTCCCAGCACCAATTAAGGGCCTCAAGATCCAAATCCAACCCAACAGCTGTTCTTCTTGGGTCGCTATGCAGCCACTCAGAACTGCCAAATATATAGACAATAGACGCATAATTTTATCTCTTAAAATACATTACTAGAAAAGAATTCTATGCAAACTAAAGCTTAGAAAGGAGAGGTAATGGCTATGCGCTAAGGGGAGATTATTTCCAGTCATCGTGATTCTTTATGAAGGAAAATTATGCTATTTAAAAACATATAATAAGAGCCCAAATATGCTCCAAGATCTTGTAAATGAATACTAGACCCAGTGCGGCATGGGAGACCTACAATGTGAACGCAAGAGATCTAACTTCTCATTAAATCCCATCTGTAATGGAAAATTCACAAGCATATAATGCATTTCACTACAATATTTTTCTTGTTTTATCATGTTTAGAAAAAGTTGAAACTGCAATCCATGCATGCAATCGCCATTCTCCTACAAGGCTACAACTCTTACTTGCACAGCCTCAGTTTCATCCCAGAGCAGATTCATGTTTCTACTAATCCATTCTAAAAAAGGCATCGAGCAGTCAAGAAAACCACATTAGTCTGTATAAAATGCAAATCATAAAATAAACCATTTCAAAGATAAACTCTGAACCCCCAATCTCATAAAGCAGCTCAATCTCAAAATTTCAGTGAATACAGAGTAATTATAAACTAACCAGGAGATAGAATACAGTAAGGATATCAAGGATTATTACCAGAGAAGGGCGGTCCCACAGAAATCTTCTTGCAAGTGTAGCGGTCGTCTTCCTCCCACATACATCAGAAAGAACTTCTGCAAGTAGCTTATATCTCCCTTGGGTGACTTCATAAAACCCCCAGCAATTCCAACAACCATAAAAAACAAAGGAGATAAAAACCATAGAAATCAGGGTAAATAAACCCTAAAGAGAACTCAAGATAACTTGCGGAATATTGCACCTGAACAGATTGCTGGTAGAGATCGAACTTCGACAAAGCGCCCATTGACGTCTCGTTTTCTACCAAATCCGCAACTCCACTTCCACTCCCATCTTCCTCTTCCTCCTCTCCATCTGCACGGCGGCCTCGTACTTCCTGGTCCTCAGGAATATCATAAGCAGAAGAAGGTAACGCGTCGTCACCGACTCCATGAAGAATACGACGTTGCCTTTGGGAGACCTTCGACTTCCTCCCGCTTTTTCCCATTAGCTCGTTTCTCTCCTTTCACTCGGAAATATTAGTGGCGTAATTCCTCTTAAGGGTGTGAAAATTTGGCCCGAAACCTCATCCCGTCCCGATTTGAAAATTTTTAGATTTGACTCACACGCGTCGAGTTTGAATTTGAGATACTAACTCATTTTTATAGTCTGGATCGAATTCGGATTAGCCCAGAAATCTAAAAATGACCCGAATTGACCCAAAATTCAAAGATGTGCCGCCCTCGTGGCCTTGCAGCCGACACACATTTGTGATCGCCCGCAAAGCTCCTGCGCTCGCGACTGCAAAGGACTTGCCCGCTTTCCGCGCTCGCATCCGCTGTTGAAGCTGGACCCGCACTTGCACTGCGACTGCGCCCTCCCACGCTCGCGACTCACATCCACTGCCAGATGGCCCAGACTCGCACTCACGACCATGAAAAACACCCTCCCACACTCACTATCGCAAATCCAACCTAGCCAATTGGCCCCGCTCCTGCGCCAGCACCGCACCCAGACCCGCATGCTACCGCGCCCACACCACCCCTTCTGGCTCATGCTTGCGTCTGTGTAGATTTCACCCAATCTCATTATGGTATTTCAGGTTAGCGGGTTGGGTCGGGTCAACCCGGTAACACGGCAGGTCGGGGTCCGGATTGAAATTCTTGACCTGTTTACAAAACCAAGTTTGGTTAGGGTCAACCCATTTGGACCCGAGTCAATTTGGGTTGGACCCGAATCCAACCCATTGACCCGTTTTGACACACCTAATTCATGAGCTGCTCTTCTCCTCCTTCGACTGTTTGGGTAAATAGCCATTTAACCATTTGGATTTGGAGACTTCGAGTTAAGCATGTTAAGCAAGGTTTTAAATATCTAACTGATCTGACTGGTTCAACGGGTTCAACCGTGAACCTCTCGGCCAACCGGTTCGGGTTCTTATAAAAATTGATTTCAAAATCGTCTCAAACTGAAAAGAACTGGTGATTGAACCACTTACCCAGTGAACCAGGAACTATTTTGAAAAATCGGGCGAAAGCCTCAAAATTGAATTTCAGCAGTTCGATCTAAATCTAATGTTATCCTAACTCTAATACTAATAGTTTCTTTCTTCCCTTTCCTTCATTCTCGCCCGAACCCTATCCCAACTCTTGCACTCGCGTTCCGCTCCTCTCCCTGTCTCCGTGAAATTCTTCCGTGCTTCCTAGTCGTCGCCGGCGGCCCGAGTTTCTCGTCCGTTCAGGTGCGCTCGTCCCTCCTCACTCAGCCGACTACAAAGTTTTTCATCCAGAGAATTTGAGAGTATGCATTCCACAAGAAAGTTTATTTCACAAGTTAGTATGAGGCAACAACCTTAATGCATATTGAGCCTCTAAGCGATTTTTTTCATATTTCATTCCTTCTCCCTCTTCATATGTGCGATCAGCGATGCTTATGATGCAAAGAAAGGGAACTTAGTATTTTAGGTTTATCCTGTGTGGTTGTTTGCAGTGATTAAATTTATTTTTTTTTCCCACTACTGTTTGAAAATGCAGCTCCATAGCCTATTTTTATGGTCAATTAGGGCTTAATGTAGCTGGCCCAAATTTAATAATAGCCTTGTTTTATGCTGCAGAGAAGATGTTAAACTTAATATCTAGACTTAATCAACTCTACTGTAGTCATGTTGTTGGTTTTCCTTTAGAACGAGTAGTAAGAGATAAGGCCGGTTTGACATCTCCATATTTCTACTTAAACATTGATATCTTTTGATATGATTTTAAGGATGGGTTGATTAGTTAGGTATTTTGTCGTAATTGCCCACTAGAAGAAGAAGGCTTCTAAGTTAGATTTGCTTGATGAGAAATAATTTTATTTCTTTTATGATTTTTTGTGTTTACTATGCATATTTTAGAAGTAGAGAGCAAGTTTATATTGTGGTTACTTTTATACTTGTTTATTTTGTGTTTACTATGTTATCTCGATATTTAGAATGGATCTACAAAACTATTAGAGAATTATTATATAAAATACGATGCATTTGAATAAAATTAGTATTTAATTATTAGGTAATTTGGTTTGACCTCAACCGAATCATCGAATCATGAATCTCTCCTTCCAGTTTTATTGTCCGGTTCGATTTTCACAAGCTTAACGTTAACTGAAAAAAATAAAAAAGGTAAGAATGTAAATTATTTTAGATTTTATGCTGAGATTAATATTTTTACATAATATTATATAATATATTAATTTTAACTTAAAATTAACGGTATCATTTGTGCAGGACAGGCTGCTTACATTAATTTTTTTCTATTCAAGTGTCTTAATAATTTATGATTAAATTTTTTAAATGTTCAAAAAATTTTGAACGATTAAAATTTAATTTTTTTTATGATAACTATTAAATTTTGTTATATTTTGATTGAATATTTGATTATTTATTTCAGCATTTAAAATTTATAAGAGAAAATTACTAAATCATTTAAGATAATTTCATCTCATAAAATAATTATGTATTTGCATAATTAATACTTAAAATATTTATATTTCTTTATATAACACTTAAATCTCTAAATCATATTAAAAATATCACGTTTATTAGCTTATTTGGAATAAAATATATATTTTTATGCATATATTTGATGTGATTTAAATATTAAAAATGATATATACGTAAATATAAGTATTTAAATATTAGATATGTGAATATATATAAATTTTATGATATGTATGTAACTCCCCCAACTTGTAAATGGTGGGATTTAATACTTTTAAGTTTAACTAATAATGTGGTTGAAATTAGATTTATTGAAATAATAGAATTTAAAATTTAGAATAATTAACTTGATAGTATTTAAGTGAAATCCTGATTAAATCAAACCAAAAATACTTTTTCAAGCACAAGCACCCTCATATGTTTATTAGGTCCGTCAAGCAAGTTTGTTTTCAGATATGTTTTTTTTTTTTTTTTGGAAGAAGCAAATGATTGCATTAAAAACAAGGAAAACAAAGCAAAAAACCTACAAAGTCGATTCCTCCTTTAACAAATTAAAAAAAAGGAGGAAGAACCTTATTCAACCTAAATTCTTCCCAAATAAAGTTACTAAAAAGAGCAAAGTTAGCACATAAATTTGCTTATTGATATTCCTTCCTATACAATTAAAAAAGACAAAATTGAAATCCTTTAGAAAAACTAGATTCTCCTCCTTGTGTATGCCATTATTCGAAGCACCTTGAAGAAATGAAATAATGTTAGAGTTGTCGCCTTCAATGATTATACCTTTTTATTTGAACATCCAGTCTTTAATTACATCCTTCAAAGAGTGAATTGCTAAAAGTTCCAACTGTGAAATGTCCAAATGAACACAAGATTTTTCAAATGCCAACAAAAATCTTCCTTTGCAGTCACGGAATACCCCTCCAATTCCAGCTCTATATGAAGAAACTAGAGAGGCATCAATGTTGACCTTTAACCAGTCGGGGCGAGGAGGATGCCAAAGATTGGACAGTCTAAACGACTGGTTAGCATCCCAGTGGCCCGAGTTAAAATGACAAAAGCTATTTGAGGCCGAAGAATAACAAACAACATTGGAAGCAATCAATGCCGAGCTCTCTTTGAAACCTTCATGAATGAATCTAATCCTAGCTTTCCAAGAGAGGAACACATCATTACAATAAAGATAAACAAGCATACAATCCTTTTGACCAATGAGCTCCAACCAATTAAGACACTCTTCAAATCTAACAAACAAAGGAATTCCAAATCCCCATTTATTTAAATGTTGCAATACCTCCGTCATCTTTATGCAATTGCTAGCAACGTGATCTACATCTTCAATGTCATCACATCCTCTAAGACATTTATCATCACCAATTAATCTTCTGTAAGATAAAAACTGAAAAATGTAGGAATAGCATTTCTACATAATCTCCACCAGAAAACTTCTACCCGAGAGCTTAATTTTTCTTTTTTGATCCACTTCCACACCTGGGAATCATTACAACCTTGCATTGAAGCTCCAAAAGCCAACGCAGAAATAGTTATTCCATATTTTTGATGTATAAGCTCCATACTGTCTTCAACTGATTCTAGATTAATTTTCACCTGAATAATCAGATTCACTAGGTCCTTGCCAAAATATTTTAGTAACTCATCTTTATTCCAGCAGCCATTTGCAATAAATTCCTTGAAAAAATTGCATCATCATCTTGAGGAACCACGAACGTAGGCCATTTATTAATGCATTTGTCCATAATCCAAGTGTCTTTGTAGGCATCAACAGAACTTCCATTAGCAATTATCCACCTAACAATAGGATTCAGCATCCTTCCTCCGTCATTTAATAATTTCCATGAAAATGAACATCCTCTCCTTAAGTTTCCAACATCCGTCCGAGCACCATGCTTAGGAGCCAGTAACTTGTGCAGTAAGGAGTCCTTATCTTGAACAAATCTCCAAGCCAACCTTGCTCTTAATGCAGGAACTTTAGAAGCACTTGAATACAGTCCACGACCTCCCAATCTCAAAGGCTTGCATAGATCATTCCAACTTACATAGTGTAAACCAAATCTTCCATTAGATTTATTCCAAATGAAGCTCCTTCACAATTTATCAAGTTCCTCAAGCACTCATTTTTAAACAAGAGAATGAGTACCATGAAAAGTGGGATAAGATAACATTACTGATTTAACCAAAGTGAATTTGCCCACCAATGAAATGAACTTGCTCCCCCATATGTTAAGCATCCTCAAGGCTTTGTCAATAATAAATTGAAAATCATCACCTACAAGTTTCCTTAAGGCAATTTTCACCCCAAGGTAATTAAAGTCCTTCACAGATTTAAAGCCCATAATACGAGTAATGATTTTCTTTTTCCTTTTACTTACAAATTTACCAAAGAGCATGGCTGATTTACCCACATTTACACGTTGGTCAGTCCAACCACAAAAATCATTAAGGATACCCTTAACTTACTTTACAGCCTTCCTGTTGGGTTCCGAAAACATAATAACATTGTCTGCATATAATAAATGTGACACTCTTGGTCCTACTGAACTAATGCTAATCCCACATGAATGTTGAGCAAAAGCATTAGAAAGTAGTTGAGAGCAAAGAATAAAAAATAGAGGAGACAAAGGACAACCTTGATGGAATATGCTCTTTGCTTTAATCCAATCTGAGAAGTTTCCATTAATAGTCAATGAGAAATTAGGATCTTCACACACTCCAAAATCTGTTTGGAGAACTTGGAAGGAAAGCCAAAATAATCCAATACTTTCCTAAGAGTTGACCAAGACATAGAATCATATGCTTGTTCCATGTCAACTTTGAAAGAGACAAGACCTTTAGCAGATCTAGAATATCTGAATTTATGGAATAATTCTTGAGCAATCAACACATGATCTGACAGAGATCTCCCTTTAATAAATGCCACTTGCTCCTCCGAAATCAACTTCGGAATAACAACAATTAATCTATTCAAGATCACCTTAGCCGCCACCTTGTACACAAAATTACATAAACTGATTGGTTTATAGTTGGATGGGTAGACCGGGTTGCTCACCTTAGGAATAAGAACAATCAAAAGTTTCTTTCAATGCATCATTCAACTCCCCATCGCATAGAAAATGTTTGATAGCATTAAAAAAAAATCTGATTTAATGATGTCCCAATAAGCTTTAATAAACGAATAGGAAACACCATCCTTACCAGGAGCAATATTTTCACCAGTTTGCTTCAACACCAACTCCACCTCCTCAATAGAAAATTCCCTTTCCAATAAACAAGTGTCAACATTATTCAGACAATTCAAAGCCGTCGGCCATCCATCCAAATTGCAATTTCTGTATTTCCATTTTTTCTTGAAAAATTGAAAGAATATTTCTTCAATATGTTTTTGCTCTTCCACCAAAAGACCATTCTTATCTTTTATTTTTGCAATGTAGTTAGAGTTTCTCCTTGCACTAGCATAAGAATGGAAAAACTTAAAGTTGCAATGTCCCTCTACTAACCACTTCACCTTTGCTCTTTGTTTCCACCATGAATTCAACCGAGCCATAGTTGAATTCAATTCATTTACTTTAGCTTTAAGGCTCCAACAATCCTCTTCCGAGAGGGAACCAATGATTGATTCCTTTGTTTGGAGATCTAGTATCTCTTTCAAAAGGCATTCCTTTAGTTGGTTAAGATTCTTTAGTTTAGCTTTACTCCAGAAAAATAAGGATTTCAAAGTTCTTCTAAACTTGCTGTTGAGAATGTGAGAACTACTCCCATGATAAGCATTGTTCCACTCTTTCCTCACCACAGCAATTGAAGCCAGATATGAAGCCCAAATATCCTCAAACTTGATGTTTCTTTTTGTGACCAGATTGAATTCAAGTATATTTAAAGGAATTGGACAATGGTCTGATGCCACTCTAGGCAAATGTCTAACCACCATACGATGGGAAGAGCTCAAAGCAGTTGAATTGAGAAAAGATCTATCCAATCTTTCAAGAATCCGTGCTCCACCAACTTTGTTATTGCACCATGTAAACTTGGGGCCAATGAACCCCACTTCATGAAGGTCATTGTTAGCCAAAAATGCCTTCATCTCCTTCGGTCCTTGGGAAAACAAAAACCTTTTCCCCCCTCTCTTATCCTCCTTGGAAATCAAGCAATTGAAATCACCTCCTACAACCATAGGTACTTCTACAGTATAATGTTTATCCAACATCTCCCACAGGTTTCTTCTATTTTACACATCTTTGCTTCCATATACTGAAGCTACCCTCCATGATCCTTTATTATAAATCTCCAGATCACCAATTACCACTTGAGAAGAAGAGTAAAAAATAGAAAAATCAGCCAATTTGGAATTCCATAAAATAAGAATGCCTCCAGACAACCCTACTGATGGAACATGAAAAAAATCCCATCCATGCCAAATCATTAAATTGACTTCACTTCTATCAATAGAAGTCAACTTAGTTTCCACCAAACCCAAAAAGAAAACACCATGAGGTTTAATAAGCTCCCTAAGATATTGAGAAGCACTTTTCTTTCTTTCTCCTCTATAATTCCAAAAAGCAATTGATGACATTATTGAAAAATAGGGGAAGAGATCCCTGTTGTATCTTTCACCTCCAAGTCTAGTCTTCTTCTCCTAGTGGTTGAATTAATCAGACCCAAGCCTTTAAGTTGTTTTGATCTTTTCTTTTTAGCTAATTGAGAGCTACCTACTTTTTCTCCCACTTTGGCAACTCCTCCATCCAGAGAAATAGCTCCCGATCCCCCAGTATCATCAATTGCTTCAACGGCCACAGCATCATCCAACTTAGATTGAATAATCTCACCTTCTTCCGCAAGATCCATTAGAAATTTGAAGCAGTTATCATCTTTCGGAATAACAGGCCTGGCAATTTTAGGTTTCACTACTTGTATAGAATTGCTATTAATAAACATATTTTGTGAAGAGGTGCATTCAGAAACAACCTGAACAGGATCCAGAACACCTACATCATTGGTTACATTGACTTCTTCTGCTCCTTTACCCTTATTTTTCTTTGCTTCAGAATCTTTCCTCCCTTCAGTCACCAAAGGAAGTGGAAAGAACTTCTTATTAACATTATTTTTAAACCTTTTCTTTCCATAATTTACTAACATCTACGGACCATATCCAACTTTGTCAATACAAGCTTCTTCCATCAATTTTTCTTGAATGCCCTCAGAAGAACCTATCACAACTAGAATCTTTGAATTATCTAAGTGTTGCAAATCTGGTTTCAAAAAATACAGTTTTGATGATGATAAACATGTTTGTATTCTGTTTTGCTTGGCTAACCCATTTCAAGTACAAAAGATCAAAAGCAACTCAAGCTAACTCAAGATCGGGTCCAAGTGTGTCTAAATATAATATTTTCCTTTTCTTGAGTCAAATATAATGTAACTGATCCCCTAGCTAAGTAACCATGCACACACACCCTCAGGGGGAGAGCTTGAGTGAATTAGAGTTTCTGTTCAATTTTTGTTCAGATCATCCTGGATGATATTCACATCATCTTGGACGATCAAGTGAAAATAGAAACCCTAATTAGGATGATCAAGTTAAGTCTGTATGATTAAGTCGATCGTCCTGGATGATTCATCCATCATATGGGATGATAGGCTCAAATCAGAAATTGTTAGTCTCCAGATCAAGTTAGGCAAGTTTTATTTTTAGAGATTTGATTTGATCGTCCTGGACAATATGTGTATCATCTTGGACGATCCAATACAATCATGCCTAAATTAGTCTGGTGATTAAGGAAAGTAATTAATATTTACTTGATACGATCATATCGTCCGGGATGATCGCAATATCGTCCGGATGATGATCATAATAGCGGTGTTCAGGATATTTTTGACACTTTTTGAACTAATCGTATAGGACGATATCAATATCATCCTGGATGATCAAGTCATTTTTAGGTCATCCAGCACAAGTTCCTCTGGACGACCAGAGCAATCTTCTGGACGAAATTCCTGAATTTACAATAATCATCGCGGACGATCGTAGAATCATACAGGATGATCTGAACAATTTTTTCTACTAATCGTCCAGAAGAGCCAGATCGTCCAAGCTGAAAAAGGTGTTTTTGAACTAATCGTCTATCGATCATCCTGGACGATATTGGCCGACCCGTTAAGATTTAGGGCAAAATTTGAGCCCTCCTATAAAAGATCTTTTTCTTCCAACAAGAAAAATCTTTTGTCACTTTTCTTTACAGAGAAACCCTAGAGAAAGAGAGTTTGGGAGAGAGAGAGAGGATCTTGTGAGGGGGAGTTTATGAGGGATTCACAAAGGTTTCTCCAAGCAAGGATCAGAGTCGTCTTCTCTGTTCGTCATCTCTTGTACTGTCGGTGTTCTTTGTGGAGGATCATTCGCAAGAAGATCCAGGTTCTCTGCCTGCTTCAGGAGGAAGAGAAATGAGTTCAGGTTCTCTGCCTGCTTCAGTAGAAAGTGAAAGGAGTCCGGGTTCTCTGCCCGCTTCAGGAGGAAGTGAAAGGAGTTCAAGTTCTCTGCCTCACCGGGTTGGTGGAAAGGAGTTTTGTACAGGCTTCTCTGCCTTGCTGTGGGAGCAGAAGGAGAGTCACTTTTGTGTTAGTGCAATACCTGGAGGAGAGGCTCCGGGGAGTGGACGTAGGTCAAGTTGACCGAACCACTATAAAATTTGGTGTATTTTTTCTGATTATTTTCTGCACTTTATTTTTCTGTTATTATTTGTTTAGGTAAAATCTGTGGTTTATCTTTTCGCTTATGTATTTTCTTATTTCCGCTACTAATCATCAAAAAGATTGTTCCCGTTGCTTACAAATTTTTAAATAACCAATTCACCACCCTCTTGGTTAGCCTCAGGACTAGTTCATCAGGGTTTAACATCCCTATCAAACTTTCAAGTGGTATTAGAGCAGGATTCATAAAATCTAGTTTTGAAAAACTTTTGAATTTGATCCATGGTTAACTTTGGTAATCGTAATACTACTGAAGGTTATTTAATTATACGACCATCATTGTTTGATAACATACCTTTTAATTTTTGGAAAACTTGCATGTCTACTTTTCTTTAATCAATTGATTATCACATGTGGATGGTTGTTAAAGATGGCTATGAACCACCGTTTAGAATGATTAATAATGTTAAAATTGAACTGCCTTTCACTGATTGAACTTTTAATAATCGTGACTTAGCCCAACTTAATGCCAAATATTTGAACTATTTTTTCTATGCCTTAAAATCTAAGGATTACATGCGTATTTCTACTTGTACAACTGGCAAAGAAATTTGGGATAGATTATGCATCACTTATGAAGGTACAACTGAAGTCAAATAGTCTAGGTTAAACATATTGCTACATGACTATGAACTTTTTCGCATGAAACCTATTGAGTCTATTTTTGAAATGTATACTAGGTTCACTCAAATTGTCACTTCTTTGCATGCTTTAGGAAGAGAACTTACAAATTATGAAAAAGTGAACAAGATTTTGAGATGTTTGCCTTCTTCATTTGATGCTAAAATAACTGCAATTACTGAATCGAAAGATTTGAACAATTATTCTATTGACAACTTACTTGGGTCACTCATTGCTTACGAGCAAGGGGTGAACTAAAGACAGCTTGATGCAGGTGAGAAGAAGAAGGAGAAAACTGTGGGGCTTAAGGCCAACGAAACTAACATTGATTCTTCTGGGTCTGATAGCGATGATGTTGCCTTAATTACTAGGTAATTCAAAAGCTTTCTAAAGAAGAAATATAAGAACTTTCAGAAGTGGAACAAGGGTATGTCCAGTAAAAATTTTATAGTTTATTCTGATACTATTTGTTTTGAATGCAGAAGCCTGGACACATTAAAGCTGATTGTCCTACACTTAAAGCTCACCCAAGCAAGAAAAAGGGTGAGGAAAAACCAAAATTTAGGAAGGATAAGAAAAGGATTCAAAAGGCATTCTGGGCAGATTCCACATCCGACTGTTCTGAGACTGATGCTGAAGAGGAGGAAATCAACTTGTGTTTGATGGAAGCCATCCTGGTCAGTCTGACCAGGAAGAGATATGTAAGCTTACTTACGATCAATTATTTGAAGTGTCTGAAAAAATTCGTGCATCATATAGGAAGCTTAAGAAAACTCATGCTAGCCTGAAACTAGAATTTCTGAATTTACAAAAAGAGCATGATTCTGTAGTTAAAGATCATTCCATATTTGACAGCAATCACATATCTTTACTTGATGAATTTGATGAACTGAACATAAAGTATTTTGATTTGATTACTGAGCATGATTCATTAAAAATCTCGCATGTTGATTTAGAAAGAGCTGTTAAAGAATTAGACAACATGGCATGTGAAGTGGAGAGTAGTAATAGAGCATTGAAATTTAAAATTACAAGTTTGAAGAAAGAAAATGAATTCCTGTAAGTTAAAATCAGTGCTTTTGAGAAAAATAAAATACCTCCTACTTTTGCACAGTTTTATGCACCTCCACCGTTTAAAGAATCTGTTTCAAAATCATCAAAGCATGCTTCATACAAACCTAGGAAGAGGCACTATCACCTACGTAGATTAGTTAACCCTTTTCTTGGTGTTAGATGTTTTTCTTGTGGTATGTTAGGACACATTTCTCACACCTGCATTATTCACCATAGTACACATTGGGTGTGGAGGCCCAAATTGCCTGTTTTACAGCACAACACACATGCATTATATTCTTCTTTTCATAAGAAGGAACCCAAACCTATTTGGGTTCCTAAATCTGATGTTTGATGATTTTGTAGGTGTGCTCTCACACAAGACCTCGTGAGAGCATATAGTACCTGGACAGTGGATGTTTAAGACACATGATTGGAGATGCAAATCAGTTGATTTCGCTGGAAGCCAGGGCTGGAGGTAAGGTTACACTTGGAGATAACACCACCAGGAGGGTGGTAGGTTCAGGTATAATTGGTGATTCCAAGAGTTTTATGATTGATAATATTTTGCTTGTAGATGGATTGAAACACAACCTGATGAGCATCAGTCAACTCTGTGACAAAGGATACAATATCAAATTTCTTCCCACTTGCTGCATTTTAAGCTTAAATGATAAAATTATTTTGCAGGGATAAAGGATCAACAATATCTACATGCTGGATGTAAGTTACTTTAAAGGTGATGTTTCAATTTACTTAAAAATACTGCTGATTAGTCTTGGTTGTGACACAGGAGATTATGTCATGCCAGTATGAAAATCCTTATGAGAGTCACCCAAAAGGACTTAGTTAGAGGTCTCCCCAAGCTTAAGTTTACTAAGGACCACCTGTGTGATGCCTGTCAATTAGGGAAGCAAGTCAAGTTCTCCTTTCACTCTGTTAAGGACATTAGCACCTCGAGACCTTTAGAAGTCCTTCACATGGATCTCTTTGGACCCATTAGCACTGCCAGCTTAGGGGGGAAAGTCTATGGTTTTGTGATTGTTGATGATTACTCGAGGTTCACTTAGATTAAATTTCTGTCACATAAATCTGAGTCATTTGATGAATTTAAGTCCTTCTCCACTTGGATTCAGAGGAAGTTAGGTTGTGAGATCTTGACTATTCATAGTGATCATGGTGGAGAGTTTGAAAATATGAAGTTTAAAACTTTCTATGAGGAGCAAGGAATTAGTCACAATTTTTTAGCTCCTAGGACCCCTCAGCAGAACGGGGTAGCTGAAAGGAAGAATAGGACCTTAATGGAAGCTGCTAGAGCCATGCTTGCTGAGTATTCTCTTCTAAAATACTTTTGGGCTGAAGCGGTGAACATTGCCTATTATGTGATAAATAGGGTGAATGTTAGATCCAATCTGAATAAGACACCTTATGAGATCATTAAGGGTAGAACTCCAAACCTGTCCCACCTCCATGTCTTTGGGTGTAAGATTTTTATTCTGAACAACGGGAAATCATCCTTAGGAAAGTTTGACCCCAAATCTGATGAAGGAGTGTTCTTAGGCTATTCTAGTGTGGGGAAATCATTTAGGGTGTTTAATAAGAGGACTTTTATGGTGGAAGAGACAACTCATATGGTGTTTGATGAATCTGATCCTAAGGTGACTAGAGTTGAGGAAGAAGAAGAGGTAGGGGAGATTACCCAAGGGGTTGAAAATGCAAATCTGGAGGAAAGGGTAGAACCTCAAACCACTTTGCCTAGAGATTGGAGATATTCTTCGATTCATCCTAAAGAACTAATCTTAGGAGACCCTTATGAAGGTGTTAGGACTAAGCATGGACTTAGGAAGGAAGTAAACTACTCTGCCTTTATCTCAATGACTGAACCCACCAACATCAATCAAGCCCTTTCTGATGAGTTTTGGATCTTAGCTATGTAAGAGGAATTGAATCAATTTGTAAGGAATAATGTTTAGGAGCTAGTAGAAAGACCTAGGAATCAAAGTATAGTGGGAACTAAGTGGGTCTTTAAGAATTAGATGAATGATTCTAGTGTGGTGGTTAGGAATAAGACAAGATTGGTGGCTAAGGGGTATAATCAGATTGATGGGATTTATTTTGAGGAGACCTTTGCCCCTGTAGCTAGATTGGAAACCATTAGGGTGCTACTAGCCTTTACCTATTACAAGGGATTTAAGTTATTTCAAATAGATGTTAAGAGTGCCTTTTTAAATGGGGTAATAAAAGAGGATATTTTTGTAGAACAACTCTCAGGTTTTAAGAGTTCCCAATATCCAAATCATATTTATAAATTAAAAAAGGCCTTATATTGATTGAAACAAGCACCCAGAGCTTGGTTTGAGAGGCTTAGCACATTCCTGTTAGAAAGAGAGTTTGTTAAGGGCAGCATAGACACCACCCTTTTTCTGAGGAGAGTAAGGGATGATTTACTCATTGTCCAGATCTATGTTGATGATATAATTTTTGGATCTTTTGATAAATATTTATGTGATGAGTTTTCTAAAACAATGAGTAAGGAGTTTGAAATGAGTATAATGGGAGAATTATCCTACTTTTTGGGGTTTAGCATAAGGCAAATGGATGATGAAACCTTTCTTAAGCAATCTAAATACACTAAGAACATTTTGAAGAAATATGAAATGGACAAAACCAAGCCAATCAACACTCCCATGAGCTCCTCTGTTCGGTTAGATAAGGATTCAAGTGAAAATCTATTGATCAGAAAAAGTATAGAGGAATAATTGGATCACTGCTTTACCTAACTACTAGCTGACCTGATATCATGTTTAGTGTTTATCTTTGTGCTAGGTTTCAGGCTGATCCAAAAGAGTCCCACCTGACTGCTATTAAGAGAATTCTTAGATATCTTTTAGGGACACCAAACCTAAGAATCTGGTACCCTAGGCACAGCACCTCTTTTGAGATTATTGGATATTTTGATTCTAACTTTACAGGATGTATGGTGGATAGAAAGAGTACTTATGGAACTTATCAATTTATAGGACAATCTTTAGTCTCCTGGTCCAGTAGAAAATAGAACTCAGTTGCACTTTCCACTACTGAAGCTGAGTACATTGCCTTATTAAGTTGTGTGGCCTATGTTCTTTGGTTGAAGCAACAAGTCTTGGATTTAGGATTACCTGTGGGCATAATTTCTGTTCTATGTGATAATACTAGTGGCTTCTGTATTTCTAAGAATCCAATCCAACATTCTAGAACCAAACACATTGATATAAGGCATCACTTCATTAGGGATCATATTACAAAAGGGGACATTGAGCTACATCATGTAGCAACTGAAAATCAGTTGACTAACATATTTACTAAACCACTAGCCTTTAACTCATTCAACATTTTGAGGACCAGATTAGGTGTGATTGATATAAATACTTGATTCTGATGACTACTGATTTTTGATTTATCTATTTTTTATTCTGTTTCTGTTAGTTAGCTGTTTGATTTGATTATCTATTTTCTGTTGTTTTTATTTTTCTGCTGGTTTCTATTTTAGCCTTGGTGTTAGTTTGATTTGAGTATTTATTTTGATGCAATTTCCTACTTATTTTTATTTAATGTTTCATCTCTTTTGTTTACTATTTTATCTCTTTCAAAATCAGATCACTGCTCATTACTGCTGATAAACTGCATTTCTCACTGAGAGTTTTGCCTTGTTTTTATTTGGAAGCTGGCAATCAGTGATTGATTCCACTAGATCTATTAAAGGGAAGAAATATTGATGATTATTTCTCTTCCTTTAACTCCTTTAATGGTGTATTGTTTCTTTTGGATAAAAATCTTCTTCAAAATTAAAAAGTTGGTTTTTGAAATAGAGATCTATTTTATCTTCCTGCAGTAATCTACCTCATATAAATAGTATTTTCAAAGTTTTGAGTCATTGTTATGATTTTCTGAGCCAAGTGATTGCACTTATCATACGATGTATGGTTTTTATTTTGTGAATTACTCTTCTTTATTGTAGAGAGTGAGCTTTGTCATCTCTTATGTCTGAAACATAATTTTACAGCTGAGATTCTGTAACGATTTTGAGAGGGAGAAAGCCTATAAAAGATGCGCAAAGAGCGCCAAAATGAAAAGAGGCACAAAATTAGCCAAAACTGAAAAGATGCGCAATGTCGCCAAAAAATTGAAAGAATACACAAAGTGTATCAAAAATTAAAAGATGCGCAAAGCGCCAAACAAATTGAAAAAGGGGCACAAAATTAGCCCATAAAGAAATAGGCTTTCTTCCCTTTTAGATCTTTAAATGTCTTAGAAGAATCTATGCACCCTTAATATTTTTAAAAGCTTGAGACGAAAATCATGATTTCTGATTTCTTACTTTGTAATACTCTTATATCAGATATTTTTCTGGAATGAGGCTTGAAAGGATCTCTTTTCGAATCTAATTTCTTTTCTTCTGAATTGGATTTTTATTTTGAAAGGAATTTGCATCTATAAGGTGTCCGAGGTGGGAGTTACGAAAGTCGATTTTCTAACTTTTTCTGGATTTCAACGCTGTCGATCGTCTTCTTATCAGTTTTTGAATTCAAAATCAATGGAAAACTCAGATTTATTGGAGCAGATCAATTAAAAAAAATGTTATTTTTGTGTCTCTAGTTTTGAGTTTTATTTACTCTGCTTTTGTTTTCTATTTTACTGTATGTGTTTTTGGGATCCCTGATCTTTCAACTCCATCCTTCATCTTTTTCATTTTTTCTTCACATCCTCCTTGATGATCCCCATATCGTCCTGGATGATCTTCTTTGTCCTGGACGATCCATACATCATCCTGGAAATTGCCTGGTTTGGAGAACACTTCGCCGTTATTCACAGTTACTTTACGCCACCACCTCCTCTTCCTTCTGATTAGGATCTACCTCCGTTTTAGTTTTTTGTTTTGTGCTATTTTTTTTCTGTACTATTGTGTCTGTTCCTTCTCGTTTTTGTGATGTCAAAAGGGGGAGTTAGTTGTAGTAGTTTTTGTTTTATGTATTGATCTTATTTTGTGTTGTTTATTTCATTTGTAGTTGTTTTCCTGTACTGTTCTAGTTGTTCAGTGAAATTTGGAAAGATATTTATTTTTCATATGTGCGTTGGTTAACTCCTAGTTATTTTATTTTAAACTACTGCACTAATATTTGCCATTATCAAAAAGAGAGAGATTGTTGCAAATCTGGTTTCAAAAAGTACAATTTTGATGATGACAAATATACTTGTATTCTGTTTTGCTTGGCTAACCCATTTCAGGTACAAAAGATCAAAAGTAACTCAAGCCAACTCAAGATCGGGTCTAAGTGTGTCTAAATGTAATGTAACTGATCCCCTAGCTAAGTAACCTTACACACACACACTCATGGGGAGAGCTTGAGTGAATTAGAGTTTCTGTTTAATTTTTGCTTAGATCATCCTGGACGAACTTCACATCATCCTGGATGATCAAGTGAAAATAGAAATCCTAATTGGGATGACTAAGTTAAGTCTGTCTAATTAAGCCGATCGTCCTGGATGATCCATCCATCGAACGGGACGATAGGCTCAAATCAAAAATTCTCAGCCGCCAGATCAAGTTAGGAAAGTTTTATTTTTAGAGATTTGATCTGATCATCTCGAATGATACGTGTATCATCCTGAACGATTCAGTATAATCATGCCTAAATTAGTCTGGTGATTAAGGAAAGTAATTAATATTTAATTGATATGATCATATCGTCTGGGACAATCGCAAGATTGTTCGGGACGATCATGATCGTCCAGTGTGTTTCACCTGTACATCTAGAGTGGTGTTTAGGATGATTTTTGAACTTTTTGAACTAATTATACAGGACGATATCAATATCATCCTGGTTGATCAAGTCATCTTTAGGTCGTCCAGCATAAGTTCCTCTAGACGACTAGAGCGATCTTCTGGACGAAATTCTTGAATTTACACTAATCGTCACGGACGATCGCAAAATCGTATGGGACGATCTGAACAATTTTTTTTACTAATCGTCCAGAAGAGCTAGATTATCCAGGCTGAAATAGGTGATTTTGAACTGATTGTCCTGGACGATATTGGCCGACCAGTTGAGATTTAGGAAAAATTTTGAGCCCTCCTATAAAAGATCTTTTTCTTCCAACAGGAAAAATATTTTGCCACTTTCCTTTACAGAGAAACCCTAGAGAGAGGGAGTTTGGGAGAGAGAGAGAGGATCTTGTGAGGGGGAGTTTGTGAGGGATTCACAAAAGTTACTCCAAGCAAGGGTCAAAGTCGTCTTTTCCGTTCGTTGTCTGTCGTACTGTCGGTGTTCTTTGTGGGAGGATCATTGGCAAGAAGATTCGAGTTCTCTACCCACTTTAGGTGGAAGTGAAACGAGTTTAGGTTCTCTGCCTGCTTCAGGAGGAAGCGAAAGGAGTCCGGGTTATCTGCCTGCTTTAGGAGGAAGCTAAAGGTGTTCAGGTTCTCTACCTCACCGGGTTGGTGGAAAGGAGTTTTGTAGAGGCTTCTTCACCTTGCTGTGGGAGCAGAAGGAGAGTCACTTTTGTGTAAGTGCAATACCCGGAGGAGAGGCTCTGGGGAGTGGATGTAGGTCAAGTTGACCGAACCACTATAAAATCTGGTGTGTTGTTTCAGATTATTTTCTACACTTTATTTTTCTATTATTATCTGCTTGGGTGAAATCTATGGTTGATCTTTTCACTTATGTGTTTTCTTGTTTCCGCTGCAAATCATCGAAAAGATTGTTCCTGTTGCTTACAAATATTTAAATAACAAATTCACCCCCCTCTTGGTTAGCCTCGGGACTAGTTCATCAGGGCTTAACATTCCTATGAAACTTTTACTAAGTTCTCTTGATTTTTAGAACCAAACTTGGTCTCCATAATAGTCTTAACACAATCCTTTTTGATATGACCGATTTTTCTGGAATTAAAGCAGAAGTTGGGAATTCTTTCTTATTCGATCTTCTGAGAGAATTTCCCACTGTTTTCCTCCACCCAAACACCCAAAGGCATCTTTTCATCCAACTTAATACGAACACAAACCCTTCTGAATTCTCTTCTTCCACACTGAAACATATTACTGTCAATCAAATATGGCTTCTCAACCATAGATGCTATCCTGTAAATGTTAATCTCATCCCAACAGTGAAGTGGGAGATTAGGCAACCTGATCCAAATTAGTGCAGTTAATACTTTAAGTGAATTAGGAGAAAAGCTTTGAGGCCATATATCAATCCCGATGATATGGCCGTTAACAAACCAAGGGCCATTTGAGAAGACAGGTTCCAAATGCTCAGGCTCATAGAAGGAGCAAAGAACCCATCCCATACCAAGTATAGTGAGATGAAACTTGCCAAATTAAGACCATTGTTTTCTTAATTCAGAGCTAATTAATGATAAAGGAGGATCTCCACCGAATATCTTGATCACTAATGAATTTTGTAGGTTTTTTGAATTCTCCAATTCTCTTTGCTCATGAAGCATAACAGTATAGCCATCCTCAGATAAGCAATCCCCAAAATCTAAATCAGAAACTTTTATATTTTCTTTTTTGCTCCAAGCATTTTGTTGATCCCCAATAGTAAGACGGGTTGGAACTGCAACAATACCATCTTCGCATCCACCTAGATTGCTAGACCTTCAATTGCACCCCTCAACTAGATCAGACTGCGACTTTTCAACCCTGCGAAGGTCATTTATCGACTCATCAACATTAGTAACTTCAGTAACTTGATCCTACCTTGAGTTAGTTCCTTCCTGACCAATACTAATGGAAGCCATTCCTTCAGAACTCAAATAATTGTTACCATCATTAATCAATTCCCTTATAGACTTTGAAGAAGAAGAGGCCAACGAATCTCCCATTGCTACCAGAGGCAACCTAGATTTGAAAAAACCTTTTACATTATCTTTAAACATAACCTTCTTCCCCTTACCAACAACATCCACTTCCTTCTTACTTATCATCAGACCGCCTTCATTTATGATAAGTGGCATACTTGATTTCAACTTAGATTTAACACCTTGATTGAAGCAGGTTTTATCGTCTCTGAAAGCTGGAGGTGATGATGAAAATGACCTAGCAGTAGCATTCAAACCTCATGAAGAGGAACGGCGATCATCACACAGACCACAGGCCAAAGGTGGCCGGTGACCGTCCGCCGCCATGGAGTAGTAGAAATCCCGCGATTTCAAAATTGAAATCCCGCAAAATCATAGAAAACCTTAGACTTTCTCTGTCTAACTTTCTCTCTCTTATTAGAAATAAATTATTTTCATATATGTTGGGCAAACATACTTTTAGTTAGAACATCCTGATTTGAAATTGATTAAAATGGACATTATAGGCCTCAAATTTATATTTAGAAAATGCAATTAAAATTTTGATTGATTAGTCATACATTATACTCATCTTAAAATAAATTTTATGACTATAAAGCTCATGTTGAACAAATTTTGATTGAAATATCTTAACCTAAATTATTTCCATTATAATGGTGCATGATAATGTATTTTTTGCATATAGAATGTATTGAACATTTTAGAATATCATGTGCATGATATATAATAACCTTATCATGAGGTCCTCATGAATTAAATTTTTGTCAATTATCTAAAAATTTTGTAGTGAATTTTTAAATCTTAGACATTCAATTCAATTTGAATTATTGGATTGATTTTGTTTACTTCTATGAAATCTTTATGATTTAAAAAAATCCCATATTGATTTTGAGAAAAAAAATTATATAGTTATGCCTCCAAGAAATTTACTTGATCATTATAAGTATTGAGACAATATTTGAATTGAAAATTTTTGAAATTAAATTCTTGACCATCAAACTCTAATTTCAATATACTCATAGTTAAAAGAAACATCTTAATAAGATGAACTTATCCCTACCACAAATAGTCTGGTCTTAGTCCAATGAACAAAAATCTAGTACTTGAAATATATTTTGAAACTTTTAAAAGTTAATTAAAGAGCCAAATGATCTCTAATTCTTGTATGTTTATAGTCAAATCAAGCGGCTTGACGGGACAAATCCAATGAGCTTAAGATCATTTGATTTTGACATAAATAAGGTATTTAAATATTTGATAAATAATATAGATCATTTGAAGAAGTATTTTGAATTATGACTAAATGGTATTGTAGCAAATGACAAAAAAGGGTCTAACCACTAGGGCTCAGTCCAGGAAAATTATAGCTGAGCATATTTAACCCATCACAAGGAGAAGGTGAAGATCCTAAATGAGGAATATTATTTGATTATCCTACTTAATTTTTATCAAGATATTATTATGTGTGAAAATTTTATATAATATTGTGATTGTAATTGTGTGAAATTTGGGTGATTGTATTGTGCAATTCTATGTAAAAGAGCTAGTAGAAGGCAGTTAATTAATTTAATTGATTGGCTCATGCATGGAGTGAAGTGGTTAACCAAGCAAGTAGCTTGGGATGAGTGTAGTGGCTGACCAAGCAAGAAAAAAGGGAGTGGTTATGGTGGTTATTAGTGTGGGCTGCCTCCTTCCTCTATACTTCTTTCTTTTAAATTTTAACTTCACTTGTTTTACTTCAATTGCATATATTTTATTATGAAATGAATTGCTTAGACTTTTTTTTAAAACTGAAGTTGTAGTGAATTTTAGCAGTGGCTTAGCTTGGTGGTCGACCATAGGAGATGGGTTTGGTGACCTCTCTAATCCAATCATCTTTCACGAGTTAATTGATTTTATGTTTTTTTGTTCTATGGACGAATTTTGTTGTGATTTTATTTGTCTTTATCTCTACTATGTTCTAAAAATATTTCCTCAAAAAAATCTCACAAAATTCCACTTATAGCAGTTAGTTGAACCTTGGTTGAAATTGGACCTAGCATTTTCCATTTGGGTTTTGATGACCTTAAACCCTTTCAAAAATCATGAAAAACTCCAAAACACATCTTAAGACATTCCACTACCACTCCCTAATCATTTCTCCAAATATTCATGAGTCTAAACTCCACCACTAAAATTTTAAACCTAAGCTAGTCAAATTGGCCAAACTAGGAATTTTCTATACCTAGTTGCTTTTAAAATCTCAAAAAATATTTTGACATCACTAAAAATTATGAAAACCTTTAGATTATAACTAGACCTTCATCTAGAACTTTGTCAAATGATTTGAAGAATTTTGGATTAGTATTTAAGGAGATATAGTTAATTGAAGTTTGCTTAATGCTATTTGAAATGTAATTCCCAAACCCTAGGTTGACCCTTGTTACACTCCTAACTTGCAATCCACCACCAAATTTTCCCCACCAACATATTTCCCATATACATAAGATTTTTGTATGGGATTAATACCCAATTTATCCATCACTAAGAGGCCTCCCATTACCCCACATCATCGTTACCAAATTTTTCAAAATGTCCCTTAAAATGCTATAAATATGATTCCATTTTCTACCTATAGCAATATTTGAGAGCAGAGAAAGCTAAAGAACTTTATTTTATTTTTTTGTGGTCTCTATTGATAACCACCATTAGTGATTATTACCACCATCACCAGACTTTCATCATCTTACTATTCTCATTTTACTATTATCATCAAACCCTATTGTTGGGCTTTAACTATCCACTTGTAGAAAACAAATTTCTATAATCCATATAATGGGAATCGGACGATTAATCTTAACACTTTATATTATCATAATCTTCAATTATGAGGAAGGGTTGATTTTAGTATCTTTTATTTTTTATTTGATTCATTTAATTATGTTAAACCTCATAGTTTTTTTTCCTTTCTTAGATTTTTTATAAAGAATATTTTGTGTCTCTTACAAATGTCTATCTCTATTTGCTAGATACATATAAAAAACTAATATATTAAATATTGCAATACCATAAAATTTTAGCACTTAACATTTTGGCTCATTCTATGGGAACTTATCCCATATATACTACAAATATTTCTCTAATGGTTGACAATATATCCCATAATTAAATACTACACAACATAAATGGTGAAGATACCCTTGTCTTCACTTTGAAAGATCATATGGGTAAGATAAAAGGACTTCAAATTAAAATTGTGGAACTCTTAAAGGAGGCTAACTAAGAATGTTGTCATAGCATAATGGAGTTATTCTGCCACAAAATTAATACTAGTTTGGAGTTGATACATTTTATTCTACTTAAGTAGTGCCTCATGATGTTGCTACCCTTTCATAACATCCTCATAAAGTTCTCTCAATCACTGCTAGTTTAACACATTATTTTTATGTTGTTTGGCTAGCCCATAATCCTTCATTAGTAATGGATAACTTAAATTGGCATAACCTTATTGATGGCCTTTGTAATAATAGATGAGCTATGGTACCTTGTTTAGGAGGATTTCACTTTGAGTGAAAGAAATAAACTTATCCCTTCTCATAGCTTTCAAGAGTCTTCATCACTTACTAGTACAATTCTCTAGCATCTTATTCTAGTAGAATTTTGTTACCTATTCATGAGCCATATGATGGAATTTTTAACTCTTGTTAGCACATTGAACACTATAAGACTATCATACATATTCACCATGCTTCTAATGCAATCCTCTACCTAGTCTTCTATGCAACTCTTTTAAAGGTAAACTTGTACATGCCACCACTCTCTTTCAGGTAACATTATTCATTCTATCATTTATTTAGTCAAGCTTTTTATTAAAAAAAAAATTATCATCCATCAAAAGGTCATCAAAGAATTCTCCCATCATTATGGGATTTACGAAATGAGGGTGAGACTATTAAAGAGTACTTTTAAGATTATATTCTGAAGCACACCAAACCTTCGAAGTAAATCCAAAATTATTATACGGTATTTTTCTTAGAGGTCTCCACCCCGGGCCATTCTATTTCTCATTGATCTGAGAGATAATCCACTCATATGCTGATCTTATTCATTGTGAGAATCTCAAATAACTATTGATGATGACATCGATGCTATTTAAAAGAAATTTGATTGATCCTCTCACAAATATTAAAATTCAGAAACAGTCAATTAAGAAAACCCTTCTCCCAAATACTACCTGGGTCACCCAATTACATCGCACTAAATATGTCCAATGCCATTATCTTGTTATAGATCTAAAATTTTGAACACCACAAGTGGCCAGAACCTTAAAGAATCCAAACAATGGAGATTAATCTTGATATTATCACTCTTACCATACAAGAGGAGATTCATTAAAAAATATTTTCAATTAAAAGAAGAGATTGAACATTCAATTCATCAAAGATACCATGGTCATTATTTACAATAACAACTTATAATCATTAGTTTGAAAATATGGGAGATCATAAGAATCGTGATAAAAAATATCAAAATTATTGCATAGGAGTGCCATCATTCTAGAAGATTCCAACACTAAAATAACTTAAAGAAGTTAAACTCTTCAAAATTTATAAAAGATATTATATATTGACTTTTATTGAAAATAATAAATTTTTTATTTAAATTATTAATTAATCCTTCTATTTAAAAATAATATTGCATATAATAAAGTCCCTTGTCTTGTTGGAAAATTAGTAGTGGAAATGATACTCATTGAGAAGACTCGATGAGGCTAGGTGGTATATAAGATTTCCATTTATAACCTTTAAAAGGCAAGCCCATGAAGTAGCCTCTATGGGTAGCTAATAGTGGATAAAGTCCTCACTAAAAAGCCTTCATGAGAGTAATTGATTTATAGGTCCACTCATCTAAAAATCTCATGAGATAAAAAGGCTTATAATGTATAATATCAGCTAATAATGTCATAAGACATAATCCTAAAAAAACTACATATATACTAAAAATTTAAAAAGTGTAACCCTAAAAAAATAATGATACATAAAAAATCTTAGAAAACATATTCCTTAAAAGGTTTGGGATCATAAAAAAACCTCAAGAGCTATGAACCACAAAAGCTATATGCACATCAAAAATCTCATTAGGATAAAATATCCATAAGGTACAAATTTTGTTTAAATCTCCAAAAAAGAATAAGCCTCATAAGGTATATGTTTCTCCATTCTCAAAAACTCTTGGAAGCCTATAAGCCTTAGAAAATACATATCTCATCAATTCTTTGAAAACATTAGAATGTAAAAGTTTCTTGTCTATTTAAAAAAAAAATTAGAAGGTGTAAACCTCAAGAGGTCTTAAAAATTCAAGGTTATAATGTTTCAATTATGGAACATCCCTGACCTTTGGTAGTGATTCCATGAAGTTTGGATCAAAACATTAAAAAACCTTCTTAATTAATCAATTTAAAAATTTATTTAATTTACCAAAATTTGAAAAATCATAAGTAATTCCAAAAAATTCTAAATTGACCAAACTTAAATTCATTCAACACCATTTAAGGTTTAGTATTTTCGAAAAATATCAAACCACCAGAAATGAGTCAAAGTGAAAAAGTAAACTTTCTGGTCAATCGTAGTTCAAATCTAGGTTAAAACTTTAAAAATTTATAAACTAATGTAGAAAAATATAAATCTAGCAAACTTAGAGTCTAATTACTTATCTTAAGGTTTGGTTTTTAAGAAAAATCATAACTTTCCAAAAATCACTTTAATTTAAAAAGCCAACTTTTAACCCTTTTAATTAGTGTAATTAAATAATTCTAAAAATTTTAAAAATTCAATAATTAACTAAAATTCTAGAAATCATTAACTTGATTAATAAAGCTAATTAAAAAACCTTTAATACACAGCAAGCACTCCAAAGATAATGTTTTTTGGATGGACAACCTTAAGTTGTCGGGTTTAGTGTCCTAAGGAAGCCTAGTTCCTCGAGCCCACTATGACAATATCATGAAGAGATTCAATGGAGTGTAAAACTTTAAAATTAATTTATTATTAATTACTTAACTAAATTAAAATGCTTAAGCCAACTACATCAACCTACTTTATAGATTGGACTACCTTCAGCTGCAGGGCTAAGCATCTTAAGGAGGTCTGGTTCCTCGAATCCATTATGACAACGTCACGAACCAATTGATGACAAATTTAAACTAACTTAATCCTTAAAATTAGCAATCAATTAAGTTAAATAAAAATTATTAATACTTTCATTTTTAACTAATCAGATTAACTTAATCAAACTGATTACTACTAGGTAACCTGAGCCTTTGAGGCCATTAGCTCAGCCCTAAAGAAGGTAAAATAAACTTCATGATCCAAGTATAAACAAAGGTGGTAATCATTTAACAATTAAAATACATTCTAAAAATTAACTTTAGAACACTAATACTTAAATTTAAATTAAAACTTCCCTTTGACCTTCAATAAATTAAATAGTAAACAACTTTAACAAATTACCAATCTAGGACATATCTAAGCCACATAGCCCCCTACATATACTTTAGATGGTTTGCTAGGAAAATCGACTCTAGATCTAGGCTAGGATAGGTTTTACTTTTTTGCTATTATGTGTCTAGTTTTCTATGGTTTTTATTATATGCTGGTTGTTAAACTTGATTGATGTGATTATTTATTTATTTACGTAGTCTGTGAACTGATTTGATGGGTTATAGATTACCCCTAGGTTACGAATGATCTAGATGCTTGCAGAATTTTTTGCAGGTGGCCATGTTCATATAGGGTTAAATCATGGGTGCAAAAATAAAGCTTTAAACTGACATATTTTTTGCAGGTACAAAATTCTCAGTCCCCCTTAAAATTAAAAGAGCATGGCTAAACATGGCTATGATTTAATTATATATATATATATATATATATATATATATATATATATATATAACTACTTGGGACATTTTGATTATAACTGCTTAGGATTTATAACTTCTTAGGATAACCATGTATATGGTCTAGAATTTTCCTTTATTTTTGAAATGTGATGTAATGTAATTATAATTGAGTTGTGAAAGTGAATCTTTAAGTTGGGATATCACATCTAACTTAGAATCCAAAGAGGAGAGAACATCCTTTAGGGGAGTGTTTTCTTCCATTTAGAGATCCAAGTTAGGATGACTTTAATATCTAAAGAGAAAAGAAAACACCCCTTCAGGGAGGAGTTTCTTTTCATTTGGATATCCAGACCTAATAAATCTAAGGAGCTTGTAGAAGGATGAAGAAGTAAAGACAGAAAATATGCCACTCAAAGTCACTTACATCAGTCCTAGGATTCGAATCTGGGTTGTCATCAGTGGTACCCAGCCACTTTTAACTTTTGTAGATTTTGGGTCTACCCCAGATAACTTTATGCTTTTCAAGCATTTTTTTCTTGCATGTTGTATTTTGTTTTAGCTTGGATACACGGAGGCTCATGAGGGCACGGATAAAACCTTTTTTTACTCAAACTTAAAATAAAAATTTTAGACTTTCATAGAAATTCTAACAACTTAAGAAGTAAGCTCAAGATCACCGAGAGTCCATATTTATGTATATTATTACTTTCTCCTCCTTATTAGGTACCTCCTAGCCTGTGGGTTCTAGTAGACCACCTAGCCTATTAAGGTGCTGTTCTATCAAGGGGATATTGTGCAATCTCTTGGATAAAATTATTTTTAAGCCTTTTTTAAAAACTGCTTCATATATATTTCATGCATTTATCGAGTCAATTAGCGTGCATTGCATTAGAAATAAATTTAAAAGTGTCTAAAATTTTAATTGCATTTACTTCAAGCATCAATCACCCTATATAAGTTAATGAGTCAACTAGGACCTGCTCTAGATGTCGATCACAATTCCTCAAAACTTAATCAACAAAATCCATACCACTCTTTCATAAAAAGATTGGATTCATAGTTTTAAAGTGCCTAGGTGGTTAGATAGCTCCCCAATCCAGGCCGGGGTAAGTCCATATTTTGCACTGTATTAGCTAGGTTCAGGCCATTATGGTTTAGTGCCCAATTTAGACTTAGGATCTGGGGCAGACCCAAAATCTTAAGTCCCTAACTTCAGAAATATAATCCCATCATTCTAATAAAATGTCAACTCAAATTAAAAAAAAGAATTTCTCAATCAAAATTTAAAGCTCAATACATAAGATAGACTAGGGCATTTCTGAATTATTTCAGAATCTTAAAATGTCTCTTACTTTTCTTCAGTTTACTTCTAAAAGTAAGTGTTCAACTTTGATCCATTCCTAGTTGAACTATCTTCCTCACTTCCTTTGATATCAGTCCTTGAAAATCTCAAAAATAAAATTTTTGTCGTTGTTTTAATCGAGACTATATGTTGGAAACTTAGGTTTCCTGTGATATAATTAACTACGAGGGCTTAAGCTCATAGGAGATTTTATAACTCAGATCAATTTTTAACATTATTTTTTAAGAATTCAGTTAATCTTCTTTGGGAAAATCAAAATCAAACTACGATCATTATCGTCATATTCGAATGATTGATAATAGGTGATATCTTCTTCCCTTGAGAAGATATATCATCTACCATCATGATATCGAATATGAAAATAATAACATTTCATCCAGATAACAATAGTTACGTACTTGGTAGAACATCATTTTGACCCGTTGGGGTCAGATGTAGTTCTTCCTCGAATCTGACTATTATAATCAGACAACACTTTCAGTTTTGTTATCTAAATGCTTTAAGGAATAATATATTTGCCTCTCGAGGTGATACATCATTCATAATGATGTGTTTAATTTTAAAACAAAAATTCTAGAAATTAAATTCTCCCAAAGAAAATTAACTTTTCAAACCTCTTTTTTAACTCAACCAAACACAGTGGTGGTCAAGGAGGAGCTTGGTGGCTAGAGAGATCTCAAGTTTCTCTTTCTTCATCATCCCCATTTCTTCTTTTTCCCTTTTTATGTGAAGAATGGGGTATCTATTTTTAGTTCTTTGAGAGTGACATGGTTAGTAAATAGGGAGAAAATCAAAGGCATGATGGGAGTGTTTCAAATGGATGACCGATATCTATTCCATTGATCATAAATCATTATCCAATATTTGAATGCCTTAGTGATGTTAGAATTTGATGAAATTAGGCTCGTTGGATTCGTCTTGTTGAGCCACTCTATTCAACTATAAATGCATAATATTTAGATATCATTTAATCATCTAATATATGCTTTGAATCTTTTGAACATGCTTTGGGCCCTCAATTTGGACCCATTTAGGTTTGGATTGGATCAAATTTGTTGTCGTTGGGTTCATCTTTTTGAGATGTTTAGTTTGACTATGAGTTGGCAAAATAAGAGTTTAAATGGTCCTGAAAGTAATTTTGAAAGTTTCTGATTCAACTTTACCTCGAGATTTGGGCCCAATCAAGATAATTTTTTTGATCATATATCAATTTATAAAGCTCAAGATGATCAATAATAAAAGTAGAAAAATTATTACAATAAATCTAGGAATCTATAACAAGCATAAGAATCATTAAATTAGTAAAACATCATTACTATAATCATTCAAGCATTAGTAAAAAGAATCACAGGCACATATTTGTCAGTATTATCAGTCTTATCCTCTTATATCCATCCTATCTATTATATGTAATCAGTACTTGCATCCATTCATACGTGATATATATACACATGTTATAACTTTATCTATCGATGTTATTAGTATTTTTTGATGATATATCAATTTATAAAGCTCAAGATGATCAATAATAAAAGTAGAAAAATTATTACAATAAATCTAGGAATCTATAACAAGCATAAGAATCATTAAATTAGTAAAACATCATTACTATAATTATTCAAGCATTAGTAAAAAGAATCACAGGCACATATTTGTCAGTATTATCAGTCTTATCCTCTTACATCCATCCTATCTATTATATGTAATCAGTACTTGCATCCATTCATATGTGATATATATACACATGTTATAACTTTATCTATCGATGCTATTAGTATATGCATGCATCAAGATATGTTTCAACAAAGTAGGATATACAGCTTTAATATGGTATTTTTATCCTTTCATCTATTCATTCTTTATATCATTATATCATTATCATTCATCTTTATCATTATTATTATTATTATAGGTTGCTTTTCAAAATTATTAAGAATCGTCACCCTCTAGCCATCAGCATGATTCGGTCATTTGTTATAGGCTACAATAAGGATAACATCACAAAGCAACTTTAAAGAAAAGCTCGTTTGCCTACCTTCATGCATAAGGTATTATATTTTAATAACTAACCCCTTTTATAGTGTTAACAATCAGTTTTTCTTACTTATGCAAATGTCACAATCAAAATAAAGTATGAAATAGTCAATTTTGTTCAATACATGAAAATTTATAATATATATAACTTCAAAAAATCATAAATTTAATTCTACCTGGTGACATTCAGTGATGTTATTATCAAAATATCCATACTATTCATATATATTATACAAAATGTTATACAAATAAAACTTGATAAATTAAGAGAAAATACATTCGTAGCGATTTAGGAGAGAAGAAATCTGTCAAACTCAAAATTATTGAGAACTAAAATGAGATTTGGGTTACCTTCAATGAATGAAAGAAATCTCTGAACAAAATTAACGGAAGAAAAAACTCTAAACAACCTTCTTTTGCCCCCCTCCTTCTTTCTTCTTTGGCAAGGCATGATATTAAAATTCAAAATTTTCTTTAAAAAAAATCATTTAAAAAATTAGAGTAATTAGACTACTCCTATAGCCACCTTGGCTAGTAAGAACATTCACCCAATAACTTATTCCCTTGATCAATCTTCTCTCCAAGAGCTCAATAACCATAACCAGAGGACCCAAGGAGAAGGCCAATGAGGACAGCCGTATGACTCTCACACATTCCCCCTAACTCCCTCAAGGACAACCTTTTAGCATCACTTTCTCTCTCTCCAAAGTGATTCTGACTCTCTCATAAGCAAGGAGACACTTCTCTATCTCCAAAGCTCTCTCACATAGGAAAAATGTCTCTAACTTCTCAACACAAACCCTCATGCCTTATATGAAATAATTAAAGTGGGCTATTTAAATTAAATCCTAATTTTCAATTTAATTCTTATGATAGTACAATACAGTAATAAGTTTGTACTGTCTGATTAGTTCAACTCCACATTTAAGATCATTATGTATAATATTTAGTCACATAGTACGATCAATTATATCAAATCAAGGATCGTCCAAGATAAACTAGGGTTTATCTAGTGAAGGTTATGTTAAATCAAATTGTCTAATTTAGATCATACAAAATGATCTTTAATCAATATTTAATCCTAGTTTGATTCCTTAACCTACAGATAAAATTAGGTAATACTCATTAATAATTATATAGTACAATTAGTTCAAATTTCAAAATTTAAATTTACCTAATTTTAGTATTATAGATTCAACGACATGATTTTATTAAAATAGTTGATTATCCCTATGCAATTGCATTTCATACAATATAATTAGTTATGCTATTAATTAATTAATATAAACATTTGAATTTATTTTTGGATTAACAGATCAGACACTACGATTGAGATCATACAGTACAATTTAATAGAGAATTCAAATATTTAATTTTCATCCATTATAAGTGTGTGCTCGGTTGTCTTACCAACATACACCTAATTAAAAAAGGAATTCAAAAAAAAAAATTGCAAACTCTTATTGTTAATTTAAATAGACTCAATATTGCACTGTTGCAACTTAGTTTTCATAACTATATTTTTCTCATGTGCATTTTTGATGATTCTAAAATCTTATTGTGTTGATTACTGTTTCTCCTACATATATTAGAAATATTATTTGTGTTGCTTGTGTTTACTAACATTTCAGAGAAATCATACTCCAAACTACCGAAGACTTCAAGACAGATTAGATTAGAGTTCTTGTAATTGAAGTATCTAATTTTTTTATTTTTTCTTGAGTCCGAGAGAGTGTGATTGTAATTGGATAAACGTGCACACACACACATTGGGGGAGTGTTTTAAAAACTTAAATTTTAAAACTAATCGTACTATATGATTTTTAAATCGTACTAGATGATTTATCTTAGTAGTTCCTCTCAAAACGAAGTTAATCAAATCATGCTAGGAAAAAGTTTAAGTATTATTCGTACTGTACGAATTTAGGTTCGTCCTATATGATCCATTTTCATACAAATGATTGATAGAGTACGAAATGGTGTTGTCCACTTTTGTACCAAGAAAAATATGATTTGATTAAACTATTCGTATTGTACGAAGTTTGTTTGTCCTGGACGCCGGTTAGAGTATGAAATCAGTTTCGTAATCGTTCATCCTGTACAAACTCAAAATTTTTTGAACTAGTCGTATGGTATGAAGTTGGTTCATCCTGGATGTCTGTCAGAGTACGAAATCAGGTTCATACCCATTCGTCCCATATGAACTCCGTAATATTGAAATGATCGTACTGTACAATGTTGGTTCGTACAGATGACGATCAGACTATGAAATGAGGTTCGTATAGTTTCGTACATCATTTTTGAATTATTCATACGTATGAAGTATGATCATACTGTACGATTCATGTCTGTCTAACTTGAAATTTTTAGTTTTTCTGGATGGTTTTTCTTGTCCTTCATATGTAAGTGTCCAAAAACTGACTATCCATAATTCATCTGTGAATTTCTTCTTGAGAGTGATAGAGAGTGTGTTTTGGGAGAGTATTTGAGAGTGAGAATTGTGAGATCTTGCAAGTGGAAATTATGAAGGGTTCACAAGTTTGCCCAATGGTAAGGATCTCTTTGTATGTACTTCTCTTCCCTACCTCTTTAAAGACTCTTGAGAGAAGATCTTTAGAAGAGATCTGGTACTTTATCTTCACCAAGAATGTGAGAAAGGATGTTGGTACTCTACCATAACCATGAGGGTGAGAAAGGACAATGGGTTCTCTGCCTTCACCAGGAATTTTAGAAAGGACAGTGGGTTCTTTGCCTTCAACAGGAGGGTGAAAAAGGATGATGGTTCTCTGTCGCACTGGGTTGGTGAAAGAGAGATTTTTATGAGGGCTTTTCCACCATGCTATGGGAACTAAAGGAGAGTCACTAGTGTTTAGTGCAATACCTAGAGAAGGAGTATCCAGGGAGTGGGCGTAGGTCTTGTTGGACCGAACGACTATAAAATCTGGTGTCTTCTGTTCTTTACTTTTTACCACATTTTTATTTTCGACATTTTACATTTTTTGTGATTGAAAAATAATTATCAGAAAATTTATAATTGTGCTCAAAATATTTAAATCAATTTTCTAAATAATCAAGTAATTTTAAAATTACCAATTCATCCCCCTCTTGGTTAGCCTTAGGATAATTATCTTAGGTTTAATAACCTACTTGGACTTTATAAGTGGTATCAGAGCCTACTTCAAAAATTAAGCTTTAGAAAACTTTTTAAAAATTGATTATGGCTACTTTCGAAACCGTAACACACCCGAAGGATATTCAATCACAAGACCCCCATTGTTTGATAACATCCCTTTCGATTTTTGGAAAACATGTATGTCTACTTTTCTTCTATCGCTTGACTATCGCATATGGATTTTAGTACAGGAAGGCTATACTAGACCTACTAGACTTGTAGATGGTGTTATAACTTAATCACCATTTACTGACTGGATTGTAGAAAAAAAAGACCTAGCTCAGTTAAACGCTAATTGTTTAAATAGTTTTTTTTGTGCACTTAAATCTGAGGACTATATGCGTGTCTCAGCCTGTAGAACTGAAAAAGAAATTTGGGATAGACTTTGTATTACTTATGAAGGAACTAATGAGGTGAAACAATCTTGATTGAATATTCTACTACATGATTATGAACTATTTTACATGAAACCAAGTGAGTCAATCACTAATATGTATACTTTTTTTAGGGGAAACCCACGGAGGGGCCTACACGTTAATTCAGAAAAATAATTACACAGTCCTTAAAGGGACCACAAGCTCACTAATGCTTAGGAGAGCTACAAAAAGAAATCTCAAAAAAACCTAAGAGCTCGAGTTCCCTACTAAGCAAAAATACAATGCAACGTAGGTACATTCTATGGTGCGCAAGAAAGCGCACCTAAAAAATAGGAAAGAAATAAAAAACCGCCATGAGCTCTAGCTTCCCATCCAAGAAGTCAACACTATGAGCATCTGCACTATGAATAATATGCAAAAAGAGATAATAGATAGGAAAGAAAAAATAGAAATAACAGCAATAGCTAATAGGATGATAGATCCAATAGAAAATCTAATTACCCCCAACAGCTAAGCAAGCAGGAGAGAAGAATAACCACCTCATAATCAACCAAACTAGAGATAGTAGAATAGAAAGAATGATCACAACACTATACCACCTCCAATTGATATAGTTAGCCATGTCAGGGCCCTGAACAGTAATCAAGTAGAAATTAGCCTCAGGAACACCAGGAATAGCCAGAAGCCCCGAGCCATAAAACCCAAAAACTAACATAAAAAGTAGCACATGAAAATGTTAAAGGCCCCCAAACCGACTAGATGGGACCACAGCCACAGAACCCAGGAAACAAACAAGAAACCCCACACCAAACCAACCAAAATGCTTCAGGAAAGGCTCACCAGGTCAGCAGCCAAAGGACCTAAAAAAACACCAAAAACCAGGCATCCAAAAGTAGAACAGAAACAACCACAACCAACCATAATAGGCTTAAAGCAGACCAAGACAGTAGCAAAGGGAAATAATAACAGAGCAGTAGATAAGGCCACCCGAGAAGCAAGAGACCAAAGCAAACAAATCAACAAAAATAAAAGAAAAGGCACACACCAAGACAGAAATAACAACAAATAACCAACTCAAGTAGTACTATTAAGCTCTAACATAGGAAAATAATTTTTGTCTAATCTAAAAGGCCTTTTAGAGGAGCAAGAAGGATAGTGGCCGAAAGGTCATCCATACACTCCAAGCCACACCCCCACTTAGCCAGCCAATTAGCTCACGCATTACCTTCCTTGTGGACAAAGGAAAACGAGCAGTTCATAAGTCTCACTAACTTTTTAACATCCCTCATAATATATAAAGATTAGCAGTATGCACAGTTTCCTCCACAGTGTTAAGAAATTGAAAGCAATAATTAGAGCCAACTTCAATACCAATGTTAGTTAAGTTAAGGGAATTGCATAACCTTAGACCATAGAGAATAACAGAGATAATAAGATAGTTAACATCACAATTATGTAAGGACAGCAAAGCCTAAAATAAAGTTACCATAATAATCCCTGATGATTCCTCCACAACCTGAAAAGGAATCCATGATGGCATCATCCACATTCTGCTTATAAGAGTTAATAGAGGGTTTGGTCCAATAAATGAACCCAGGTTCTTTTAAAAGATTATCCACCTCTATCTTAAGACCTAAATTAGATGCAACAGAAAAATTGTTTTTAAAGTTCTTGACAAAGAGCAACTTAGCAGAATAAAGAGCCACAACCTTATCCTTCACATTTTGGATAATCTTATGATAGTTCATAAGCACACCATTGAAATGAGAATTATTCCTATCCAACAATAAATACCATAAGATAAGGGAAGGAATAATATTTCTGATATGGCCTTTGGACTTAAAAAATGAATAATTAAGCATAGCCTTAATAGATAATTTGGCATTAAAATAATTCAAATGGAAACTGTCATCAAAATAAGTCCAAGTTTTAACAGCTAAAGGACCAGAAAGAAACACATGATACATATTATCCACATGATAATAACACTGGCACTTAGATGGTAAGATAAAACCTCTTTTAATTAAGTTATCATCCGTAGGAATGAACTTATGTAAAATTCTCTAAACAAAAATAGCAACCGTGGAAGGAATACTTTTATGCCAAAGCATATAAAAGATCTTAGAAACCTCATGCTTAGATCTAAAGGAGTGCCAAGCATCCTTTAATCTAAAACTACCATCTTTAGTCAAATCACATAAAAGTAAATCATCAGAGTTAGTGTTCAGAGGAAAATTCAAATTTGTTGAATAATAGAATCAAGAAGAACATTAGAAAGTTTCTCATAATCCCAACAATTTTTAGTAAAAAAATAATTGACCTTCACAGCCACAGTGGAAGAGCTATTGGTAATAGAATCAATAGATTAGCCACCAACTAACGATCTTGCCAAAAGAAAGTATCACCACCACCAACCCCCCAAATGATAAAAGGCTCAACAACCAATTTAATTTTGCAAAGTCTTTACCACACTTTAGAATCACCTTTGTTAAACTAGCAAGTAGTCGGATGTTTACCCCTACAATACTTGGTGAGCATAAAGTTAGCCCAAAGGCTCAAATCTGCACGATGTTGTGCCATAACTTAAAGGAAAAGCATAAGCCAAATCATTCATAGTTTTACACCCCAAGGCCCCTTCATCTAGAACACCACAACACTTGTCCCAAGACGTTCATATAATTTTAGAATTGCCACAAGCCCTTTTCCAGAAAAATTTATTAAAAATCCTATCAATCCTATTATAAACCACCTGAGTAGGAAGCAGAGTTTAAAAAATAAAAAATAGGCAAAGAACAAAGAACACTTTTGATGAGGATTAATCTACCCCCAAAATTGAGAAAATTAAAATCATAGGATAAAAGTTTGTTCTGCACAACAGTAATTACATCATCAAAAAGAAAAGTTCTCTTTCTACCTTTAAAAAGAGGCACCCCCAGATACTTGATAGGCAAATGGCCATGCATAAAACCAATTAAATTTTTAATAGCCACAATATGATCATTAGGCACTTTCTTGGAGAGAATAAAATAACAATTATGTTTATTTAGAGCAAGACCACTCACCTTTTCAAATTAATGGAAAATACTCATCAGTTTGTTAATCTTATTAACTGAAGCATTAGTAAAAATGATAAAGTCATCAGCAAAACATAAATGAGAGATGGGGAAACCACCCAAAGTTCTAAAATAGAGGCTAGGGTAATTCTCAAAGAGGTTGGCAAGACCTCTAGATATGTACTCTGCAGCAATAATGAAGAGTGCAGGAGAAATAGGATCCCCTTATCTCAGACCATGAGAAGCTTTAAAAAAACCATTGCATTTACCATTAACAATGATAAAAAAGTAGGGATCCTCAATGCAGTTTTTAATAAGATTGATAAACTTCAAGTCAAAACCAAACTACTTCATAATATTGCAAATAAATTCCAATCAATGTTATCATAAGCCTTGGCAATATCAAGTTTGAAAATCATCTTACCACCTCTCACCTTAACATCAAGGTCTTGACAAAATTCTTGGGCCAACAGAATATTATCAGCAATAGCCCACCCTTTAACAAAACCCATTTGAAAAGGAGAAATAATTTTAGGCAAAAATAAAGTTAACCAATTCATAAAAATTTTAGAAAGTAGTTTATTAAAAAAGGTGCACAAGCTAATAGGTCTAAAGTCATTCCAGTTACTAACAGAGTTGTTCTTGGGGATAAGCACAATAGAAGTAGAAGTAAAAAACTTAGGAATAGAATTACCAGCAAAAAATCCATTGACAGCAAAATAAAGATCATCACTAATAATATGCCAAGATTTCTGAAAAAACTTAGTAGTGAACCCATCCGGCCCGGCAACCGAATAACCATGCATACCAAGAACAATCTCTTTAACCTACTATAAAGAAGGAGGTTTAGAAAGAAACTCATTATCCGCTTGAGAAATAAGGTTAGGGATGACAGAAGGATTGTCAATATTAATCGGACTAAAAACCTTATTGAGATGTTTTTGAAAGTGTTGGACAGCTATATTAGCAATTTCCACACCATCCTCAATAACAGAGCCATCATCACGAGTAATTTATGAATAAAATTAATAACATGTTTTTTGCATTTTTTGGATGACTCCTTCTCCTTACGAAGATGAGGATGCAACCTATAACATTCATTAAAATCATGTCCATGCATTTTACAATGAGAACAAAAAATAGGAAGAATTTTAAATTCAACTTTTTGAAAATAGCCATTTAATTCCGAACCCAGCCAAATCTCATTAGGATGTTTCTTGGGCACATCCAACTCGACTAAAATATGAGCCACCAATGGGCGAGAAAGAGAGGTAGTAGCCTGATCTGTCTGCAACGGCCTACCAAAAATTGAAGCAAGACCAACCAAAACATGGGAATTAAAGAAATGCAGTCTCAAGTTCGGAAAGGAAATCCACATGGGAGCTATAGGAGACTCCTCACGAACATCAAAATTTGGGGTCTATTTAAGTAAACACATCTAACAAGCTTGGATATAGTAAGATCTCCTAGAGAATATGCGACTATAATCAAGATCATTAGAGAGCTGGATCGTAATGTGTCTCTAATCCAATAATCTTATATGAAATGAAATAGATAGTGATATGTATACTTGTTTCACACAAATAATCACCTCATTATATGCTTTAGGTAGGGAATTAATGAATGCTAAAAAATTAAATAAAATTTTTCATTATTTGCCTACTTCTTATGATGCAAAGATAACTACTATAATGGAGTCAAAAGACTTAAATGTTTATTCTATTGACAATCTTCTTGGATCACTAATTGCTTACGAGCAAAGAGTGACTCAAAGATAGATTGATGCAGGTGACAAGTGGAAGGAAAAAAATATTGCATTAAAAGTGGATGACATGGATAGTGATCAGTCTCAACCTAAGGATGAATATGATATTACCATAATGACAAGGCAATTCAAAAGTTTCCTTATGAGGAAGCAAAGGAGACGTCAGCAATGGAATAAGGGTAAGTTCCACAAAAAAACTAAAGCTTCTAATGATGTAATTTGCTATGAATGCAGGAAGCCTGGTCACATCAAATTTGATTACTCGAATCTCAAAGCTAGTCCTATCAAGGAGAAGGTTGAGGAGAAGATCAATGTTAGGAAGGGCAAGAAGAAATTGTAGAAAGCATTCTGGGCAGACTCAGCTTCAGATTCCTCAGAAATAGAACCAGAGGAGGAAGTCATGAATTTGTGTTTAATGGCTGACAAGATTGATCAGTCAGATCAGGAAGAGGTATGTGACTTAACCTATTAAGAGTTATTTGATGTTTCTGAGAAAGTTCATACAGCTTATAGGAAACTCAAAAAGTTGCATGCTAGGTTAAACTTAGAATTTTTAGAATTACAAAAAGAGCATGAAATCCTTAGAAATGATCATGCATTGATTGATAGAAACAACATGAAATTATTGGATGAGTATAATGATTTGAACAAATAGCATGAACTATTAAAATCAACACACACTGAACTTGAAAATGATTGTAAAGTTTTTATGGAAGAAGCTGAACATAGAGAAATTAATTTGAGAATAGAAATTTTAATATTAAAAAATAGAAACTCATATCTAGAATTGAAAATGAAGGCTATTATAGAAGGTAGATCGACACTGACACTTGAATAATTCTATGAGTCTAAGCAAAATGATGCAAGTTCAAAACCTAGGAAAAGACATTATAACTTATATAGATTAAGAAATTCTTTTCCTGGAGTAAAATATTTTTCATGTGGAATGCTAGGAAATATATCCCACACATATATAATTCATAGTAGAACACATCTAGTGTGGAGATCAAAGATGCATAAATCATAGCATATCATACATGCATTTGGTTTATTATTGTCAAGAGGTGAACCCAAACTTGTTTGGGTTCCCCAAGTCTAACGTTTGATCTTTTTATAGAAATGCGCTCATATAAGACCTCGTGAGAGCATTTGGTACCTAGATAGTGGGTGTTCTAAGTATATGACTTAAGATGCAAATCAATTTATAATGCTGGAAGCTAGGAATAGAGGCAGGGTAACACTGGGAGACAATACCACTTGGAAAGTGGTAGGCACAAGTATGATTGGAAATTTGAATAATTTTTTCATTGAAAATGTCTTATTAGTAGAAGGCTTATAGCACAACTTGTTGAGTATTAGTCAGCTATATGATAAGGGGTATATTGTAAAAATTTTCCCACTAGCTACATAATAAGCAAAAATAGAATTGATGTTTTGCATGGAATCAGGGTAAATAATATATATATGCTTGATTTGAATTTTATTAAATCTTCTAATACTTTTTATCTCAAAATAATTACTGATGAATCATTGTTATGACATAGGAGACTTTATCACGCATGCATGAAAAATTTAAGGAAAATTACCCAAAAAGAATTAATTAGAGGAATACCTAAACAAGACTTTATTAAGAATCATCAGTGTGATGCATGTCAATTAGGAAAATAGGTGAAATCCTCCTTTCATTCATTAAGGATCTTAGAACTAACAAACCATTAGAAATCATTCATATTGATCTTTTTGAATCGATAGGCATAGTAAGTATAGTAGGTAAAGTGTTTGGATTTGTGATAGTTGATGACTTTTCAAGATTCACTTGGGTTTTTATATTTCATAAGAGTGAATCATTTGATAAATTTAGAAGTTTTTCTACTCGGATTCAAAGGAAACTAGGGTGTGAAATTTTATCAATTCAAAGTGATCATGGAGGAGAGTTTGAAAATGAAAATTTTGAAGATTTTTGTAAAAAACAAGGAATTGAGCACAATTTTTCTGCACCTAGAACCCCTAAGCAAAATGGGATTGTTGAAACAAAGAATAGAACATTAATAGAAACCGCTAAAGCCATGTTGGAAGAATACTCACTTTTAAAATATTTTTAGGCTGAAGAGATTAGTACAGCTTGTTATGTTTTGAATAGGGTGAACATTAGTTCCAAGTTGAATAAAACACCCTATGAACTTCTTAAGGGTAGAACACCAAATCTTTCACATTTGCATATTTTTTTATGTAAGGTGTTCATTCATGTTAATGGCAAAACTCCTTTAGGAAAATTTGATCCAAAATCTGATGAAGACATTTTTCTTGGATTTTCTAATATTGGAAACTCTTATAGAGTTTTTAACAAGAGAACTCTGGTATTTGAGGAGACCACACATGTTATTTTTGATGAATCTAGCATATCGAAAGAGCTAGGGTTGGAAGAAGATCATATTGAAAATATCTCCCGTGAAATTGAAAAGACAAATTTGGAAGAGAATGTAGGAAAAGAAAACTCTTTGCCTAGAGAATAGAGATTTTCTAAGAATCACCCTAAGGAATTTATTTTAGATGAACCTAATGAGGGTGTTAGGATTAGGCATGGACTTAGCAAAGAGGTGAATCATTCTGCCTTTATATCGATGGTTGAATCCACTAATATAAATCAAGCACTTTCAAATGAATTTTGGATTTTGGCCATGTAAGAAGAATTGAATCAATTTATAAGAAATGATGTTTGCGAATTGATTGAAAAGCCTAAGGATCAAAGTATTGTTAGAACTAAGTGGGTGTTCAAAAATAAAATGAATGATTCAGGAGTTATGATTAGAAACATGGCTAGATTGGTGGCCAAGGGGTATAATAAATAAAATGGATTGATTTTGAAGAAACTTTTTCCCCTGTAACCAAACTTGAAGCAATTAGGATTTTATAAGCCTTTGCCTATTTTAAAGGTTTTAAATTGTATCAAATGGATGTTAAAAGTGCATTTTTGAATGGGGCGATATAAGAGGATGTTTATGTTGAGCAACCTCTAAGTTTTGAAAATTTTAAATTTCCTAATCATATTTTTAAATTAAAAAAGGCTTTGTATGGATTGAAACAGGCACCTAGGGCTTGGAGTAAGAAGTTAAGCACTTTCTTATTAGAGAGATCATTTGTTAAAGGAAGTGTGGACACCACTCTCTTTTTAAAAAGAATAGAAGAAGATATACTCATTATTTAAATATATATTGATGACATTTTTTTGGATCTACCAATAAAAATCTATGTGATTAGTTTTCAAAATAATGAGTAGTGAATTTGAAATGAGTTTGATGGGAGATTTGAGTTATTTTCTTAGTTTTAACATAAAGAAAAATGAGAAAGGAACTTTTCTTAGTTAGTCGAAGTATGTTAAGGATATTCTCATGAAATATGAAATGGATAATGTTAAACTAGTAACTACACAAATGAGTTCCTCAGTGTAGTTAGATAAGAACCCTAAGGGAAATTCTATTGATAAAAAAAAATTTAGAGGAATAATTGGATCATTACTTTATTTGATTGCTAGTAGACCAGATATAATATTCAGTGTTTATTTGTGAGCTTGAGTTCAAGCTGATCCAATGGAATCACATCTGACTGCTGTTAAGAGAATTCTGAGATATCTTTTGGGAACTCAAAATTTAGGGATTTGGTATCCAAGGTATAGCTCTTCTTTTGAAATCATTGGATATTACGATTCACATTTTATAGGATATAGGGTTGATCGAAAAAGTACTTATGGAACTTATCAATTCATTAGAAATTCTTTAGTTTGTTGGTCCAGTAGGAAACAGAATTCAGTAGCCCTTTCTATTGCTGAAGCAGAATACATTTCCTTAGGTAGTTGTGTGGCACAAGTTCTTTGGTTAAAATAACAATTGATTTACTTAGGTTTTTTTGTTGGCATAATTCTAATTTTTTATGATAATACTAGTGCCATATACATTTCGAAGAATGTTATTCAACATTTTAGAACCAAGCATATAGATATAAGACATCACTTCATTAAAGATCATGTAGCTAAGGGAGATATTGAATTGCATCATGTTGCTACGGAAAATCAACTTGCAAACAATTTCATAAAACTACTGGCTTTTGACATATTTAGTACTTTAAGGACTAGATTAAGTGTGATTGATCTTAGTTCTTAAATTAAAATTCTGCAAACTTGATTAACTGTGTAATTGTTTGCTCTTTTATTTTCTTAGGTTGATTATAAGGTTTTATTATTTGTATTTTGTTTTTGTTGCTTTGTTTGTTTCTTGATTATTTTCTCTTTTGTTATTCTTTATTTTATATTTTACTGGAAGCATGTCATATTATTTGATGAGATTTTTTGTTTATCATGTCTTATTTTTTAAGTGTTCTTTTTGTACAATACAATTTTTTTTGTACAGTACAAATTTTATAGCATGTACATGATAAGGTTCTGAGTTGAGAACATGAAACTTAGTTTTTAATATGATTTTATACTATACGATGGCATCATCGTACTGTACAATATATGTTGTTTCATTTGTACGATTAGGGGAGATTTTCTAGAAAATGTCAGTTATTGATTATAGATTGTACGTACGAAAATTATTTCGTCTGTATGATCTTGTTGTCAGTTCCTTATGGGGGATGAACCTAACTGTTATAAAAATGATCTTTAATTTTTTAATCATCCTGGACAAACACATGTTCGTCTGTATGATCATTTGGTTAAAAAGTTTGTACGAAAGGATGCCTCGAAAATAACATTTTATGAAAAGCCATTTCTTTTTTGGCCTTATCCATTCATACGTATGAAAATCTTTTCATCCTGAATGATTTTATAATTTTACGTACGATCGACATTTCGTACTATACGATAGGTCATTTTTCCTTTAAATAAAAGGGTCTTTGGATAAGATTTTTAATCACTTTCTCATCCGTTCCATACCTTCTAGAGCCCACATCCTAGGAATGGAAAATAGTAGCAAACCACCTAGAACCTCGAAGGGATCCTCTTCTAGATCTGATAGGGATGACAATTTTCTATCCAAAGAAAATGAGGAAACTTTTTTAGGTATGTTAGAGCCAAGATTACCCCTTCTAGACTCCTAATCCAAAGTGGCATTCATTTTTCTGTTATGCCCCTATTTTTTTCAACCCAACTTTCATTTATCTTGACCATCATCTATTCCTTTCATAAAGAAACCTTCCAAACTTTTCTGGCTAACATGAAGGTAAACCAAGACCACACCAGGATTACCTCTTATGTCTTCAAGAAACATGTAGAAATAACTAAGGAAGAACTAGGCAACTTCCTTCACTCTAGAACCCAAGGAGTTAGAGCACACACGTTAACCTCTAGAGCAGATTATGACTGGTTAGAAGTAAATCAGTTTCTTAGATGTGTTGCCCAAGTGAGGCATTTCTCTCATGTTTACACTCTCAATCAAAATGACTGGATTATCCAGCACGTCTTGAGAACCTCAATTATTCCCAAAGCTGGTGATCGCATAAACATGACTCCTCTTTTGTCCACAATCACTTATTTGATAATGACTGAACAACCTTTTGATGAAGCCTAACTTATCATGGATTAAATTTATAAACTTTTTGATATTGGACTTCCTCATAATAAGAGAAAGAAAAATGTGGCTTTAGGACATCTAGTTACCTATATCTTAAAAAAGAAGTACAATTTTATCCATCATGATCCTCCCACTGAACTTCTTATTTACATTACTTATGCCTCTTTTTCGGCACTCTTTGGGCGGGATCAAAGCTCTGAGGGAGATGATTCTGAGGAAGAAGGGGGAGCTCAGGTACCTGCACCTGGACCTGACCAGAATGTCTATCAAAAAATGGTCCAGCGCTTCGACAGAATGAAAACTTATTTTTGATCAACACTTTTATCAAATTTAGAATCACCTGAATTAGTAGGATGTTAGATATAATGAAGACATAGGTTGGATCCGAGGGAAATTTGACTCGATTAACACCAATGTAGCTATGATGAATAGTTACTTTTCTGTGTTCAACCAATCACCTCCTCCAGATTAAGGCCCCTCTGATTACTAGATGTACTTCTGTGTTGTTGTTGTTACTTATGAGTATTTGTGTTTGTTCTTGAGATATATTCCTATGATTTTAGTGATCTTGTGTGTTAATAATTTCAGGTGTTGTTTCTTTTTCAATGTTGCAAAATAGATTTTTTTTTATTTTTTCTTTTTCATTGTGATTATTTTTGTTATTAGTGAAATTTAAATTAATATTATTGATATTGGAAAGACCAAAAATGTTAAAAAAGGGATGCACAAAGCATGATAAAATGGAAAAGATGCGTAATGGTTCACAATATGAAAAGAGGCACAAAATTAGCCTAAATAGAAAAGAAGCACAAAGTGTGCCACTAACATTTGAAACGATGCATTATGTCGCCAATTAAAAAATTAGTATTGTTCTTTCTGCTATCATTATATCTCTAATCTAAATCCATTTAATTGACAATCATCTTCACTATTGAATTAGAAACAACTTAATATTTATTTCATCCTTTTTGCAATAATTACTTTTATAATATTTTGTCTAACATGAATAGTGAACCTGGTTGACTTTTCTTATCTTAGTTGTCCTTTAATTTAAAATTTGATTTTTTTTAGCATTTGGAGGTTAACTTTGTATTTATAATTAGTTTAAAATTTTTTTTCTTTCTCTAACTACTTTGATTTTTCCATCGAAACTTTTCATTTCAAAGTATACTTCCCTTTTTGTTGTTGTCAAAAGGGGGAGTCATAATATTGTTTGATGATTGATATTTTTGATTGGTTGTTAGATGTTTGTGTGTTATGTGTATGTATGTGAATTCATAATATTTTTTAATGATTAATGTTTTTGATTGTTTGCTAGATGTTTGTGTGTTGTGTGTATGTATGTGTGTTTTGTTCGTGTTCGTGTTTCTGTTCGAGTTATTTTTATTTTAGTAGTTTTTGTGATTTGTTTCTTTTTAATTTTAGGGTTCAGGTTTGTGTTTTGATCTTCATGGGAACCCCTTGTTTTAAATTGGTCATTCATTTAGGGGGAGCTAAGGAGAAAATTTATTTTAATTGTTAACTTAAACAAAATTATTTTTTCATCATAAAAAAGGGGAGATTATTATAACTTGGTTTTTATAACTATATTTGTATCATGTGTGTTTTTGATGATTCCAAAATCTTATTATGTTGATTGCTATTTCTCTTAACATATATTGGAAAGATTGTTTATGTTGCTTGTGTGTACTAACGTTTCAGGAAAATCATACTCCAGACTGCCGAAGACTTCAAGACAGATTAGAATAGGGTTCTTGTAATTGAAGTCTATAATTTTTCTATTTTTTCTTGAGTCTGAGAGAGTGTGATCGTAATTGGGTAAACGTGTACACATACACTAGGGAAGTGTTTTAAAAACTTAAATTTTAAAACTTATCGTACTGTACAATTTTCAAATCATACTGGACGATTTGTCTTGGTAGTTCCTCCAAAATGAAGTTAATCAAATTATGCCAAGAAAAAGTTTAAGTACTACTCATACTATACGATTTAGGTTCATCCTGTATGATCCATTTTTGTACAAATGATTAACAGAGAACGAAATGTTGTTGTCCACTTTTGTACCAAGAAAAATATGATTTGATTGAACTATTCATATTGCATGAAGTTAGTTCATCCTGGACACCAGTCAGAGTGCGAAATAAGGTTCGTACTCGTTCATTCCGTCCAAACTCAAAAAATTTTAAACTAATTGTACGTTACGAAGTTGGTTCATCCTGGATGCCGGTCAGAGTACGAAATCAAGTTCGTAGCTGTTCATCTCATACGAACTCAGCAATATTAAACTGATTATTCTGTACGATGTTGATTTGTACAGATGACGATCAGAGTATGAAATGGGGTTCATACATCATCGTATATTATTTTTGAACTATTCATACATATGAAAGATGATCGTATTGTATGATCCATGTCCATCAAACTTAAAATTTTTAATTTTTCCTGACGGTTTTTCTGGTCCTTCATATATAAGTGTCCAAAAACTAACTATCCATAATCCTTCTGTGAATTTCTTCTTGAGAGTGATAGAGAGTGTGTTTTAGGAGAGTGTTTGGGAGTGAGAATTATGAGATCTTACAAGTGGAAATTGTGAAGGGTTCACAAGTTTGCCTAAAGATAAGGATCTCTTTTTCTGTACTTCAGATCTTTGCCCTACCTCTTTAAAGATTCTTGAGAGAAGATCTTTGGAAGAGATCTGGTACTCTGCCATCACCAAGAAGGTGAGAAAAGGTGTTGGTACTCTACCATCACCAGGAGGGTGAGAAAGGCCAGTGGGTTCTCTTCCTTCAGTAGGAGGGTGAGAAAGGACAGGGGGTTCTCTTCCTTTAATAGGAGGGTGAAAAAGGATGATAGTTCTCTGCCACGCCGGGTTAGTGGAAGAGAGATTTTTTTAAGGGCTTCTCTGCCTTGCTGTGGGGGCTAAACGAGGGTCACTAGTGTTTAGTGCAATACCTAGAGGAGTCTCTAGGGAGTGGACGTAATCTTGTTAGACCGAACCACTATAAAATCTGGTGTCTTCTGTTCTTTACTTTTTATCGCAATTTTATTTTTCACATTTTTCATTTATTATGGTTAAAAAATTATTATAAAAAAATTTATAACTGTGCTCAAAATATTTAAATCAGTTTTCTAAATAATCAAGAAATTTTAAAATTACTAATTCGCCTCTTGGTTAGCCTTGGGACAATTATCTTAGGTTTAACAACCTACTTGGACTTTACATGCACTTTCTTGAGTTTACTTCTTTGATCTAGCTCTATATATATTATACATAAAATGTTTGTAGTATACAAAAAAAGTAATATATATAAAGTAGAGAATAATAAATGATCAAACCAATAATATTTTGTAATAATCAAAATACTAGGTTGAGCTCTTGGATTTCAACAAAAAGTATCATCTTCTATGTCTTCGGGGTGAGTATCACAGCTATGCCATTATGGCAAGTTATATATATATACTCTAAATGATGAGTAGAACACATAGAATATTTTAAACAATTGCACTTTCCATTTTATCATAATGAGTGTTTACACATCACTCTTGGGCAGTGAGTTTAATACCCATTCACCAAATGGCAACTTAAGATAATGCAGAGAATTTATTTTGAATATGATTATATGGCTAGATGTATGATGTTTGACTTACAAGTGAGTGTGTATTAGGCCATTATAGGCATGTCAAAATTTTAATTTTACCCATATTCTTTTCCTTTATTTGTTTATTTGTTGATTTTTGTGCAAAATTGGGATGCAAAACTACCTCAATGCAGTGCTACAAAATTTCTAACCCATAATAATATGTATTTTATATTTATTTATTTTGAACAATTATTATATCATACTTTTTAATGTATATATAGCAGGGTGTTTACACATATAGCACCCAAATATATCATATTTATATATTTAGCACCTAAATCTTACTATTTACTTTATATGCAACTTAGTTTGGATCATTTCTCATGCAAATGAAGAGGTGAAGAGAAACTTAAGATGGGTTCTTACGGTGAAGGGCACCGATGTGATGGATCTCATAGTAAAGGCCATTGTCGAGACGATGGCGCATGCAGAGAAATAAGTCTCTATGAGATCTCATTCGGGGTAAGCTTTGATGGTACCGCCTAAAAACCTTTTATAATGAAGATGATGAAAAATAATCATGCAGATATCGCACTTGGAGGCCACTTATGGGATTAATAATGTTTGCACAAAAAATCCTTCAATGATAAAGATGGGTTTGAGGAAGTCACAATGGAGAGGGCATTTTTAGTGGGAAACTAAAGGTAAGGATGATAAATGTAATATTAGTTATGTTACTTAAAGGATTGAGCAGTATGTGAGTAAATAGTAAATTTTAAGTGATAAATATATAAATAAGAAATTTTTTATATATTAATCCCTGGATTTGTATATTTACTTAGAACCAAGCTCTCAAAACCAGATTGGACTGACCAGTTCAACTGCTTGAATCGTGAAACTGACTGGCCGACCAGTTCAGGATCATTTGAGAATTATAATAGCACAAAACTGATATAAAATCGGTCTGCCTGGCGATCAGACCATGAAATAGGTGTCAGTTTTCAGAAACCGCTCAGTTTATATTATGAGGAGAAATTAACAAATAATAACCTAATATTCCTAATCAAGCTCCTATTCTTATCCAAAATCCTGTCTCCTGCTGTTATGTTCTGTTCAAATGTCTCGAGTCATTGGCATCCCTTTTCATTTGTTCATCAACTCGATGAGGGCTATGGTGAGGAAGGCATTATCCCTCCCTGACATCACATTACTTTCTCCTATTTGCTTCAAATCTAAATCGTGTAATGTAAGTTTTTAAAACCCTATTTTTTCTGGGTTTTGTTTTGGTTTTTTTTTTTTTTTGAATGTTTGAGTTGAAAAGCTTTTGGTATGAGGTTTTTGTATGTTTGAATTGGGATTTGGTATCGGGATTTGATTTCATTCTTAAAACCCCTAATGAAGTGAATGTTGAGATGAAAGTAAGTAAATTATGCCTATTGATTTAACTCCTTATGCAAATTTTAACAAAGTTATTTCTACCAATTAAAGTAAAATTGATTTTTTATTTGATGCTTAGTTAATTTTATATTATTTTTGTACGAGCTTTTGTATTGAGCTTTTTATATGTTTGAATTCGGTTTTCGTATTCTTAAAAGTTAGTGTAGATGAAATTAAATGAAATTAGTTAGATATACAATCTTATGCAAAATATTAGTGAAATTCATTGAAATATTAGTGTTGTTTCATTGGTTGTAAAATAAATTTAATATTTATTTTTTATATTTGATAGAAAATAAAATATTTGGAACACCTAACCCATTGAAAAGCAAATTATAAAAGAAAGAGAAGTGAATTCTTCATTTAGCTTTAAAGATAAAATACATTCACCAAAATTTTCATATGAGAGAGCCACATAACTTACCTAACAAAATAGGAATTTCATTATAAATTCATGCAGAGTATGATGATAGAGTACTCACATAGTATTCATCCTTAATTTGACGTCAGTTTAAATAAGGGGTTGAGTTCCTACTTTTTCTTTCCCTTGATTTTAGTAGACTTTGCTCTTTTTAATTGAAAAGTATCATAATTGATTAACATTTCCTTTTATTTTAGTTATTTAGAATGGATCCTCCAAATAGTGAATCTATATCTTCTACTCATAGCATGCGAGAGAAATAAGATATTGCTTGCAATCATTTTAGTGAGATTAGAGAAGTAGATGAAAAAAAAATAGTTTAGGTGTCTTCATTATGGGATTATTTATAAGGGTGAAAAGATTAATAGGATGAAACAACATCTAGCTGGGATCAAAGGAAATATTATTGCTTGTAAAAAAGTACCACATGACATCCGATACTAAATGCAGGAGAATGTGAAGAAAATAATAACCAGGAATCAATAGACACAAGAACATTTAGAAGAAAGTATAACTATATTAGAAAGTGAAACATCAGAAGAAGAGAGAGGCTCATCTTCACTACCTAAATCTCGAAGCTTAGTTAGATGAGATTGATAATTTTTTTTGCACCGAGAATGATACTTGGATCTTAGTCATCACTAAAACGTGTAATGGCATCTAAGGATGCCATACATCGTGTTGATTTAGCTATAGTTAGATGGCTTTATGATAGTTGTGTACCCTTTAATGTTTTGAACTTAGCTTTTGCACAGAAGGATATCGATGCCATAGCCACTATTGGATCAGGTTACAAGTTATCATCATATCATAAACTATGAGTTAACCTACTACGAGATTGCAAGGAGTGCAAATTGCTAGTAAAATAATTTAGAAATATGGAATGATGTAGGGTGCACACTAATGGCTATATGGTGGATAGATGAAAGGAGCAGAACTTTGATAAATTTTCTTGTGTATTGCCTAGAGAAATTTCTTTCTTAAAGTTTGTTGATGCTTAAGATATAACTATAGAAGCCATAAAACTTTGTCCATTATTTAGTGAAGTTTTTGTTTGGAATGGTCAAGAGAATGTTATGCAGTTAGTGATAGATAATGCTGCTAATTATAAGAATGTTGAAGAGCAGTTGAATGAGAAATATGGGAATATACACTTGTCACCATGTGCGGCACATTGCTTGAATCTAATCCTCAAAGATATTGGCAACATGACTTACATCATGGAAATGGCAAGAAAATCAACTAGGGTAACAATTTTCATCTACAACCTTGTTTTTCTTCTACCATAGTTAAGAAAAAGACTAGGTTGGAAAGAAATTGTAAGGCATTGTGCAATAAGATTTGCAACTATATTTATCATCTCAAAAAGTGTTTATGATCATAAATATGATTTGCAAGCATTAATAACAAGAAAGATGTGCATAGACTCGAAGTTGTCTAAAACAGTATAAGGAAAGGAGGCGGCCATAGTTATTATGGAAGAATAATTTTAGAATGACTATCTTGTGATATCAAAAATTACTGCACCTCTCATAAGATTGTTTAAAATTATTGATGCTAATAAAAAGTCCTCCCTATGATATCTCTACGATGGTACACATAGAGCTAGAAAGGCCATAAAAGGTTTCAGAAATGTAAAAATATTGTACAAGCCTTACACAAGCATAATAAAGAGGAGATGGGATACTCAATTAAGACAAGGCATATATGTAGCAGTTTATTTTCTTAATCCTCATTTCCATCATGATAGAGAAAATTATTGCCATAAATCCAAAATTATACAAGGTTTAGTAGGATTGATTGAAAATAAGAATACATGTGCTAAATCATCATTGACAATGAATGAGGTGAGATTTTATTATGATAGTTTGGAGAGCTTTGGAAGCCCAATTGCTCTTAAAATGATGAAAGAAATGCCGTCTGGTAAGAACTTAAGCCTACATTTTAATATTGAATTTATTAAAGGGAGCTTAAATTTATTAATATTGTTTGAGTTGTAAATGAATAATGAATGATGTTTGGTTCTAGTGCGCCAAAGTTACAAAAATTAACTTGTTTGAATATTGAGCCAAACATCATCATCATCAGGAAGTGAAAGAGAATGGAGTGTATTTGAACAGATTGATAGTAAAAGACTAAATCAATTAGAATATCAAAGTCTTAATTACCTTGAATATGTATGATACAAACTCAATTTGAGGAATAGGTATTATATTAATATATATGTAAAATATTACACATTATATTTATCAACTATTATGTTTAATTTTAACTTTGTAGGTTGCCGCTTAAAAAGTAGAATTATGATTCTTTAAATTTTACAAGCATTGAAATGGTAGACTTCTGGGTACTTGATGAAGAGTCGTCTCTAAAACTTGATTTGGAGGACTAAGAGACAGAAATTTATAAAGATGATGTCGTTCCTCCTATTGAAGATTCAAATATAGCTTCTACTATACCATCTCTAGGTAACTTTAGAGTTGAATATAATTTAATTAGGTAAAATCTAAAATAAATACATTATTTTGCATTCATGATTTGCTCATAAATATCACTTGAAATATGTAGGTGATTAGGACGCAGTAGTTTGATGTGAGGATGCTGATGCATTTGATATAGAAGGTTTTGAGAGTACATATAGGTTGTTAAACCTACTACAACTATCCCAAGGCTATCTAAGAGGGGGGAGGGTGAATTTGTAATTTTAAAAATTCTTGATTATTTAGAAAATTGATTAAATATTATGATGACAATTGTCACAATGATAATTTTTATAATGATATTTTTCAACCATAGAAATTTAAAAATACAGAAAAATAAAAAGCAGTAAAAAGTAAAGAAACAGAAGACACTAGATTTTATAGTGGTTCAATCTAACTAGACCTACGTCCACTCCTTGGAGATTCCTTCTCCAGGTATTGCACTACTCAATAGCATCTCTCATTTTGCCCCCACAGCAAGGCGGAGAAGCTTTTACAAACTCTCTTCCACCAACCCGGTGCGACAAAGAACTGATGCCTTTTACAACCTCCAAGTGATGACAGCATACCTAGTCGTCCTTTTTCACCCTCATGGTGAAGGTAGAAAACCCAAAGTCCTTTTTCACCCTCTTAGTGAAGGCGGAGTACCCAACGTCCGTTCTCATGCTCCTGGTGATGGTAGAGTACAGACGTCCTTTTTCACCCTCTTGGTGATGGCAAAGTACCGAATCTCCTTTGAAAATCCTCTCTCAAGAGCCTTCAAGGAAGTAGATAAGAACTATAGAGAACAAACAAGAGATCCTCGCCGTTGGGCACCTTTGTGAATCCCCTCACAAATCCCTCTCACAAGATCTCTCACTTTTCAATTTTAAGACACTCTCCCAAACACACTCCTAAGGCACACTCAAAAGAAATTCACAATAAGATCTATGGATAGTTAGTTTTTGGACACTTATATATATGAAGTACAAGAAAATCTGTCCAGAAAACTAAAAATTTCAAGTTGAATGGACTCCAATCATACAGTATGATCGATGATCGTATGTACGAACAATTCAAAAAATAAACTTATTCGGTCAGTACGATTCTGTACGAACCTGATTTCGTACTTGTTAGTTGTCTGTACAAACTGACATCGTATATTACAAATAGTTCAAAAATGAACACTTTGTCTGGTATGATCATGTATGAATCTCATTTCGTACTCTACCAGTCGTCTATACGAACCCCACATCGTATAGTACGAACATTCAAAACAAATCATGTCTTCCTTGGTACAAAAGTGGACAACATCATTTCGTACTCCGTGAATCATCTATACGAACATAAATCGTACAGGACAAACATAAAATCGTACAGGACGAACAGATCAAAAATTACAAGTTCATCTGGGATGATCTGGTACGCATCCATTTCATACTCTATGAGCTCTCTGTACGAACCAAGGATCGTACAGCACGAACAGTACTTAAAAGTTTTCATGCATGATTTGCTTAACTTCGTTTTGGAGGAACTACATGACAAATCGTCCAGTACGACCCATAAATCATACAGGACGATTAGTTTTAAAATTTAAGATTTTAGTCACTCTCCTAGTGTGTGTGTGCACGGTTACCCAATTACAATCACACTATCTCAGACTCAAGAAAAAAAGAAAAAGTACTGACTTCAATTACAAGAAACTCTAATCTAATTCATTTTGAAGTCTTCAGCTGTCTGGAATATGATTTCCCTGAAACGTTAGTACACACAAATAACACAAACAAAATATATCCAATATATGTTAGGAGAAACAGTAATCAACACAATAATATTTTGGTATCATTAAAAACTCACATAAAATAAAAACATACTTTTGACAACTAAGTTGCAACAGGTTTTGAAGGAGAAGGATTTGTGAATCCATTATTCAATTATACAAATTTAGGAAAGAATTATTAAATTCATTTAACTTTTTGAGTTTTTTAATATGAAAATTTAATTGAATGACTAAATGAAGACTTTTGTTTGTTTAATGAATTTATCTTCACAACATGAATGTGTGGTTTTATTATCACTACAAATATTATGGTGTATATATATTTTTGTTTATTTTACTTCACATTATACTATTTGTATTGTATATCTCTTAATGGATGTTAATTTTCTTCTCTTTTCATTTCATTTATAGAACATCATTTACTAGAGAAAAAGGAAATGAAGATTTGAAAGAAAATTTAGAGGATAAATTATGAAAATGTATGTTACTCAATACTTCATGTCTTTAATTTTCAAAAATGATATATGCTGCACTATTTTATCTATTCCATAATTGTTTATTTTGTGATATATTTCAATTAATTGCATCATTATAATATCAATTATATTAAATTTAAATAAAATTAGTATTTGTTATGTCATCCAGTTTAACCCCGGTCCAACCCCGGTCGAACCTTGGAACCGTTAACCCCTCCTTCAGCCAGTTTATTGATCGATCCGGTTTTCAAAACCTAGCTTAGAACTAAAAATTTATTAAATAAAATAAAACATATCACTAATATTAACTTATAAGAAAAATACATCTTTTCTATGTATATATTTGTAAGTCAAAAAGATACTAAGAATTTGGGTAAGTAAATATAAAAAATATATACATTAGATATTTAAATGATATGCATGTAAGTCCCTTAAAATTAAATATTATATTTAACATATATTAATATTTATTTGTTTAATAATATATATTTTATGAAAAAAAATACACGTAATTAAAATTTTTATCGGAATAAAATTAAAATTATTATTTTATATTAATTCTGATTAATTCATTAGTGTACTCATTCAAAATAAATACAAGACCCATTAAAATTTGGTTAAACTTAGTCAGGGCGCTGACAAAATATTTCCATTTTCTAGTACGGATTCCCTGCATCTATGAAATCGAACCGGTGCATCATCCTCTTTCCAAATCGAAGAATGGTGTTATCGTTATTAATGGAAGAATTAGGGGCTTTTGAAGATTCCGGCATTTATTTAAAGGATGGAGGAGAGGAAGGATACGGGCAGAAAGCTATAGACCGATTTGCTTGAACGGGTGAGTCGATATTCTTAACGGCATTTTCTTCTCCGTTTCGGATACGTCACCGCCACCGGATCCAAATCTTCTAATCGGCTTTTCTTCGCCTTGACCATCCGAGAAGAAGAAGGAAGAAGAGGGAATTTCGATTAGACTACTTTCTCGTGAGATTTCAAGATTGTTCTAGAGGTACCTTCAACTTCTCTGAATTATTGTTGCATTCCTGATTTTTTTTTTAAGCTTCGATTGGCGAATCATCTATACCTTATGTTTTTGTTGTAAGAAGTGAAAGCTTTTACTGATTTATCCTGCAGATCGTGGAACAGATCATCAGGAGACAAATCGGAAATAGCTGTTGCAGTAAGAATACTAGTTCGATGGCGGAGGAGCAGCGATATCAGGAGGGACACCTCCTCTGCGCCAACAGTTGCGGCTTTTTCGGCTCGCCGGCCACCATGAACCTCTGCTCCAAGTGCTACCGCGACCTCCGACTTAAAGAGGTGCAAGCCAACTCCGCCAAGATCGCCGTCGAAAAATCCTTCCTCCCCCCTTCCTCCTCTTTCCCACTTCCCAATCCATTCCTCCCCAAGCCCTCCGCCTCGACCATCGAAACATCATCGGCACCGACGGAGGAAGCGCCACCTGCGCAGCCGCAAGCGGTACGGTGTACAACCTGCCGGAAAAGGGTGGGGCTCACTGGTTTTCCGTGCCGCTGCGGTATGACTTTCTGTGCGCTCCATCGTCTACCGGAGAAGCACGGCTGCACCATCGACTACAAGGCCGCTGGCCGCGAAGCCATCGCGCGTTCAAATCCCGTTCTCAAGGCCTCAAAAATCAATCGTATTTGAGCTCTGAAAAGCGATTCTACAATTTCTTGTCGTCCGGTGGCTTGAGATGGCCTGAAGGTATCCGTCTTGCAATTCTCGCCAACTATTTTGGTGGATTCTGGATCTCTGTTGATCCTGGAGTATGGGCGTCCCTTCGATCTCTCTTGGATCTAGGGTGGGTGAGACTGATCTTTGTTGATGTACTATTTCTGCTACGTTTTCAATTTTCAATTTTATTTTATTTTTTTTTTAAATCAAAAGTTTTTTTTAAATATTCAGATAAATCATAAATTTTTTTTATTTGTAGCGAGTTTTAGAAAAAACGTTTTTTTTAAACCAATAGAGACGGATCTTTCAAATCAGTTTAAATAAAAAAAACATAAATTTTTTAAAGATGTGATTATTGCTTTTATTTCATACTTTTATAATAATAATAATTATTATTATTATGTTTCAAATATTTATATATACATTATTAAATTTTTAATCTACTTATATATTAATATTTCAATTTTAAAATTTATATATATAATAATTTAGTATTTGAATTATATTAAAAAATTTTATAAATAATGTGGTATGAATCAAAAAATGTTGGCCTGTTCGACTATTTAAAAATAATATAATTAGATAAATATTATAATTATTCTTAATTTTAATATTATGAAAATAGAGAAAACTTATAATATTATATTCAACCTCTTCATTGAAAAAAGAGGAATGGGTTAAGCCAACCCTAATTAAGTTGAAATAAGAAGAGTATGATAATGGATAACCTTGAACTTGCATTGCATTATTATAATGAGTAGTATTAAAAGTTTGACGTGCTAAGCACTTCTACTTTAAGGCTACGGCCAGCGAAACAGTGAATGGAGAATGTTTCCATAAATGTGTATAAGGAGAGGATAATTTTAATAGCCATAGGGATATTAAAAAAATACTAAGTTACCGAAGAAATTATAATATAATAAAATACACTTAGTTACATGATTTTCTTTTTACCTATTCATCTCTTATCTCTCAATATTAAGTTTTTATGGATCCATTATTTTATCTTCACTTTAAATCCTTAATTAGAAGCTATATTAAAAATACTCTAAATCTTCAATGTTATGTCATGATGTCATTTTGAATTAAATTTATAGATAATGTTATTGACAAAAAAATAAATGATGATATGGCGGTGTATTTCTTATATAGGAGATTTGATAAGAAGAAATAAGGGAAGAGGATCATTGGGGTAGGATCAATAAATCTTATCTAAACCTATATAACATAGTCATGATGAGTCTTATAATCCAAGTTAAGCCTGGTCAAATAAAGAATATAGATTGACCAGTCTCTCCAAAGAACTTGGCTTCTTAATGTGCATTACGCATGATAACACCGCCAAAAGATGCTCTCGATAAATGAAACATACTCGTGCCTTAATTTACTTTGTTCATGGGATGGCACAAATTGAGAGATAGTTATCCTAATAAATCAATTTATAGCCATACAGTATTGAGTGAATCACCATAGCTAAGTAAGATGAATATCTTTATGCATAAAGGCCTATACGATAATGATCTTTGAATAAAAAAAACTTAAAAAGGAGTACAATGGGCCATAAAGGGTGTTGGGTATTGGTAAAAAATTTAAGAAAAGAATAGAAATAATATAATCAAGCTATTATGGGTGTGTCATCTTAATCAGTCAAGTTTGGAACTAGCTAGCTATGAAAATAGTCAACATGACCTAGCATTGTGTTATCATGTTAAATATAATAAATTATATAGTCCAGAATTAGCCTTGTGATCTTAAATTGAGGGGAGAAAAAAAAATTGCAGACAAACAAATTCTAAAGAATTGACCTAAAATGATGCACGACTTATATTCCTTAATGGTATACATAATTTATATTGAAAGGCAAGGAATGAGATATCCCAATTAAAAAATGCCAACACTCCTCAATAAGTTGTACAATTCTATTTGCGTCAGAAAAGTCACTACCCAAACGGAGTAGAATGATAGTTGATACATGAGTGTATTAAAATCTATGCCTACGGAAAAAGCACTACAGGTTATCTATATTTATGTGAGACTTCTATATACTTTCAACTGACCATCTTATGAAAGTGTACAAACAATTGGGGGTTCTATCATTTTTAAGAACAAAGTGATAAAATACCACTTTAAAAAGATTTTCTTGAATTAATTTTTGAACTAATTATCAATTTACTAAAATATGTAGAAAACATTTTTATTTTGAGAGCCCACTACAAATTGAATAAATCACAAATAATTCATAGAGTAAAGAAAGAAAAAAACATTACATAAACTTGTAAAAAAGGAGGAAAAAATATACTATGATGGTAAACAAAATATTAAAGTATAGGTAAACAAAATATTAAAGTATAGGCTAGTGCAGTTGGATAATTTGCATAAACATGCCCAAATAAAATAGAAAAATATAACCTTAAACTTATAATTCTATAAAAAAATATAATAGGTAATAAGTAGGAGTGTCAAAATTTGTTTTCTGGTCGGGTTTGGGTCCAACCTGAAAATGACTCACCTTCGACTGGTCCAACATGAACCTGACTCGATTAGACAAACAGATAAGAAATTCAGACCATGACCTGACTCGCCCCTAACCTAGGTTGACCTGACCCAACCTGCTAATCCGCGAGTGCCAGCAGGGCAACAGGTGAGCATCAAGCACGAGCTGCGAGGTGTAGGGGCTAGCGCTGGTGCTACTAAGGGTGTGTGGCAAGGGTGAAGCTGCGACCAAGTGAGGGCAAGGCCTTGAGCGGGCGAGCAAGCAAGGGGGTGAGCACGTGTACGAGGCTGGTAGCGTGAGGCGAGCTTTGAGGTGAGCATGGGGGAGAGGGAGGCAAGCACGACATGGTGTGGAACTGACGGTTGTGGGCCCCGAGTCAAATTAGGGTCATTTCTAGGTTATTGGGTTGACCCGGCTACAACCCAACTTACCACCTAAGGTTTAGTATTAATCTTAATTTTAAATAATTTTAACAAAAATTTTTATTTTGGCTAAATAAGTAATCAAAGTGTAAGTGCTATGTAGAGGACATTTTAAACAGTTAAGTTATGATGAGAATTTTACTTAAATGTAAATTGAATTACAAAACACAAGTACAAATAAGGTAATACAATAATTTATAGAATGAATAAAATTTGATAAAAAATAAAATAATACCTTTTCATTGAAAGTGATATAAGGTCCATAAGGCATAAAGATACAGCTACGTAACTAAAATATATAGTGCCTAGTGCACTATCTTTTATCAAGACTACAATGATTATTGATTGGGTGCATTGGATTGCAAATGATTTATGTTGTTTTTTGGAGGAGGTTTTGAGTCAAGCCAAGGTCTTTGCATGATGTTATGCTTGAAAGGGTACTTTAGGTCAAAATGGGTTTAATGGTAGATTTGGTCAACCAAGGTTAACCATGCTCACTAAGGGTCTATCTACATTTAATCATGTATGAATTAATGTTTTAGAGGTTTAGGAGGGATTAGCATGATTTGATTTAACAAATATGGTTGATTGAAGGTTTATGATCAAATAGATCCTTTATGGTCAAAGTGACCAATCATGGTTAACCAAGCTCAATTATGGATCAATTTGGCTTTAAATATGATCAAGGATGATTGTAGGATGCCTAGCAATAAAATGTAAGGCTTAGATTGAAATTTATAAGATGTTTCATGCATATGATCATGGTTTAAGGTTTAAGGGTTCTATTGCTCAAACTAGGTCGAATTTTTAGGTCGTGTCAATAATTGACACCCTTAGTAATAAGCTACAAGAATTGGTGATCCTTTTGTTATTAGTCCTTATCACCTATTTTGAGTGTACCCTTATATTTTGAGCATTAGGATATGTGTTGCTGAGTGCTCCTAATTTTCGTTAGGCTTGGGTACTCTTTAATCTCGGACTGAAAATTTATTTTGTCAAAAACCTTGACCTGTACCTTATTACATACCCAATGTTTGCATAAGTAGAACATGTAAAAAATAAAATATTAATTGGATCATCACAAATAGTAAAAGTGTAAGACAAAAACAAACGAAATCATCGCATTATTGATTGGTTATAATTTGGTAATGCTATTTGAGTTGTCATTTTTAATATTTTGATCCACAACCCCTATATGAAAATAAAATGATCAACGATCATACACGTCACCTACAAATAGAATACATCTATCATAATATACAATATAGCATAGTAGTTATGTGTGGCATATTTGCATTCTAAGTAGTTATAAGGTGTACACTTAGTAAGATATCATCCTACTTACATCCTCCTTACACTAAATGACTTAGGGCTTGTGATCCATTGTAACATTTAAGTGTGTACGAAAGTCTCAATATGATAATGCTTAATTGATTTAATTTTGGTTAGGTACTAAACTAGTTTGTCTTAGAGATCTAATAAAGTTAAGTTTTGCATCTTAATCTATTTTGAATACTTTAAATTAAATGTTAAAATAAATTTGTTAATATTGAAAGAGTTTCAAAGTAAATAAATAATTTTTTTTATATAATTTTTTTTTGAAACACAGAAATTAGAGGGTTTTAATAATCTTTGGCCTTATATTGAGCCTAAAATAATCACTCCAATTTTTAAAATAATTAAGATAAGAATCTCTTGGTTATTTGTGTTCTAGTATATGATATCTAAGTATGATAGGATAATTGACATTATTAGGTGACTTATCAACTAATAATAATAATACACCTATCATGACCATAAGCCAAGTCTTGAAACAAGAGTGTTAACCTACCTAGCCAAGTGCACATTGAGTCTCTTGTATATACAAACTGCAATAATATGAGGGGAGATAGTTGAGATCATTAAATATCAAGATCAAGATTCAAAAGTTTGTAAGTGATAAAAAACACTTAAAAAAATAAAAAGTCAAATATTTAGATAGAGCTCCAAATGTTTAAAAGGTAGAGTATATCCAGGGCCCTACTTGGAATTGAAACAAATGGTATGGGTACATGTGTGCACCTAAAGCATAAATATTCAAAGTGTAGGTATGTTCAAATGTTCTAATTAATGTAATTGATTGTAAGAAGTGCTTGGCCACTAGTATAAATAGGATCATGAAACCCTAGGTAAATAGATTGCTTACTTTGAAAATGTTGGAGCCTTAGAGATTTTCTGCCACCAAGCCCCTATTGCAAAATATTATAAATGATTCCTTCTAGATTTTTTTTGAGAAAAGCTAAATGTTTTCTTTTTGTGATGATAATCTATAATATTTGATAACCTATAATATTTGAGTATTTTGATGTGCTCAATTTCTTCGTACTCATAATTTACGTGTTAGTATCTTTTATCTTTTGTATTATTTTATTTTCTATTCAATAATTTTGTATTAATGAAGATTCCCTTATCTTGGATGAGAAGGGAGGTTGCCACAAAGAATTGTATTGGTGTAAAAGGCATCTCTGCTTAGAAAGAAAAATGATTTTTGCTTAGTGTAGATTATGTAGAAATTCTTAGTTGTGGAGAATATCTACGTTTGGATGTAAGATACAACCAAATCATCCAAAAATTGTTAATATTTGTATGTTTTTATCTTTACTTTTTTATTTATTATCTTGCTTTGGTTTTTAGTATTTATTTTACACCACTAGATGTTTTGGTAATAATATATTTTAAAGGCCTTTGATGGGGCTTGGGGGTATTTTCTAGGATGCTTGAATTGTATACGTTGGGTAGAAAGGTGCTAGGTTTTCTTTGATATAAATTACCCACTAAATATGCAGGTGCACATGTCTATCAAGTAATAAAGTGATATGAGAGAGTGTCGATCCTACAAGAAAGTGTTTTACTAATATGCAAATGAACTAGTATTGTTTACTATAGCTACAATGTTTATCCTACCGAACAAAAATCAAGGTTGAGATTCTCTCTCCAATTAAATATGTAGTAGAAAGGAAAAATAATAGACAATTATATGTTTTGGACTAATGCTTGTGAATTACCTTAATTTTCTCAAGTAGACTTTTCTATGTTTGATTTGGATTAGAGAATATACATCCCTATATCTCTATCAAGCTTGTAAGAATGTAAAGGGAGGTTTGTGGTCTTCCTATAATTATTATATCTCCATAGAATCAAGAACACTAAACATAATATGCCTAAGCATGCAAGAGTTCCATTTCAATTCTCCTATTTATTCTAATATTCCTCCATCAAGGCAATATATCACAATAAATTTTAATTACACACATGCCATTATATGCTTTAAATTAACAATAAGAGATATTAAAAAATCCTTTTATTCATTCAAAGCACAAGAATCTATATTAGTTTTCGTGTAGGTTTCCCATTATTAGCCTAACACTAGGAATTTAGTCAACTATAGAAATAAAAGAAAATAATCCGTAATTTAATGCTTGCATATAAGAGTAAAAATATAATTAGATGTCACTTGTATAATACCAATTTACATCCTATACTCCTTTCTCCTCCAAATGTCTGATTACTTACAAATAAGATAGGCTAATAATCTCCAAATATAGTATATTTCTGTCCCCTAGCCTCACTTAGACTTTACTATAAGGGAGCACTGCACTTAACAATATAAGAACAACAGAAATGTGATAAAACTCTCTTAAAATTGATAGAATTCCAATTTATATTAAGTACATAAATGGACTCAGGCGCCTTAATGCTCCATAAGTTAGTGTAATGGGGTTATAGAATGAACTAATACCTTGGTGCTACTGGGCTACTCCGTTGCAGTGTTAGACTGAATCAACATGTCTATTAGCTGAATTAGTGTTGCTTTTAGCTAAGTCAGTGTGGCTCCTCATTTTGGCAACTTCTCCACCACACAGTAGAACAAGGTTGAGCACTGCAGTGCTTGAATGTGCTCCCCGATGCTACATTGTGATATAGTTTAGCACTCTAATGCTTGAATGACAAAAAATGAAGGGTGTTATAATGTTGTTATTTGGTGTTACAAAGTCACAGGCACTATTGTGCAGACCTTGATTCCACTAGGGCGTTAACTTCCATAAAAATTCTAGAGGTGCTCGTGTTGCATTATTGGATTTTGGCACTATGGCACTGTGAATGATAATGCTGCAATGCTTAAATTTGAAATGCTGCGATGCTGGGTCAACACTTATAAAATTTTTTCCTTTCATGAGACTTTCCTGCACAACAAGAACTAAAAATAATATTTTTACTGATATTTAAGATTGTAAAATACTTTAAAATTAATACTTAATAAATTACCCCTAGCTAAAACTCTTGCTTATCCTCAAGCAATAGTGTAATCACCTAATGATAAGCTTACTAGCCCAAAAAAACATCAACAATTTAATATTACCAAAATGTAAGAAAATATTTCACCATTTAGATGTACTTTGGAAAGATCAAAGTTTGATAATTTTAATATGAATAATCATAAGTAATCATCCTTATTATTGCTTGAATTAAACTTTTCCACTATATGTTTAAATGCAATATTGACTACTAATTTTAAATATGAATAATATATCGTTTAAAATTTATTTGTGCTCGTAGTTAAACTAGAAATTCATTAATAAATTATCGTATGTATTAGTTTACTTATATTCTCCTATTTGACTTAAGTATTAGAATATTTTTAGAAACTGAGTTTTATCAGATACCAATTTTTGAAGTACTCATCTTTTTTTTTCTTCCTTTCTTGTGATTTTCATGTTTTTCATATTTTTCATATTTGAGTACATAATAATGATTTTGAATATCTGGTTATTTTCTTCTTTCTAGTAACCTAAATTGTATTAATGTAGGGATATTAGTAGGCTCACTAATTCCATACTGAAGATTACAATGATTTTATAAGGCTTTTATAGTTTAATTTGCACACTCCCTTTCTCTAAACTCAACTATTCAATCTTCAAATCATTGTTCTATGCTTAAGTGTATAGCTTTTAAGTTCAAAGCAAGTTATTTACTTAGTTAATTTTTTTAGTTAATTATTATGATTTTCAAATTAAAAATTATGGTTCTTTATTCATCCAAATTACCACCTAGGGTTTAGTATTAATCTTAATTTTAAATAATTTTAACTACTATTTTTTTTTGGCTAAATAAGTAATCAAAGTGTAAGCGCTATGTAGAGGATATTTTAAATAGTTAAGTTATTATGAGAATTTTACTTAAATGTAAATTGAATTACAAAACACATGTACAAATAAGGTTATACAATAATTTATAGAATGAATAAAATTTGATAAAAATAAAATAATACCTTTTCATTGAAAGTGATACAAGGTCCATAAGGCATAAAGATACAGCTACATAACTAAAATATATAGTGCCTAGTGCACTATCTTTTATCAAGACTACAATGATTATTGATTGGGTGCATTGGATTGCAAATGATTTATGTTGTTTTTTGGAGGAGGTTTTGAGTCAAGCCAAGGTCTTTGCATGATGTTATGCTTGAAAGGGTACTTTAGGTCAAAATGAGTTTAATGGTAGATTTGGTCAACCAAGGTTAACCATGCTCACTAAGGGTCTACCTATATTTAATCATGTATGAATTAATGTTTTAGAGGTTTAGGAGGGATTGGCATGATTTGATTTAACAAATATGGTTGATTGAAGGTTTATGATCAAATAGATCCTTTATGGTCAAAGTGACCAATCATGGTTAACCAAACTCAACTATGGATCAATTTGGCTTTAAATATGATCAAGGATGATTTTAGGATGCCTAACAATAAAATGTAAGGCTTAGATTGAAATTTATAAGATGTTTCATGCATATGATCATGGTTTAAGGTTTAAGGGTTCTATTAGTCAAACTAGATCAACCATGGACCCCAATGGGTTCAAATCATTATAATGATAAATATGAACATGATTAAATTTATTTTAGGTGTTTATAAGGGACTTTGAATAATGATGCCATGTTAGTGGCATTAATTATTAATATTTTAAGATTCAGGTTTGACTTAAACACCTAAAATAATTGAATTATTGTAAACCATTGAATGATTAAATTTGATTTAAGATTGGGCTTTGAAGATAAATGATACACTTTAGTCTTACAAGATTGCATTTAAGAAACTTGTTATCTTTTCACCCTATTAATTGATTTTTGGACAAGCCTGTCATTTACCTTGTGAATTAGAGCACAAATCATACAGTACGATCTTATGATCGTACTGGATGAATCAAACTTCAAATAGAGACTCCTCAGGTGAGTTGTACAGCATGATATATGATAGTACTATATTATTTATAATCAATTCAGATCAAAGTTGATTGCTTAATTAACCGACCTAGTTAATCAATAATTTAATAGATCATATAGTATGAAATGCTTCATACAACATAAACTATTTAAATTTTATAATTCAAATTTGCCTATTTTAGGTATGTTAGATTTGAGGATGGGGTTTCTAGTTATAATTGATCATCCAGTATGATGTTTGTTCCTACTGTACTTTAATTATAATTTAAATTTATATTTTCATTCAAGTTAAGCATTTTTATTAATTTCTATTTCAATTGACTATGCAGTATGATGAATATCATATAATGTGATTAATAAAAAGTTAAAACTTCTATTTTTTACTCCCCCTGTATGTGTTTGCATGGTTGCTAAGCTAGTTTATACCTTTTTACATATATTGACTTGAGAAAAAGTAAAAGTATATACTCTTTAATATATTATTTAACTTACACCCTCACAACGCATAGTCTTGAGCCTGAATCTTCAGACTTTCTTCAGGTGTGCTATTACCTAAAAGGTTAGTAGTGCACAAAATAAATATCCAAAATAATATCCAAGAATAAGTAGATAATCATCCAATAATGCTTGTAATCATCAAAGCACAAGGTTGGGCTTCCGGATGAAAACATTATCCTCTTTTTTGATAATGGCAATATTGTTGGTTGAAATTACAAGTTAATTTGAATTTCTTCCTCTGTTCTCCCCCTTACTATTTGATATCTTTAAAAAATAGGGAGATACTCTATTTTTTAAGTAATAGCACAACATAATCATAATAATCACTAACAATATAATATGCAATGAAAAGCAATAAGCAATAAAAATAAGTAGTAAAAATCAACAACCTCGTACTCCCCCTTTTGAAATCATCAAAAAGGAAAACTATAGACTAATCACTAATACAAAGCAAAACAACAAAGAAAAATGCATAAAATATAAACAAACTACAAAGAGAAAAAGAAAACTACACAACATGTACTCATCAACTAGTCCCTGATCATGTGGTGGTGGAGGAGGTTGGAAGTAGTGGTGGAATGAGGAAAACTGATCAATGATCCATGCACGATCATCATCGTATTACTGCTGCTGAAAGTGGTACTACATTTGTTCCCATCGAGTGGAGGAATCCAGGATGTGTGTCTCCAGGTGCATCTCTAAGCAGACAAATAACTCCATAAGAGTATCATAGAATGGTGGATAATATATAGGTGTTGTTATTATGCCTCTAGGACTAGTAGGGTTCCCCCTTCCTAATCAAAATAATGCTCCTCCTCTGTGGGTTATGACCCATGGCATTAGTCACTAAAGAGAAGGGGGAAAGAATGTTCTGTGTAAAAAATGGAAAAATGGTCAGCTTGTGCAGGGTACATGAGGCTATACTTAGTATATAAGATATAAGTAATGATATGTCCTAGTGCAAGATTTTCCTACATCGAGCAATAGGATTTCTAAAGGTAGTTAAGTTCTATATGTACCAAATGATCAAGTCTGCTGCATTAAATTCATTTCCAGTCATGCAGAAGTATGTGACAATAAATAATAGTGGTGTGATGTTTACTTTATCTCCATCTTTAGGAACAATTGATGTTCTTAGTATATGTTGGATTAAATGAGAATTTTTAATTTAGGATGCTCACTAAAAGTGAATGTTGGCTAATTGGGGTGTTCCTAATAGTGAGGTTTGTAATGGTCCAATTGTAGTCTCCTATGTTGCATAAATCATGAGGTTTTATACCAGTTGTAAAAATGTGTGGAAGATCATGCATGTCTTTGTAGGAGATTTCTATGGGCGTTCTACTACATAAGAAATCATATATGTATGTTCTAAATTAAATTTAAGGCTTGCAAAAATTTTAAAGAGAAGTTATGAATGAAAAGAGGAAGCAAGAATTAAAATGAATTGAAGAGTGCTTTGTACAAATAGATCTAATACCTAGTAATTCAAATTATCTTAGTTTAAGATTCATGAGGGTATAACCTGGGCTACTCTATAGTGATGATACACTGATTCATCCTCTTTGAATTAGAATCTATTATCCACTGGTGGGTGAGAGGAGCTTCCAAGAAGAAGGCTTGCTCTTTTTCAAGAAATTAATATGCTTAAGATAGGGAATGATGGTTGTGAAACCTTCGTAGGAAGACTAGAAGATTGTCTGATAGACGTAAAGTTTCTCCATCATTTTATAGAAAGAAGTCTAATCATACAATATGAATACAATCATACAGTATGATCAGAATAAAATGAATCATCTCATCTGAATAGCTCAAAATTTAGTCAACTTATACAATATGATTGGGTATTATACTAGACAATCTTTAACTTTTTGTTCATCTTAAGTGGTTACCAATATGATTTGTGACCACATGAATATCTTGTATGAACTGGTGTTTGTACAATATGAAATCTATTTTTGGATTATACCAGCTAAATTTAAGAGCGTCCCAAAAGTATTTCCACATAGATCATACCATACAAAGAATGTGTTCGTGAAATATGAACATGAATAATTGGGTTAATCTGAACTATTGGATTTATGGGATCGTGCTAATGTGCCATCTAATAATGGTTCATATAGTATGAAGTGGATGTTATAATACAATGTGAATAAGAATTTTTTTTTTTATGAGTGATGATCAGGAAAAAGGCTACAATAAATTTTTACAATCAAATAAATGCATAATAAATCAAAAATATAAATAAACAATCATAATAAACATAAGCACAAAAATTTAAAATAAACACAATAAGAAAAAAACAAACAAATAAAGCTTAACTAACCAGTACCCTAATTTTCCTAAGCACAAATATTACTAACACCTAGTCTATTCCTAAGTGTGCTGAATGTATCATAATTAATGGATTTTGGTAAATATGTCTGCCAATTTATTTTCAATGCAAGAATTCTACAACACTCATTACCTACATGGTCTTTATGAGTTGTAGAATATTAAATAACCTATTTTTCTTCAAAAAGGAAATGTTTTAGCTTTCCAAATGATTTGCTTTTAGCTTAACAATAAATCTATCTGAGTGTACCTAGTGTAATCATAAAAAAAATACAACTTCAAATTACTTTCTTCCTATACTAACTATATCAATAGATCAAAATAAGTCCATAGAATATATCTCAAAGTGCACTTAGTATAATTATCAAAATAAGTCCAAATTATTTTCTCTATAGACTTACTTTATTATTAGGTCCAAATTCATCCATTGAAAATATTTCTAAATGTTCCTAGTGGTGACTACATTCTTAATTGAATTGAATGGGAAACTTATTTCTTTTCTTACTTTTCATGCTCAACAAATGTGTTCTTAGAAGGGTCCTAACTTAGGAATGCTTTTCACTAACCATAACTAAATGATTTCCCTAAGTATCGTTAAGCTAGCAAGCCATAATGCCCAATGACATGACTATTACTCATCAAAAAAAATTTTCAAAATAGTAACCATCACTCATTTTAAAAATAATAACCATCATTCATCCAAAAATCATTTTCAAAATAATAACTCTTACTTGATTTATTAATGTCATTTAGATTAATTTACTAATTCTTGTTAAATTTAATATTTGAAAATATTTATAAATATTTTTGTAGAAATAAATTTAATATTAAAAATTTTATCCCAATTGAATAATGATTAAAGTATTATATGTATTTTTCTACAAAATATTTTAATACGGATAATTTATTAGTTTTATAAGTAACATAGGTACCTATTACCATTATTTAAGTGTAATCTCTCGATGTAGCTCTTTCTCCAATCCTAGCCTTCAGCTGGATCACATGTTTTAGATCTCTAGTTAGGTATTATATCAACTATCTCGGTACTGTCTGCTCTAACTAGACCTCTATTTTGAGCACTTTTCCATATAAATTCTTGCAAGAAAACTAAAACAACTTTTTTCACTAGAATAATTGCACATAAACATTTACCAAATTTTCACTAACAAATTATCCCCCAGCTTAAGTTATTTCTTGTCCTCAAGTAATGTGATTGCACTTATGATTAAATCATCTCCTCATTATAAATATGCATGTTGGACTAATTAAATGTAACAAAATGCTTCACTAAATGATGTTAATTGTTATAAGTTAGTTGTTGACAACTTTAACAAAAAAATATTAACAAACATCCCAATTAATCATTCTCAATAATATTCATATTAAACATATCTCGTATATTGGTATGTGCAATTGTTGACTACTTAGAATGTTGAATGATTTATGATTTAGGAGATTTTATTGCATCAGTTAATTTATAGTTCAATTATAAACTTTAGTATGTATTATAATTCTTACGCCTCCCCTAGTTAATTTTATATTAGGCATTTTAGATAGAGTTAAGCTTTTTAGGTACCTATTTGATTAAAAAGTGTTAAGTTTTAAAAAGATTAATTATCTTTGGGTGATTTAATTTCTTGAATTCTAATTTTAAAATTAAATGGATCATTATGAACGATATATCGTCTCAGGAGATGAGCTTACCATTCCATAATAGGTTCAATTTATAGGAGTAAAATTTCATCCTAATTATCGTAGTCAAATACGAGCAAGAACTATATAGGACCCCAGAGGATCAAAATGATTGCTCACTCAGGTATTTAACTATGATAATTTAGATAAATTATCATTAATTTCATAATCAAAGTTATAATAATAATTAATATATCTTCCTGATGGAAGAAGATATAAATCATTATTGATTATTTGAAAATGATGATAATGATCGTTGATTTTGACTTAAATTTTTCCAAAGATAATTAATTAAGTTTTAAAAAGATTGATTTTTTAAAAAAAAAGATCTAAGTTTTTAAATCTCCTACGATCACAAGCCCTCGTAGTTAATTACATCATAGGAAATAAAAAAAATTTATGAATACTCTTAATTAAAATAGCGGTAGAAGTTTTATTTTAAGATTTTAAAATTTAATATCAAGGGTGGTGAGGATTAGAAATTCAACTAGGATTGGATCAAGGTGAGCATTTATTTCTGGAGGCCAAAAGAAGAAAGGTAGAAGGTGTTTTAAGATTCTAAATCACTTCAGAAACACCCCAACCTAACCTAAGTGTTGGGCTTGAATTTTGATTGAAAGAGTTTTTTAATTTGAATTGTCAATTTTATTAGAAGGTTGGGATTCAATTCCCAGAGGTTGAGGTCTTATAGCCTAAGCCAGTCTTAGAACATAAATCTAAATTTGGGTACTGAAAACTAGTGACCCGAACCTATCTAATGCAATGTAGGATCTGGACTTACCCCAACTAGATTAGGGAGCCAACTAAACCACCTAGGCACTTTAAAACTATGAATTTGGTCATTTATGTAAGAATGGTAGGGATGTTACTTAAGATAAGTTTTTGAGAATAGGGCCGACATCTAGAGCAGCCCTTAATTTGGCCCCTTGACTTATGTTGGATAATATGAAACTTAGAGTAATTACAATTAAATTTTTAACTCATTTTAATTTATTTCTAATACAGTGTATGCCAGTTGACTCACTAAATGCTTAAATCAAATATGAAACAATTTTAAAAAAGGCTTAAAAATAGGTTTTTCCTTAGAGATTATATAGATTCTCCTTAATAGATGTGCACCCTCATAGGCGAGATGGTTTGCCAAAACCTGCAAGTGGAGAGGTGCCTAATAATGGAAAGAAAGTGCAACAAAATGCAATGTAAACTTCCGATGATCCCGGGCTTACTTCTTAAAATATTAGAATTTTTATGTTATCTTAAAAATTTTAATTTAATTAAAGTAGCAAAAGTTTTAGCGATCCCTCACGATTCTCCAATTAGGTTTCAGGCAAAATCAAAGATTGACATGCAAAATCGCCAAAAAACTACTAAAAGCATGCAATCCTATATCGTAATCAACCCATAAATCAAATCAATTAAAATAATATTTAAATTGAAAGCTCATATGGAAAGTGCCACTTAATATTATAACCCATGATCTATAGAAAGTAAAGTGGTCGGGTACCACTGATAATAACCTGAATTCTACTTCAAAGACTCAAGTAAATTTGAGAATGAGATTCATCTCGATCTCCACTTTTTCATCCTTCTGTGAACTTCTTGGATCCGTTGGGTCTGGATATTGAAATGAAAAGACTCTCCTTCAAAAGGGGTATTTTCTTTTCCCTTTGGATATTTGAAACTATCCTAACTTAGTCTTCTAAATGGAGGAGAACCCTCCCCTAAGGGATGTTCTCTCCTCTTTGGAATATAAGTTGGATACTTATGTATCCCCTCTCGAATATCACTTTGAATCACAACTCAATAAATTTGAATTACACTTAATGAAAATTAAAAATTTTGACTCGAAAAATCTGTAGGGTTATCAAAAGAAATTATATTTAAATCATCCTAAGCAGTTAATATAACAAAATTTAAAATGCTCAAACCAGCCACACTTGGATATGCTCTTTTAATTTTTAAATGGGGACTTAGCATTCTGGAGTACCTTCTGAAGTTTCATTAATTTAAATTTAATTTTGCCCCCTTTAATTTCAATGCCCTGTATGAGCATAACCACCTTGCATAAGAATGTATCAGCATTTAAATCGCCCCTACTCTAAGGGTAAATTTAACTCCCATCAATCACATCATAGAGTACAAAAATTAAATAAATAATCATAATAATATTAACAACCAGCATGTAGTGAAAGCTCAAAAATCCCAGCACACAAAAGAAATGTAAACATTGGCCTAGCCTAAGTCTAGAAGTGGTTATCCTAGCAAACCATCTAAAATTTGTGAGGCAGGCCGTGTGGCAGGGGTAGATCCTAAACTGGATTATTTGTTAAAGTTTTCTAAAGTTTAAGTTTGTTAAGGTAAAAAGAAAGATTCAAGTTAAAAGTTAAGTGTTAGAGTGTTAGAGTTTAACTTAAGATGGGTTTTAAAGGTTAATTGATTGAATAAGTTAATTAAAGAAAAATTAAGAATTAATAAATTTTAATTAAATTTATTATTATCTAATTTTAAAGATTAAAGTAATCTATGTCTTTCATCAACCGATTCATGGCGTTGTGCCACCAGGCTCGAGGAACCAGGCCTCCTTAGGACACTTAGCCCCGCAACCTGGAGTAGTCTATCCTAAAAACTTTATCTTTGGAGTGTTTATTGTGTAATAAAGGGTTGGTTGATTAATTAATTAATCAAATTTTTATTTTTTTTAAAATTTTGATTGATTATTGAATTTTCTAGAATTATTTGAATTATTTAAACATATTAATTAAATGGGTCAAAAAGTAACTTTTTGATTATGATTGATTTATGGAGTTTTGATATTTTTCTCAAATACTAGATCTAAACATGAGTAATTAAGCTTTAAATTTTCTCAATTTAGAGTTTTCTATATTTAATTATGAAATTTTGAACTTCAAGTTAAAATTTAAACTAGAGTTGACTAAAAAGTTGACTTTTTGATTTTAAGTGATTTTTGATTATATAATATTTTTAATAAATATTAGACCTTATATGGAGTATAATGCTTTTGAGTTTATAAAATTTGGAGTTTTATATATTAAGTTATAAAATTTTGAAGTTTTGACCTGATTTTGAACAATAATTGACCAAGAAGTTGACTTTTTGAGTTTGACCTATTTTTGTTGGTTTGTTATTTTTAAAAAATACTAGACCTTAAATGAAGTTGAATGACACTAGGTTTGGTCAATTTTGATTCTTTTGTAATTAATTATAATTTTTAAAAGTTTGGTTAATTAATTAGTTTTTTAAATTTCTTAGATATGGAGGTTTTGATTATTTTGATCCAAATTTATTCTAAATTGCATGGAATCACTTTCAAAGGTCAGGGATGACCCATGGGAGTATTTTCAATTGTTTAGAATTTATTTGGGATTTTTTTAATAATTTTTAGTTACTTTATTTAATTAATTATTAATTTTTTCTAAAACTTAAATTAAAGTAAAACTAAAAGTCCAGTGATAGGGCTTTTATTTTTCCTAGTCAGAAAGTTTAGACCTATGGTATAAAATTAATGTTCTGATGTTTCACCCCTATTGGTTTTAATACACTTTCCTATAATTTTTTTAAGTTAACTAGACCTTTTCCTTAATTATTTTCCCTAGGTGTTTCTAGTGTTCAAATGGGTTTGAAATTTATGTCACCTAACCCTGGGACATATGCAAGCATACTACAACAATCAGATAGCCTAATTCTATCAATTTGGAGAGTTATGAATTTTTAAAGTTTTAGGTATAAAATGGATCCCTTACTTTGAAAATTCAGTTCATATAAATCCATTAGACATCTGGTCTTAAGAAAATTAGTGGGAATGCCTAAGATGCCCAAAAAACATTTCACCAAAATTCAGGTCCAATTTGACCACAGGAATGTTAGAAAACTGAGAAATTTTGATTTTGAGCAAACCTAAATAACTCCCAATTTAGTGGTTAAAATGCTTTGATTTTAATGAAAGTACGATAGGGATGTTAAGCCCTAGTGAATTAGTCCCGAGGCTAACCAAAAGGGGGGGGGGGGTGAATTGGTTATTTAAAAATTTTACTAGCAGCAAAAAAATCTTTTCGATACATAGCAGCAGAAACAAGTAAACAAGAACAAAAAGATCAATCACAGATATTCACCCAAGTAGTTAATATCAGAAAAGTAAAGTACAAAATAGAATCAGAAAAGCAAACCAGATTTTATAGTGGTTCGGTCAACTTGACCTACGTCTACTCCCCGGAGCCTCCCCTCCGGGTATTGCACTAAATAAAAAGTGACTCTCCTTTTGCTCCCACAGCAAGGCAGAGAAGCCTGTATAAAAACCTCCTTTCCACCACCCGGTGAGGCAGAGAACCTAACCTCCTTTTGCTTCCACCTGAAGCGGGCAGAGAACCCAACGTCCTTTTGCTTCCTCCTGAAGCAGGCAGAGAACCTCAGATCTTCTTGCCGATGATCCACTCCCAAAGAACACCGGCACGACGAAAGACGATGAGCAGAGAAGAAGACTCTGATCCTTGCTTGGAGCAACCTTCGTGAATCCCTCACGAACCCCCCTCACAAGATCCTCTCTCTCTCTCCCAAACTCTCTCTCTCTAGGGTTTCTCCAGAAAGGAAAGTGGCAAAAGATTTTTCTTGTTTCAAGAAAAAGTTCTTGTATAGGAGGGCTTAAAATTTACCCTAAATCTCAACTGGTCGGCAAAGATCGTCCAGGATGATCGATAGATCATCCTGTACGATTAGTTCAAAATCAGCTGATTCAGCCTGGACGATCTGGCTCTTCTGGACGAGCATTTCAAAAAGTTATTCATATCGTCCCGTACGATTTTGCGATCGTCTGGGATGATTAGTGTAAATCAAAAAATATCGTCCAGAAGACAGTTCGGGTCATCCAGAGAAAACTATGCTGGACGACCAAAAAATGACCTGATCGTCCAGGATGATAAGGGTATCATCCTGTACGATTAGTTTAAAAAGTGCCAAAATCGTCCTGAGTACAGTTCTGGTCGTACAGCTGAAATGCACAAGACGATCATGATCGTCCGGGACGATCCTGCGATCATCCAGGATGATATGATCATATCAATCAAATATAAATTATTTTCCTTAATTACCAGATTAATTTAGGCATGATTGTACTGAATCGTCCTGGACGATACACGTATCGTCCGGGATGATCAGACCAAATATCTAAAAATAAAAACTTGCCTAACTTGATCTGGCGGCTGAGAATTTTTGATTTGAGCATATCGTCCCGTACGATCCAAATATCATCCAGGACGATCTGCTTAATCAGACCCTCTTAACTTGGTCACCCAAATTAGGGTTTCTATTTTTACTTGATCGTCCAGGACGATGTGACTATCGTCCAGGACGATCTGAATAAAAATTTGAACAGAAACTCTAATTCACTCAAGCTATCCCCCTGAGTGTGTGTGTGCAAGGTTACTTAGCTAGGGGATCAGTTACATTACAATTAACTCAAGAAAAAGAAAATAATACACATAGACACACTTTGACCCTATCTTGAGTTGGCTTGAGTTTCTCGTGATCTTTTGTGCCTGAAATGGGTTAGCCAAGCAAAACACAATAGAGACATGTTTATCATCATCAAAACCAGATTTGCAACAATCTCCCCCTTTTTGATGAGGGCAAACATTTGTACAGTAGCTTGAAAAATAACTAGAATATCGAAAAACAATTTTTTTTTCAAATTTTTATTTAACAACCAAACTAATACAGGATACATAACACATAACAAAAACAGAAATGACTACAACTAACTGAAAGTACGAGATGCGCCAAGAGGGGGGGGGGGTGAATTGGTATTTTAAAAAATCAACCCTAAACAAGAGTTCTACTTTTTATAATTTTTAAAAGGATAACTTAACGAGTAAAGTGCGGAAGCAAGTAACACGTTCACAATGACAATATTGATGCTATAATTGTACCTTACACAGCTCAGGATTTAGATATGATTTTTTACCAGGCAATTTAAAGTACTAATTAAAAGCATGAAAAATAAAGTACGATAAAATGGAAAAAGTGCACCAGAGATTTTTATAGTGGTTCAGTCACTTGACCTACGTCCACTCCCCGGAGTCCTCTACTCCGGGATTTGCACTAGTAAAAGTTAACTCTCCTTTTACTCCCATAGCAAGGCGGAGAAGCCTTTACAATACTCACTTTTACCTCCCTCGGTGCGGTGGAATACCAAACGCTATGTCACCCTCCTGATGACGGCAGCGGACCTTCTCCTTTTTCTCCCTCTTGGAGATGGCAGAGTACCTTGACGATGTTGATCTTGAAGTGACTCTTCCCTCGAGAACTTTCCCGAAGCTTCCCAAAGCCACAAGAGGAGTAAAGCATGCAACTAGCTTGGAGCCACCGTGTGATCCCCTCACACTATTTCTCCTACATGCTCAAGCTCACATTCACCTTCCTCTCTCAAGCCCTGGATCTCTCCGAGGGAAAACTTCTCTCTAACGAATCCCCTTCTTCCCTCAAAGCCTCTCACAGCAAGAGGATATACCAACAACTCTCAATAAAAAAAAATTAAGTTGTTTTTATATCAGGCTTCAGAAAACCCTAAAAATTTCAACTTTTACGTTTCTGTTCGTACAGTACGATATACAATCGTACAGTAAGATCAGTTCAATTACAGCTCCGTCCAGTACGAGTACAGACGAACAGATATCAAAGTTTATACATTTCGTACTGTACGATATGTATATCGTACAGGACGATAATGTTTATTCTTACTGTTCGTATAGGACGATCTGTGGGACGATCCCTGGGACGAAAGAATTCATCTATGCTAGTCATCCAGCACTCCTCTAGTCGTACAGTACGATAAGTTTATTTCAGGATATCATCCTGTACGATATAAATATCGTCCAAGATGAATAGAACAAAAAAACTTGGTTTCGTCTCGTACGATCGACGGGACGACTAAAATCATTCTTTCAGTCGTCCAGCACTCCACTAAACGTATAGTACGATTAGTTCATTTTAGGATAACATCTTGTACGATACGAATATCATCCAGGACGAACAGAACAAAAAATCTTGGTTTCGTCTGGTACGATTGAAGGGACGATTGTAATCATCTCTATCTATCGTACGGTACGATATATCATCGTACGGTACGATCGACATTAAATAAGAAACCAACGTTTATTTTCTGATTATGGGAGATAATTTTGGTAAGTATTCAATTAATCGTACAGTACGATCATCATCGTACCATACGATCAGTTCAGGAAATCAAAATTAAGAACTTACCAAACTTATTCTGGCGGCTGGGGTTTCTCAATTGTATCTTATCGTATAGTACGATAGGTATCGTACAGTATGATTAGATTATAAATTTAATCATCTAAAAATTGATCGTTAGCCTGAGTATTATTAATTAATCATACAGTACGATATTAAATCGTTCAGTACGATATTCTTAAAAAAAATTTAAATATTTAAAACAATTCTCCCCCTGTGTGTGTGTGCATGGTTGCTCCTTTCACATACATGCTTCTGTGGCAGACTCAAGAAAATAAAAATAAAGAAATAAAAATTACAGATTTTTTAACATCCTATTCTACCCGGTTTGAGTCTCCAGTAACCTTGAGCAGTGTGCATCTGACCTGAAATGTTAGTGCTCATATACAAGGATTAAGTATTTATAATCTAAAAGAAGTCTATATGGATTCAGTAAGTATTAGTTGTCACCATCAAAATTAAGTGCTCGGGATCCTGGATTTCAACACTGACTCCCCCTTTTGACATCACAAAAAGGGGGAGGGTAAAACAAAACACTGAAACATAAGTACAAAATAGAAAAGAAAATAAGTACAAAATAGAAAACTAGAACTGAGACGGATCCTGATCGGAAGGAACAAAAAAAGTTGGAGGATGGAGATGACAGATCATGATCCCAAAAAAACACAATTAGTAAGATGAAAAAACAAAACAAAAATGAAGAACACTCGAAATGGAAACACAGAAAAAGCAACACAGTTTTTTTTCTTTTGATCAAGCTGCTTGAGTAAATCAAAATTTTTCTTTGATTTTAGATCCAAAAACCAATAAGAAGATGATTGACAGCGCTAAAATCTAGAAAAGTTGGAAAAATCAACTTTTGTAACTCCCACCTCTGGCACCTTATCGATGCAAATCTGTTGCAAACCAAAAATCCAATTCAGAAGAAAAGAAATTAGATTTGAAAGGAGATCCTTTTAAGCCTCGTTCCAGAAAAATATCTGATATAAAAGTGTTACAAAGTAATAAATCAAAAATCAGGATTTTCAAACACAAGCTTTTGAAAATAATAAGTGGCGCACGGATTTTTCTAAGACAATTAACGATCGAAAAGGAAAGAAGGCTTGGTTGGGCTCATTTTGTGCCTCTTTTTCAATTTATTTGGCGCTTTGCGCATCTTTTCATTTTTGATACACTTTGTGTATCTTTTAGTTGGCGACATTTCGCATCTTTTCAGCTTTGGGCTCATTTTATGCCTCTTTTTCAATTGACTTGGCGCTCTACGCATCTTTTGTAAGCTTTCTTCTATTCATAATCGTTAAAGAGTCTCAGCTGTGAAATTATTTTCCAGATATAGGAGATGCTCTCCACAATAAGGAAGAGTAATTCACAAAATAAAAGCCATATGTCGTATGATAAGTGCAATCACTTGGTTTAGAAAATTATAACAATGAGTCAAGACTTTGAAAATACTATTCATATGAGGTAGATTACTATAGGAAGATGGAACAAATCTCTATTTCAAAAACTAATATTTTAATTTTGAAGAAGATATTTTATCCAAAAGAAATAATACACCAGTAAAGGCGTTAGAGGAAGAGAAACAATCATCAATGTTTCTTCCCTTTAACAGATTCAGTGGAATCAATCACTGCTTACAAGCTTTCAAAAAAAATCAAGGAAAAACTCTTAGTCAGAAATCCTTTTTTTTTATTTTCAAACACATAAGACAGTAGATAAATGAGATGAATCAGTAAATAAAACAGGTAAAAACTAAACCATTTCAAAATAAACACTCAAATTAAACTGACACTAAAGCTAAAACAGAAAGCAGAAGAATAAAAACTAAAAACAACTGAAAGAAAATAATCAAATCGAATAACTAACTAACAGGAACATAAATAAAGATCAGAGAAATCAATAATCAGCAGCCATCAGAATCAAGCATTTATATCAATCACTCCTAATCTGGTTCTCAAAATACTGAATGAGTCAAAGGCCAGTGGTTTAGTGAATATGTCAGCCAGCTGATTTTCAGTTGCTACATGATGTAGGTCAATGTCCCCTTTTGTAACATGGTCCCTAATGAAGTGATGCCTAATATCAATGTGTTTGGTCCTAGAATGTGGATTGGATTCTTAGAGATGCAGATGGCACTAGTATTATCACACAGAATAAAAATTATGCCAACAGGTAAACCTAAATTCAAAACTTGTTGCTTTAACCAAAGAACTTGGGCCACATAACTTCCTAAGGCAATATACTCAACTTCAGCAGTGGAAAGTGCAACTGAGTTCTATTTTCTACTAGACCAAGAGACTAGAGACTGTCCTATGAATTGACAAGTTCCAGAAGTGCTCTTTCTATCCACCCTACACCCCACTAAGTTAGAATCAGAATATCCAATGATCTCAAAAGAGGTGCTGTGCCTAGGGTACCAGATTCCTAGGCTTGGGGTCCCTGAAAGATATCTAAGAATTCTCTTCACAGCAGTCAGGTGGGACTCTTTAGGATCAGCCTGAAACCTAGCACAAAGACAGACACTAAACATGATATCAGGTCAGCTAGCAATCAGGTAAAGCAGTGATTCTATTATTCCTCTATACTTCTTCTGATCAATAGATTTTCCACTTGAATCCTTATCAACTGAACAGAGGAGCTCATGGGAGTATTGATTGGCTTGGCTTTATCCATTTCATATTTCTTCAAAATGTCCTTAGTGTATTTAGATTGATTGAGAAATGTTCCATCATCCGTTTGCCTTATGCTAAACCCCAAAAGTAGGACAATTCTCCCATCATACTCATCTCAAACTCCTTACTCATTATCTTAGAAAACTCATCACATAAATACTTATTAGAAGATCCAAAAATTATATCATCAACATAGATCTGGACAATGAGTAAGTCATCCCCTATTCTCCTCAGAAAAAGGGTGGTGTCTATGCTCCCCTAAACAAACTCTTTTTCTAACAGGAATGTGCTAAGCCTCTCATACCAAGCTCTGGGTGCCTGTTTCAATCCATACAAGGGTTTTTTTAATTTATAAACATGATTTGGATATTGGGAACTCTCAAAACCTGTGGGTTATTCTACAAAAACATCCTCTTTTATTACCCCATTTAAAAAGGCACTCTTGACATCCATTTGAAACAGCTTAAATCCCTTATAACAGGCAAAGGCTATCAGCACTCTAATGGCTTCCAATCTAGCTACAGGGGCAAATGTCTCCTCAAAATAAATCCCTTCAATATGATTATACCCCTTAGCCACCAATCTTGCCTTATTTTTCACCACCACACCAGAATCATTCATCTTATTCTTAAAGATCCACTTGGTTCCCGCAATACTTTGATTTTTAGGTCTTTCTACTAACTCCCAAACATGATTCCTTACAAATTAATTCAATTCTTCCTGCATAGCTAAGATCCAAAATTCATTCGAAAGGGCTTGATTGATGTTGGTGGGTTCAGTCATTGAGATAAAGGCAGAATGGTTTACTTCCTTCCTAAGTCCATACCTAGTCCTAACACCTTCAGAAGGGTCTCCTAAGATCAGTTCTTTAGGATGACTCGAAGAATATCTCCAATCTCTAGGCAGTGTGGTTTGAGGTTCTACCCTCTCCTCCAGATTTACATTTCCAATCCCTTGGGTAATCTCCTCTACCTCTTCTTCTTCCTCAATTCTATTCACCTTAGGATCAGATTCATCAAACACCACATGGGTTATCTCTTTCACCACTAAAGTCCTTTTATTGAACACCCTAAAGGATTTCCCCACACTAGAATAGTCTAAAAACACTCCTTCATCAGATTTGGGGTCAACCTTTCCTAAGGGTGATTTCACATTGTTCAGAATGAAAACCTTACAGCCAAAGACATGGAGGTGGGACAGGTTTAGAGTTCTACCCTTAATGATCTCATAAGATGTCTTGTTCAGTTTTGATCTCACATTCACCCTATTCAGCACATAACAGGCAGTGTTCACCGCTTCAGCCCAGAAGTATTTTAGAAGTGAATACTCGACAAGCATGGCTCTAGTGGCTTCCACTAAGGTCTTGTTCTTCCTTTCAGCTACCCCGTTCTGCTGAGGGGTCCTAGGAGCTAAAAAATTGTGACTAATCCCTTGCTCCTCACAAAAACTTCCAAATTTCACATTGTCAAACTCTCCACCATGATCACTATGAATAGTCAGGATCTCACAACCTAACTTCCTCTGAATCCAAGTGGAGAAGGACTTAAACTCATCAAATGACTCAGATTTGTGGGACAAAAATTTAATCCAAGTGAACCTCGAGTAGTCATCTACATTCACAAATCCATAGACTCTCCCCCCTAAGCTGGCAGTGCTAATGGGTCCAAAGAGGTCCATGTGAAGAACTTCTAAAGGTCTAGATGTGCTAATGTCCTTAACATAGTGAAAAGAGGACTGGACTTGCTTCCCTATCTGACAGGCATCACACAGGTGATCCTTAGTGAACTTAAGCTTGGGCACACCTCTAACTAAGTCCTTTTGGGTGACTCTCCTAAGGGTTTTCATACTGGCATGACACAATCTCCTATGCCACAACCAAGACTCATCAGCAGTAGTTTTTAAGCAAATTGAATTATTTGATTTAATGTAACTTACATCCAACTTGTATACGTTGTTGATCCTTTGCCCCTGCAAAACAACTTTATCATTTAAGCTTAAAATGCAGCCAGTGGGCAGGAATATCAGACCCAGAAGTGCTAGCATCTAAATCTTTGGCCTTTAGCGCCACTGTCTTCTCCTTCTTTCGTTCACCTGCATCAAGTTATCTTTGATTCACCCCTTGCTCGTAAGCAATGAGTGATCCAAGTAAGCTATCAATAGAGTAAGTATTTAAATCTTTAGATTCCATGATCGCAGTAATCTTAGCATCGTATGAAGAAGGCAAACATCTAAGAATTTTGTTCACTCTTTTGTAATTAGTTAGTTCTCTTCCTAGAGCATGCAAAGAGGTAACGATTTGAGTGAACCTTGTGTACATTTCTGAAATCGTCTCACTAGGTTTCACGCGAAAAAGTTTGTAATCATGTAACAAGATGTTTAACCTAGACTGTTTAACTTCATTTATACCTTCATATGTTATACACAATTTATCCCAGATTTCTTTACCAGTTGTACAAGTGGAATCACGCATATAGTCTTCAGATTTTAAAGCACAAAAGAAATAGTTCAAACATTTGGCATTTAATTGTGCTAAATCACGATCATCAAAAGTCCAATCAGCAAAGGGCAATTCAGTTTTCAAATTATTAATCAATCTAAAAGGTGGTTCGTATCCATCCTTAACTAGTATCCACATACGATAATCGATTGATTGAAGAAAAGTAGACATGCATGTTTTCCAAAAATTAAAAAGAATATTATCAAACAACGGTGGTCTTGTAATAGAATAACCTTCAGCAGTATTACGATTGTTATAGTTAGCCATGGATCAAATTCAAAAGTTTTTAAACTTAAATTTTGAATCCCGCTTTGATACAACTTAAAAGTTCGATAGGGATGTTAAGCCCTAGTGAACTAGTCCTGAGGCTAACAAAGAGGGGGGGTGAATTGGTTATTTAAAAATTTCACTAGCAACAGAAAAATCTTTTTGATACTTAGCAGTGGAAACAAGTAAATAAGGACGAAAAGATCAATCACAGATATTCACCCAAGCCGTTAATATCGGAAAAGTAAAGTACAAAATAGAATCAGAAAAGCAAACTAGATTTTATAATGGTTCGGTCAACTTGACCTACGTCCACTCCCCGGAGCCTCCCCTCCGGGTATTACACTAAACAAAAAGTGACTCTCCTTTTGCTTTCACAGTAAGGCGGAGAAGCCTGTACAAAAACCTCCTTTCCACCACCCGGTGAGGCAGAGAACCTAACCTCCTTTTGCTTCCACCTGAAGCGGGCAGAGAACCCAACATCCTTTTTCTCTCTCCTGAAGCAGGCAGAGAACCTCAGATCTTCTTGCCGACGATCCACTCCCAAAGAACACCGACACGACGAAAGATGACGAGCGGAGAAGAAGACTCTGATCCTTGCTTGGAGCAACCTTCGTGAATCCCTCACGAACTCTCCCTCACAAGATCCTCTCTCTCTCCCAAACTCTCTCTCTCTCTAGGGTTTCTCTAGAAAGAAAAGTGGCAAATGATTTTTTTGTTTCAAGAAAAAGTTTTTTTATAGGAGGGCTTAAAATTTTCCCTAAATCTCAACTGGTAGGTAAAGATCGTCCAGGACGATCGATAGATCGTCCTGCACGATCAGTTCAAAATCAGGTAATTCAGCCTGGACGATATGGCTCTTTTGGACGATCAGTTCAAAAAGTTATTCATATCGTCCCGTATGATTTTGCGATCGTCCGGGGTGATTAGTGTAAATCAAGGAATTTCGTCCAGAAGATAGTTCGGGTCATCCAGAGAAAACTGTGCTGGACGACCAAAAAATGACTTGATTGTCCAGGACGATAAGGGTATCATCCTGTACGATTAGTTCAAAAAGTGCCAAAATCGTCCTGAGCACAGTTCGAGTCATACAGCTGAAATGGACAAGACGATCATGATCGTCCGGGATGATATTGCGATCGTCCAGGATGATATGATCGTATCAATCAAATATAAATTGCTTTCCTTAATTACTAGATTAATTTAGGCATGATTGTACTGAATCGTCTAGGACGATACACGTATCGTCCGGGACGATCAGACTAAATATCTAAAAATAAAAACTTGCCTAACTTGATCTGGCGGCTGAGAATTTTTGATTTGAGCATATCATCCTGTACGATCCAAATATCGTCAAGGACGATCTGCTTAATCAGACCCTCTTAACTTGGTCGCCCTAATTAGGGTTTCTGTTTTGACTTGATCGTCCAGGACGATCTGAACAAAAATTTGAATAGAAACTCTAATTCACTCAAGCTCTCCCCCTGAGTGTGTGTATGCAAGGTTACTTAGCTAGGGGATCAGTTACATTATAATTGACTCAAGAAAAAGAAAATAATACACTTATACACACTTGGACTCGATCTTAAGTTGGCTTGAGTTTCTCGTGATCTTTTGTGCCTGAAACGGGTTAGCCAAGCAAAACACAATAGAGACATATTTGTCATCATCAAACCAGATTTGCAACATTTAATTTTAATAAATACTACATGAAAATATCTTTTTAATGAGTAAAAAACACTTAATTTGGTGAAAAATTAAATTTTCTATGAATTTTGGAAGTTCTGGGTATTTACATTGAATTTTTTATTCAATTTAGTCATTTTCAGTAGCCGGCACTGCCAATCTAATCATTGGCAATAATTGGTGGAGCGGCGATGTGGCACCACATCCTAAAACACGCGTCAGCACCTCAGCGCATAACTTATCCATGTCGGATCACCAATCCGATGGTCCATATTAAACTGCGTTGAATGGATGGACAGGATGCGGCCACATCATCTCCTACAATCTCAGATCAACCGACGTTAGAACTCTAGGGATGTCACATGATTCTATGTGGGAGATGTGGCAGAAGCAGAACAGTCTAATCTCTCTTAAGAAAGGATCGAACGACTCTGATTCATTCATAGAGAATCAGTTCAAATTGAACTAGGAAATTTACATACCCATAAATTTCAAAATACACATCCAAATTGGATGAAATTTGAAACACAGGTTTATAGCGACCTAATCTTCCAACACTTGAAGTTTGGAGGTTTCATGTATTGTAGATTTTCTGCAATTTCAAATTAAAGTTTTAGATTAAATTTAAGATATCTTACAATCCTATGGATGGATTTTTTTTGTTCTTGGGCTTGTTGGAAAGGTATTTAAATCCTTTACAACTTCCTTTAAGGGTCCAAGAGCTGTTGGTGGCTAATTTAGGATCTGCTACAACAACTATCATTTTTCTTTCTTTCTCTCTCTCTCTTCTCAAATTTGTGTTCTCAAACTTTCAACAACCATTTTAATGGTTGGAGAAGGCTTATTTATAGATGGGGAAGCTACATTATTCTTGATATGAGCTGGAGGCTGCTGGAATTGGATGTTTTGGAAGAGGTAGATTGAGGCCATGGCTTTGAGTTAGGTGTGCAATTATCCTTCTTCCTAATGATTACTTAGCTTGAATTGGAGAGAGAGAGAGGGGCTTTAGGCTGCTACTAACTAACCCTTGTTATGATTTGTGTAAATCTGTTCATTCAAGTGAATTCTGATACAAGTTATTTTTTTATGATTACAAAAGCTTATTGTTTGTTTTATTCTTCTCCTAACAAATATTTGAGTTTTGTTGTTGTGTGTACTAAAGTATTTTTTGGGAAATTCACACTCCAGATTGCTGAAGACTTCAAGTTCATTTGTTCACTGTAAATGAAGTCTGCATTTTTATTTTTCTTGAGTCTAAGAGAGTGTGATTGTAAGTTGCATAACTGTGCACACACACACAACGGGGGAGTGGAAACTTAATTTTTTTTAAAAGCTGATCGTACAGTATGATTGTATATTGTACGGGATGATCTATAGTATATGTCCTCCATATCGAACCCATATACCAAGAAATTTTTTCTAAGTTAAGTTCGTACAATACGAATTACTATTCAAACATGAGGTTTTGCTGTACGAACTGCTCAGACTTGAGTTCTTCCAGGCGTTTGTATGGGATGAAATGTTCGTACGAACAGCTCTGTTTTGATCGTCCAGAGGTTTATATGGATGAAATATTCGTGCGAACGGCTCTATTTTGATAGTCCAGAGGTTCGTACGGGATGAAATGTTTGTACGAAGGGCTTTATTTTGATCGTCTAGGGGTTTATACGGGACGAAATGTTCATATGAACGCCTCTATTTTTCTCATCTCATGGTTCGTATGGGACGGATCATTCTACTTTTGATCTATTCATACAGTATGATAGTCAACTGTACGGGACGACCGGGACGCGTGAAACTTGAAATTTTTATTTTTTGGATGGTTTTTCTTGTCCCAAGTATATAATTGACTTAAAACTAACTGAAGGAAAAATCCTTCTGCGAAAATTCTTTTGAAGAGTGAAAGGGAGAGTGTTTGGGAGTGAGTATTGAGAAATCTTTGAAGAGAGAATTGTGAAGGGATTCACAAGGTTATCTAATTATGAGGATTTCTTTACTTGTTCTTCAAGTATCTTCCTAATTTCTTTGGAGACTTTTGCAAGAGTTTTGTTTGAGAGAATTCTAGTTCTCTGCCATCACTTAGAGAGTGAAAAAGGACGTCGGTTCTCTGCCGTCACTTGGAGAGTGAAAAAGGATGATGGTTCTCTGCCGCACTTGGAGAGTGTAAAAGGATGTTTTGTTCTCTGCCTTCACCAGGAGGGTGAAAAAGGACAACGGTTCTATGCCGCACCAGGTTGGTGGAAGAGAGTTTGTAAAGGCTTCTCCGCCTTGCTGTGGGGGCAAAAGGTGAGTCACTTGAGTTTAGTGCAATACCTAGAGAAGGAGTCTCTAGGGAGTGGATGTAGGTCATATTTGACCAAACCACTATAAATTCTGGTGTTTTCTGTTCTTACTGTTTACTTTTCTGCACAGTTCTTTCGCATTTTATTTTCTTTCTGTGGTTAAAATTCTGTGATTTGAAGGAAGTAAAAATTAACTCTGTTCATACTATATGAAGTCAAATTGTACTGTACGATTTATTTAAAGATTTTTCAAAATTCCAAGAGTAATTTTTAAAAGGACTAATTCACCCACCTCTTGGTTAGCCTAGGGACGTGAGTAATAGGTCTAACAACCTATTCGCACTTTTAACCCTCCTAGCCACTAAATACATGTAAATATGGAGTTATTAGGATACTTTTAGTTTCTAAGGTGGTAAAGCCACCAAAGCATGCACTTTGACCCTTTTTGAATACTTTGACTAGCCAAACTAGTTAATAAGCTTATGTGGCATAGGGGAAGGTTTTATGAGCTGATTGGCTTAATTTAAATATGGTTTAAAATTAAAGATTTAAGATATGAATGTATATATGTGTATGGAAGAAAGTTTGAGCAAATTTTAGCAAGTTGACTTGGTCAACCTATGGTGATTTGACTCATGGTGGGTTTAGAAATATTTGAGGCATCAAATGGAGTAGATTTGAAGGGTTGAAGATATTGAGATGATTAGATGGGTTGGATAGGTTGAATGGGTTGAAATGGCCTATTTAAACCTTTAATGTACTATTTGGTTAACGTAGGTTGACTTGGTTAACTAGGCTGACCCAAGGTCTGGGTTTCGGGTCAACCAATTTGAATGATATTTTGAGTCTATTGGAGGTGGTCCTAGGGCTTGGAGAATTTAATTTAGTGAAAAAGACTATTTGAACCCTTAAAGGGCATTTGGGTCAACCCTAGTTGACTTGGTCAACCAGATGACTCAGGGGTTGGGATTTGGTCCAACAGGTTTATTTCAGTATTTGGAGTTGAATGGAAGTGGTTCCATCCAAAGATAGGGTCATTTAATTCAAAATGACTATTCATACCCCAAAGGGGTACTTTGGTCATTTTGGGTTGACCTGGTCAATCAGGCTTGACCAAGATCTAGGTTTAAATCCTATACACTCCTAATAATGATTAGAATATATTGTAAGAGTTTTTGGGATTTGATTTGAAAAGGTTCCATTGGAGTTTAGAGGAAACTCCAAAATTGCCCTAAAGGAGTATTTTGGTCATTTTGACCTCAGTTCAACTGGGGGTCAAAATGGATTCATCAAAATACAGTTTAATGTTTAATAATTCATAATCAAGGGTTTAGAAGTGATCAAAGGGTTTGGAGAGGGTTCCAAGGTCAAAATCCATTGGGTAGCAGGTCTAGTGGTATAAGCTATAAATATTTGAAGGTTTTATAGCCTTTAGATTTCAATCCAGTTTCTAGGCTTAGAAACCACAAAAGAAGTTCAAACTTCTAGGGAAGACCCTAGGGACATGCCTAATTCTTATGCAATTGATAAATCATGAATCAGGGGTCATTTGAATAGGGGTTGAAATGTTTGAAAATTCACTGGAAAAGACATTCAGGACAATGCCTTTGAACCTTAGATTTTGGTCTGGAAATCTAAATTTGATCTGGATTGATTTAAGATCTAGGTAGATCCTAGGGTTTGGATTAGTCCTAGTGACCTCATACAAAAATGAGGTCAATAAATGGACCCCCAATATGGGTTGTAGAATGAAGTTTTACTACACATAATGGCGTTGACCGAATTGAAAAGTTAAGACTATAATTTCTTATTTTGAAGGAAATTAGAAAGTTATTCATAAAGAATCTAGTTTGAATTGATACTAGGGTAGTACCATAGAGCGTGTATTCTACCACTAGTAGATCTAATTTTAAGGAAGGAAAGAACCTAACCTTAAGGAGAAGAATGAATGATCATATAGGAAGGAAGAACTTCAAACTATGGAGGATTAAATTTGAAATCACACCAGGGTAGTGACATAAGGGGTGTACTATATCACTAGTAGATCTAATCCTAAGGAAGGAAAGAACATAACCTTAAGGAGAAGAAGATTGAATGATCATATTGGAAGGAAGAACTCCTAACTATAGAGGACCAAATTTAAATTTATACTAGGATAGTGCCACGAGGGGCGTACTCTACAACTAGTAGATCTAATCCTAATGAAGGATAGAATCTATCCTTAAGGAAAAGAAGATTGAATTTTTGAGTTTAAAGTTTGAAACTAGGATGGTGCCACAAAGGGCGTTCTTTATCACTAGAAAATTTAATCATAAAGGAAGGAAGAACCTAACCTTAAGGAAGAAAAAAAATTTGATTTTAAAATTTGAACTTAAAACTAGGATGGTGCCATAAAGGGGCATTTTTCACCACTAGCAGATCTAATCTTAAAGAAAAGAAAAAAAAACCTATCCTTAAGGAAAATTAAATTTGATAGACCTTATGGGATGGAAGTTTTGCTTTCCATAGAGGATGGGATTTGAAATTTGAAGTCTAGGATGGTGTCATAAAGGGCATGTTCCATCACTAGTACATAATCGTATTGGGAGGAAACTTGCTCCACACAGAGGATCAAATGAAAATTTTAAAACTAGGATGGTGTCGTAGAGGGCATACTCCATCACTAGTGGATGATTATGTGCGGATAAACTTGCTCCATACAGAGGATCAAAACTAGAATTTAAAACTAGGATGGTGCCACAGAGGGTGTAATCTATCACTACTAGTGGGTCTAATCCTAAGGAAAGGAAGCACGGGAACTCATACCTATTCTTAAATATCATAAGGTAATTAAACTATGATGGAGCCTAGCAAGCTTAAATCTACCATTTGTTTGTCAGGATCCTAGGAGGTAGGAAGCACGGGTACTCACACCTACTCCTAAAAGGTGAACTTTCTTTTGGGTTTTTAATGACTAACCTAGCTAGAAAGTACAAGGATTCACATCTAACCAGGGGGTCTAGCGAGAGAGATAGTTTACTTAAACCTCTAAGGATTTTGGAAAAAAACTATCTAACTCGATTTAATTTTAATCCTAAGGAAAGGAAGCATGGGGACTCACACCTATCCTTAAAAACTAGAGGGTGACTAACTATGATTGGGCCCAACAGGCTTAAAGCCACCATTAGTTAGTCATGATCATAGGAGGTAGGAAGCACAAAGACTCACACCTACTCCTAAAAGGTTAAATTTCTTTTGGGTTTTCAATGTCTAACCTAGCTAGAAAGCACGAGGACTCACATTTAAATTAGGGGACAAGCCAAGGAGATAGTCTACCCAAACCTATAAAGATTTTGGTAAGAACTATCTAACCCAAATTTAATTTTAGATGCTAGGAAGGTGCCACGAGGGGCTTGCTCCACCACTAGCAATTTAATCCTAAGGAAAGGAAGTGTAGGGACTCACACCAATCCTTAAGAAAAGGAAAATAATATCTTGGAACTTGAAAATTTAAATGAAATTGTGTCAACTTGATCTAAAATTTAAACATTTTATTGATTGAAAGATCAAGCTTCATCAAGCATAGTATTTGATTGAAAGATCAAGCTAAATCAAGCATAATATTTCTTAAGGAATCTCCCGTTTACAGGTAACATCGGGTGATTTCCCTTATAATCTACTAGCTGATATAAGCCTCCTTTATAGACTATTTCTTCAATAAAGGGTCCTTCCTAGGTTTGTTCAAACTTCCCACTGATCTTTTGTTATACTAAGACAGGCCTCCGAAGAACCAAGACCAAGTCTTCTACTTGGAAGATTCTAGGTCGCATTAACTTATCGTGAGCTTGAATCATTCAGGCCTTATACAACTCTAAGTTTTATTAAGCTTGGAGACAGTGTTCTTCAAGACCTTTAAGCTCATCTAACTAGAGTTGAGCATTTCGTTCTATTGTTATGTGGTTATGGATTGCAATCCTAAGTGAAGGGATTTGAACTTCCAGAGGGAGTACAACCTCGGACCCATACACTAATGCAAACGGCGTGGATTAGGTTCAAGTCCTAGAAGTGGTCAGGTAGGCCCATAAGGCTTCTGCCAACCTCTCATCCTACTGACATTTATTATTTTCAAGGGTCTTTTTGATGATTTGCACCAAAGTTTTATTGAAAGTCTCAGCCAAACCATTAGCTCGGGGATAATAGATTATTGAGTATCTCCAACCAATTCTATGGTGCCTTACAAAATTTTTGAGTTTCATCGACTTGAAAGCAGACCCATTATCAGATATGATTATGTGGGGCATATCAAATTGATATACGATATGATCATGAAAGAATTTTATAACATGGTGTGCTGTTATATTTCATGGGGGAACTGCTTCCACCCGGTTTGAAAAGTAACAGTCGCTGATAAAATGAAGCAATGACCATTTAAAGAAGGAGGGTCAATAGGCCTGATAACATCTGTGCCCTAACTTTTGAAGGGCCACAAAGTTATTATGGGATACGTTAGGCGGATGATGTAAAACCATACCATATATTTGGCATTGATGATAACATTTTGTAATATTTATGCAATCGTCAATCATTATAGGTTAGTAATAACTAAGTCTTTTGATTTTCAATTACATCTTAGGACCCGATTGATGAGCACCACACAATTCAGTATGGACTTCATTAATAATCTTTAGGGACTCTCATTTATCTAATTAATGGAGCCACATCTAATTAAGCAATCGATGGTATAACGTATTATTGACTAGTACATATGATAGGGCACATTTTTTATTTGATTGGCAAGTGATTTGTCATGGGGAAGCTTGCCTTTTTTGAGGTAATCAATTAGTGGTGTCTCCAATTGCTTTCTTCATCAATTACTGAAGAAGCTGAAAAGACCTAGGGAGATTATTTGTTGATGTATTCCAAATCTATAGGAGACAGAGTCTTTCGATCATGAACTTCTATAAGAATAGAGTCTTCTTCTGGACATAAAAATTCTTTTGCAAGCTTTTCTAGGGCATCTAGTGAAGAATTACTCCACGGAGAATTCTATACATAGTTACAATAGGAATTTCTTTGAGTAAGTGCGTAGTGTATTGGTGATATTTCAGGAGTTTAGGATTTAAAACCTTATAAGTCCCTGTAATCTGGTTGATCACTAGTTGAGAGTCACTAAAGATTTTAATTTCTTTAATCTACATCAAAATTAAAAGTTTTTAGACCAATTATCAAAGCTTCAAACTCAGCCTCATTGTTTGTGCAAGGCCCTGATAAGTGGTAAGAAAAGTGCATCATTCTCTTATTTGGTGTTATAAAAATCAAGCTAATTTTGGCTTTTTGGGGAATAGTAGATTAATGTGCATTACCCTCTGGGAGGAAGATGTACAATCAAAATACATTTCCAAGACTTGATTATTGGATTCCTCAAAACTCATGATTTATTCTTTAGGTAAATCATCATTTAAAGGAGAATTCACCGGTAGCGGGTGTGTTGCAAGAAAGTCGGCAATGACCTATCCTTTCATAGCATGTAGGGGAATGAAGATAATTTTAAATTAAGCAATATCATAGACCAACGAGCTAAACGTCCTGATAATATAGGCTTGGTCATAAGGTATTGCAGGGGATTGATACTAGAAATGAAATTAACTTTATGAGAAAGCATATAATGTCTTAATTTTTGTGCTGCAAAAACTAAGGCAAGATAATGTTTCTCGATTGTAGGGTATCAAATTTCTATTGGAAGAAGTTTATGACTTAGATAGTAGAGAGCATTTTATTTCCCCTCATCATTGACTTGAGCTTGAAGGGCCCCGAGAGACACGTTAAGGGCTACAATGTAAAAGATTATGGGTTTCCCCAGAACAGGGGCTGCCAAAACTAGCAAATTTGTTAGGTATTATTTTATATTTTAAAATGTAGATTGACATTTCTCATCCCAAATGAATTTGGCATTCTTGTTAGCAAGGATAGAGAACGGTTAACTTCTTCTAGATAAATTTGAAATAAACCTTCTTATATACGCAAATTTTTCTTGGGGAGACCTCAGTTGAGTAAGGCTCTTGGGAGGTGGCATATTTAAGATGGCTTCAATTTTAGTTGGATCAATTTAAATTTCATGGTGCCTCACTACAAAACCTAAGAATTTTCCTGAAGTAATGCCAAAAGCGCAATTCAGAGGATTCATCTTAAGGTCATAGTGACATAATCGTTCGAAGACAGTTCTTAAATAATAAAGATGAGCCTCTTTGACCTTAGTCTTGACAAATAAATCATTGATGTATCATTTGAATTGATTATGGATTAAGTCATTAAGGATTCCAGTCATATCGTGTTGGTAGGTTGCACCAGTATTTTTAAGACCAAATGGCATCACTTTATAATAAAAGATCCCTATAGGATTTTTGAATGTAGTGTTTCTCTCATCTTTTTGGGCCATCTTGATTTGGTTATTTCCAGATGAGCCATTCATAAAGGAGAAAACAACATGTGAGGAGGTGATGTCCACCATAAGTTTTGGTATTGGCAAAGGAAAGTCATCTTTAGGACATGCCTTATTCAAGTCTCTATAGTTTATATAGACTTGAACTTGACCATTTTTCTTTCAAACTGGTATGACACTGGCTACCTAAGAGGGATATTGTTCTTCTTAGATAAATCCAGCCTCGATCAATTTCTTGACTTCATAAATGACTTATATTCAATTTCCAGATGCATACGTCTAGGAGCGTGTTTGACAAGAATGACATCATACCTAATTCCAAGTTTATGGACTACCACATCAGCAGGCAAATTTAATATTTCATCATATGTCTAGGTGAAGCAATCCTTAAACTTAGAGAGAAGTTGAATTAGATCCTCAGACTCATCCTTACTCAACAAAGAGCTTGTGAAGGTGGGGTGAGGGTCATCTTCTGTTCCAAGGTTAATTTCTTTAAGTTCATCAACTATTAATTTAATTTCCCCTTCAAATTTAGGGGGTGTATCCTGAACTTGAAGATCATCAGAACCATCTAAAGTCTCCAAAAAAAGTTTGTTGAATGAATCGATGACTTCAGTAGGGACATTTTTAGATTCAAAATGAATAGTTATCATTAAAAAATATTCATCATCGTCAAATGAACTAACGGTACCAAAGCCAATACTACTTGTCTAATTTTTTAATTTTAAAATTACAGATATTTTCATGGTATCAAGCTGACCCCTAGTCCATTGACTCGGAATGAAACCTTTAGAGATAAGAGTTTTGACACCAGTAGGAAAGTAGCCAAAAGGTAATTTCATTAATTCATTAAAGTCTGCCTCATCAAGGGTTACATCATCTTCATTCCTTGAAGAGGAGGAGCCAGGGAAGAACTTTTGGACTTTTTTTATTTCTCCATCTATATTAGGGACTTGCTTATCACTAACCCTGAGATGCTATCGGTAGATAGTGGGATTAAGGTTAAGGATTCAACTACCCTATTGAGCTTTTCATAAAGAGTTAATTCAGGCTCATCACTTTAAACTTTTTAATTAACACCTTCCTGGTCACTAGCCAGATCTAAAGTGATATCAAATTTTGAAGCTGAATTTATTTTTTGAGAGTCAAAAACAATTCTGGCACCCCTTTTTCTTGATTCTTCATCAGAACTTAATTCTGGTTCGATGTACATTGGGGGGTATCTTTTTTCAACTAAAGTATGGCCTCAACCACGTGTGCTTTAGTCTATTCTTCCACCTTGCTGAGGTAGACTATTTGGAGGTCTAAAAACCACACCCTTGACATTGCCTTCACTACTTGATTCTTGTCTTTTTTGAATTTTAACTTTTTTTGCCTTTTGAATTGCTTTTGAATTTGAATTTTTTACTTTCTCTTCTTTAATGTTTATCTCTACCTTAGAATAGGCGATGGACCCTTTAGGTGCATAATATGCAGCATCTTAGTAGATTCTGATCTCATGAATAGAGAATGGTTGCATATCACCCTTAATTTCATAGTCAATGCCATCTCATTGGTACTTAATGCATTGGTGTAGGGTAGATGGAACCATCTTGTACTCATGGATCTAGGGCCTATCTAAGAGCATATTGAAGGACGTGTCTGAATCAATTATATAAAATATTGCCTATATTTTCAACTCTCCTATCTCTAGAAGGAGTGTAATTGAACCTAAAGCCTTCTCACCTTTTTCATTAAACCCACAAAGCACTAACTTGTCCGTTTAGAGCTTGTTAGTATAAACTCTAAGGTGTTGAAATCTAGGATCCCGAGCACTTAATTTTGATGGTGACAACTAATACTTACTGAGTACATATAGACTTCCGTTTGATTACAAATGTTTAATCTTTGTATATGAGGACTAACATTTCAGGTCAGATGCACACTGCTAAAGATTGCTGGAGACTCAAATTGGGTAGAATAGGATGTTGAAGAGTCTGTAATTTTTATTTCTTTAATTTTTCTTTTTGAGTCTGCCACAGAAGCATGCATGTGAAAGGAGCAACAATCCACACACACAGGGGGAGATTTTTTCGTTTAAAATGATTAATTTTTTTTAACACATCGTACTGTACGATCTTGGATCGTACTGTACGATTAATTAAAATACTCAGGCTAACGGCTAATTTTCTAATGTTTATGTTTACAAACTTATCGTACTGTACGATCCATATCGTACTGTACGATAATATGTAATTGTGAAACCCTAGCCGCCAGAATAAGTTTGGTAACTTTTCAAATTTGATTTTCTGAACTGATCGTACTGTACGATACTATTCGTACTGTACGATTAATTAAAACTTGCCAAAATTATCTCCCTAATCAGGAAATAAACATTGGTTTCTAATTAATATGTCGATCGTACTGTACGATCGTATATCATACTGTACGACTGACAGAGACGATTTCATTCGTCCCAGAGATCGTACCAGACGAAACCAAGGTTTTATGTTCTGTTCATCCTGGACGATATTCATATCGTACAGGATGATATCAAGAAATGAACTGATCGTACTGTACGACTGGTGGAGTGCTGGACGATTGACAGAGACGATTTTCTTCATCCCAGCGATCGTACCAGACGATCCCAAGAAATTTTGAACTGATCGTACTGGACGATATTCCTATCGTACAGGACGATATCATGAAAAATACTATTCGTACTGTACGATTCAATGAGTGCTGGACGACTGACAGAGACGAGTTCTTTCGTCCCGAGGTTCGTCCCACAGTTCGTCCCGTACGAACAGTACAAATTAATAGTATCGTACTGTACGATATACATATCGTACTGTACGATATGAATAAAATTCGATACCTGTTCGTCTGTACTCGTACTGCACGGAGCTGAAATTATACTGATCGTACTGTACGATTATAAATCGTACTGTATAAACAGAAACGCAAAAGTTGAAACTTTTAGGGTTTTCTGAAGTCTGATATAAAAAATAACTTATTATTTTTCTAGAGAAGTTGTTGATCAATCCTTTGCTGTGAGAGGCTTAGAGGAAGAAGGGGATTCGTAGAGAGAAGTTTTTGGAGAGATCTAGGGCTTGAGAGAGGAAGGTGAAGGTGAGCTTGAGCGTGAGGGAGAAGTAGTGTGAGGGGATCACACGGTGGCTCCAAGCTAGCTGCATGCTTTGCTCCTCTTGTGGCTTTGGAAGCTTCAAGAACGTTCTCGAGGGAAGAGTCACTTCAAGATCAACATCGCCAAGGTACTCTGCCATCTCCAGGAGGGAGAAAAAGGAGAAGGTCCGCTGCCGTCACCAGGAGGGTGACATAGCGTTTCGTATTCCGCCGCACCGAGGGAGGTGAAAGTGAGTATTGTAAAGGCTTCTCCGCCTTGCTGTGGGGGCAAAAGGAGAGTCAACTTTTATTAGTGCAAATCCCGGAGTAGAGGACGCCGGGGAGTGGACGTAGGTCAAGTGACCGAACCACTATAAAAATCTCTGGTGTGTTTTTTTTCCTGTTTACCGTACTTTACTTTTCATGCTTTAAATTTGTGCGTTTTAATTGCTTGGTGAAAAATCGGTATTTAAATATTGTAGTGTAAAATCCAAAATTGAACTGTCAATTTCGTAGTTGTGAACGTTGTATTTGCTTCCGCACGTTAGTCGTTAAATTATGTTTTGAAAATATAAAAAAATTAGAACTCTTGTATAGGGTTAAATTTTTAAAATACCAATTCACCCCCCCTCTTGGCGCATCTCGTACTTTCAAGTGGTATCAGAGAGGGGTTTCAAAATAGTGTTTTAGAAAACCTAGAAACGTAAGATCCATGGCTCAATTTGGTAACCGTAACACTACGGAGGGTTATTCCATAACTCGTCCACCTTTGTTTGACAACATACCGTTTAATTTTTGGAAAATACGCATGTCTACATTTTTACAGTCTTTAGACTATCGCATGTGGATGTTAGTCCAAGAAGGTTATTCTGCACCGTTTCGTATGTTGAATGGAGTGAAAACTGAACTGTCATTTAATGAATGGAGCATTGAGGATAGAGAATTTGCACAACTGAATGCTAAATGTCTAAACTGTTTCTTTTGCGCATTAAAATCAGAAGACTATATGCGAGTATCAACGTGTACTACTGGTAAACAAATTTGGGACAAACTGTGTATCACGTACGAAGGAACTAGTGAGGTCAAACAATCTAGGTTGAACATACTGTTACATGATTACGAACTGTTCCACATGAAACCTAGTGAAACTATAACTGACATGTACACTCGATTCACCCAGATTGTAACATCACTGCATGCTTTAGGAAGAGAGTTGTCTAACTCAGAAAAAGTAAACAAAATACTGCGATGTTTGCCTAGCTCATACGATGCTAAAATCACTGCAATAACTGAGTCAAAAGACCTAAATGTTTATTCTATTGATAATTTGCTTGGGTCACTCATTGCCTACGAGCAAGGAGTGAGTCAACGACAAAGTGATGCAGGTGAAAAGAAAAAAGGAGCGAGCAGTGGCTTTAAAAGCAAACAATTCTGAAAGTGACAGCTCAGCAGCGGAGGAAGATGACGACATAGCTTTGATGACTCGTCAGTTCAAAAATTTTCTGAAAAGAAAGCAGCGCCATCATCAAAGCAATTGGAACAAAGGTAAGAACTCAAAGTATACTAAGGTTGCATCTGAAACAATTTGCTTTGAGTGCAGGAAACCCGGTCATCTCCGAGCTTATTGCCCCAACATCAAAACTCATCAAACCAAGGAGAAGGGTGAGGAAAGATCTAAGTTCAAGAAGGGCAAGTTTAAGACTCAGAAAGCTGTTTGGGCCGACTCTGCCTCAGAATCATCGGAAGAAGAAGCAGAGGAGGAGGTAACAAATCTGTGTCTTATGACTAATGATAATCTTGATCAATCAGATCAAGATGAGGTATGTCAACTGTCTTACGATGAACTGCTTGTTATTTCTGAAAAAATCCATGACTCGCATAGAAAATTGAAGAAAAAGCATGCTAGTCTTAATACTGAGTTTAGTACTTTACAAAAGGAACATGCTAGTGTAGTAAAACATTTTTCTGACTTAGATAGAGATCATATGTCGTTGCTTGATGAATACGATGCATTAAACAGGAAGCATATTGAGTTAACCACTGCACATGAAACCTTGAAATCATCACATGTTGAATTAGATAATGCATTTAAGGAACTAGAAGAACTATCAGGGGAACTTAGTAGTAGTGAGCATGCATTGAGATTCAAATATGCTAGTCTTAACCAAGAAAATAAATTCTTAAATGAAAAACTTCATGCATACGAGAATAACAAAAAACCTCCCACGTTTGCTGAATTCTTTCAGCCTCCACCATGTGAATCATCTCATTCAAAACCAGCACGGCATGCATCATCCAAACCCAGAAATAGGCACTACCACCCTCGTAGATTAGTGAACCCATTTCTAGGTGTTAGATGTTATTCTTGTGGCATGCTAGGTCACATAGCTCGCACGTGCTCAATTCACTATAGGACACATCTAGTGTGGAGACCAAAATCGCAATCATCACAACATAACATGCATACATTTCATTCATATAAGCATGATGTGGAACCCAAACTCACTTGGGTTCCCAAAGCTAATCCATGATTGACATTGTAGGGATGCTCTCACAAAAGACCTAGTGAGAGCATGTGGTACCTGGACAGTGGCTGCTCAAGACACATGACTGGAGACATGAAGCAGTTCGTGACACTGGAGGCCAGGTCAGGAGGCAAGATAACTTTGGGAGACAACACCACCAGAAAAGTGGTGGGCTCAGGTATCATTGGAAATACTAAAAATTTAATTATTGAGAATGTACTTTTAGTGGATGGTTTAAAGCACAATCTTTTAAGTATAAGTCAACTATGTGACAAGGGTTTTGATATAAAATTTTTGTCTAATAAATGCATGATTAGTTTAAATGATTCACTTGTGTTAGAAGGAAAACGTATAAACAATGTTTACATGTTAGACTTGAACTGCATTGAAACCTCAAATTCCTTGTGTCTGAAAACAATAGCAGATGACTCTTGGCTATGGCATAGGAGACTATGCCATGCTAGTATGAAAACACTTAGGAACATCACTCAGAAAGACTTAGTTAGAGGCATACCAAAGTTAGACTTTACTAAGGACCATCTTTGTGATGCTTGCCAATTAGGAAAATAAGTTAAATCTTCATTTCATGCAATCAAGGATATCAGCACCACTAGGCCACTAGAAACTCTCCACATGGACCTGTTCGGACCTGTTAGTACAGCCAGCCTAGGAGGGAAGTTGTATGGGTTTGTAATAGTAGATGACTACTCTAGGTTTACTTGGGTGAAATTCCTAGCTCATAAGAGTGAGTCATTTGAAGAATTTAGAGTTTTCTCCACTTGGATTCAAAGGAAATTAGGATGTGTAATTTCAACAATTCATAGTGATCACGATGGGGAATTTGAGAATGATAAGTTTGAATCGTTTTGTAAAGAGGTTGGAATAGAACATAATTTCTCTGCCCCTAGAACTCCTCAGCAAAATGGAATAGCAGAAAGAAAGAATAGAACGTTAGTTGAAGCTGCTAGGGCTATGTTAGCTGAATACACTCTCCCTAAATACTTTTGGGCAGAAGTAGTAAATACCGCATGCTATGTATTAAATAGGGTAAATGTTAGATCCAAACTTAATAAGACACCCTATGAGTTGCTTAAGGGTAGGACACCCAATCTTTCCCACTTACACGTTTTCGGGTGCAAATGCTTCATCCTAATCAATGGCAAGTCACCCTCAGGAAAGTTCGACCCTAAATCTGATGAAGGGGTTTTCCTAGGCTACTCATCTGTAGGTAAAGCTTATAGAATATTCAATAAGAGAACCCTAGTAGTAGAAGAGTCCACTCATGTAGTATTTGATGAATCCAATAAGACATTTGAACCTAATCATGAAGAAGAAGAAGTTGAGGTTATACGGGGAGTAGAAACCATTACCATAGAGACTAGAGCGGAACCTCAGGAACATCTGCCTAAAGATTGGAAATTTACTTCTAGTCATCCTAGAGAGCTGATCTTAGGAGACCCATCAGAAGGGGTAAAAACTAGGCATGGACTTAGGAAAGAGGTTAGCCATTCTGCATTCATATCTATGATTGAACCCACGAGTATAGATCAAGCCTTAGGAGATGAATTTTGGATCCTAGCAATGCAAGAAGAGTTGAACCAATTCGTTAGAAATGATGTATGGGAGTTAGTCAAAAGGCCTAAAGAGCAAAGTGTGGTTGGAACTAAGTGGGTCTTTAAAAATAAGATGAATGACTCAGGAATAGTAGTAAGAAATAAGGCTAGGCTAGTAGCGAAGGGGTATAACCAAATTGAAGGAATAGATTTTGAAGAAACCTTTGCTCCGGTAGCTAGACTAGAAGCCATCAGGGTACTGTTAGCTTTTGCTTGTTTTAGGGATTTTAAGCTGTATCAAATGGATGTAAAGAGTGCCTTCCTGAATGGAGTAATCAAGGAAGATGTGTATGTGGAGCAACCTCCGGGGTCTGAAAACTCATAATTTCAAAACCACGTGTTCAAACTGAAAAAGGCACTGTACGGGTTAAAACAAGCACCTAGAGCCTAGTATGAAAGACTTAGTACGTTCCTACTAGATAGAGGCTTTGTAAAGGGTAGTGTGGACACCACCTTATTTTTGAAGAAGGTAGGAGTTGAAGTACTCATTGTTCAGATTTATGTAGATGACATACTGTTCGGATCGACGGAGAAAAACCTATGTAATGAATTTTCAAAAATAATGAGCGACGAGTTTGAAATGAGCATGATGGGTGAACTTAGTTACTTCCTTGGATTTAGTGTAAAACAAACGAAAGGTGGAACGTTTCTTAGCCAGTCTAAGTACGTCAACGATATTTTGAAAAAATATGAAATGGACAATGCTAAGGCTATGAATACACCCATGAGCTCTAATATTCAATTGGATAAAGATCCCAGTGGGAAGTCTGTAGATCAAAAGAGGTATAGGGGAATAATTGGATCGCTTCTCTATCTAACTGCCAGTAGACCAGACATAATGTTTAGTGTGTGTCTCTGTGCCCGTTTTCAAGCTGACCCGAAAGAATCTCACATGACTGCTGTCAAAAGAATTCTCAGATATCTTCTAGGCACCCTGAACTTAGGAATTTGGTATCCTAGACACAACACCTCTTTTGAAATCTTAGGATACTCCTATTCAGACTTTGCAGGTTGTAAGGTAGATAGAAAAAGCACTTCTGGCACTTGTCAATTCATTGGACAATCATTAGATTCATGGTCCAGTAGGAAGCAAAATTCAGTAGCCCTATCCACCGCCGAAGCGGAATATATAGCGGTAGGTAACTGTGTTGCACAAGTGTTGTGGTTAAAACAACAGCTTGTAGATCTAGGACTACCTGTAGGAACGATTCCGATCATGTGTGACAACACTGGCGCAATTTGCATATCCAAAAATCTAATTCAACACTCACGAACCAAACATATAGACATTAGACATCATTTCATTAGAGATCATGTAGCCAAAGGCGATATTGAACTGCACCACGTTGCTACTAAAGATCAATTGGCGGACATTTTCACAAAATCATTAGGCTATGACACATTTAGCACTCTACGAACCAAATTAGGTGTCATAGACATTCACGCCTAATGTAACAAAACAAAAAAAAACAAAAAACAAACAAAAAAATTTGTGGTTGATTTGTTTTTGTTGTTAAAACCAAAAAAAAAAAAAAAAACCAAACAAAAAATTGAATTCCTGATCCTCTTTTTTGTGTGTTCTGTATTATGTTTTTACTCACTATTAAATGTTATTGGTTGTTTATGTTATCACTTCATTTGTTTTTTTCTTGTTGTTTTATTTTTATTATTATAATATATATATATATATATATATATATATATATATATATATATATATATATATTTGTGTAGAACATCTGTCCGTCAGAAAATATTATTTGACACCATCAAAAAGGGGGGGATTGTTGAAATCCAGGATTCCGAGCACTTAATTTTGATGGTGACAACTAAAACTTACTGAGTACATATAGACTTCCGTTTGATTACAAATGTTTAATCTTTGTATATGAGGACTAACATTTCAGGTCAGATGCACACTACTAAAGAATGCTGGAGACTCAAATTGGGTAGAATAGGATGTTGAAGAGTCTGTAATTTTTATTTCTTTAATTTTTCTTTTTCAGTCTGCCACAGAAGCATGCATGTGAAAGGAGCAACAATGCACACACACAGGGGGAGATTTTTTCGTTTAAAATGATTAATTTTTTTTAACACATCGTACTGTACGATCTTGGATCGTACTGTACGATTAATTAAAATACTCAGGCTAACGGCTAATTTTCTAATGTTTATGTTTACAAACTTATCGTACTGTACGATCAATATCGTACTATACGATAATATGTAATTGTGAAACCCTAGCCGCCAGAATAAGTTTGGTAAGTTTTCAAATTTGATTTTCTGAACTGATCGTACTGTACGATACTATTCGTACTGTACGATTAATTAAAACTTGCCAAAATTATCTCCCTAATCAGGAAATAAACGTTGGTTTCTAATTAATATGTCGATCGTACTGTACGATCGTATATCGTACTGTACGACTGACAGAGACGATTTCATTCGTCCCAGAGATCATACCAGACGAAACCAATGTTTTATGTTCTGTTCGTCCTGGACGATATTCATATCGTACAGGATGATATCAAGAAATGAACTGATCATACTGTACGACTGGTGGAGTGCTGGACGATTGACAGAGACGATTTTCTCCGTCCCAGCGATCGTACCAGACGATCCCAAGAAATTTTGAACTGATCGTACTGGACGATATTCCTATCGTACAGGACGATATCATGAAAAACACTATTCGTACTGTACGATTCAATGAGTGCTGGACAACTGACAGAGACGAGTTCTTTCATCCCGAGGTTCGTCCCACAGTTCGTCCCGTACGAACAGTACGAATCAATAGTATCGTACTGTACGATATACATATCGTACTGTACGATATGAATAAAATTCGATACCTGTTCATCTGTACTCGTATTGGACGGAGCTGAAATTATACTGATCATACTGTACGATTATAAATCATACTGTACGAACAGAAACGCAAAAGTTGAAACTTTTAGGGTTTTCTGAAGCTTGATATAAAAAACAACTTATTATTTTTCTAGAGAAGTTGTTGATCAATCCTTTGCTGTGAGAGGCTTAGAGGAAGAAGGGGATTCGTAGAGAGAAGTTTTTGGAGAGATCTAGGGCTTGAGAGAGGAAGGTGAAGGTGAGCTTGAGCGTGAGGGTATGCAAGAGTCTTGGCGCATCTCGTACTTTTATAAGGTATGCAAGAGTCTTTATATTTATCATGTTGACCGATGCACCCGAATCAATGAGAACTCTAGATAACTTAAATTTTCCAACAATTACGGTGATGTAAAGTGGGTGATTATAATCGGCAGCTCCTAGGAGTAGATCTTCATTAGAAAAGGTTACTTATGGGATTTCCTTCAAATATAGAGCTTCTTCTTAAAAGTTAAAGCTAATTGAGCTAAGAAGATCTCTGGGTCGATAAGTGCTTTAATTAAGAATTCTCTCATCTCTTTAGAGAGGATATGGGCGTCATAGATGCTCAAGTTAGCAGGCAACTTCTTAGGATGAGCTAAGACATTATAATCAACTTTTGGAGCATCAAGATTAGGATCTTGCATATTTGAAGGAGGATTTAATTGTTGAGTAGAGATTTGAATTGGATCATCAAAAATACTTGCTCTCCTTTTTCCTGAGGAAAAAGCCTAGGGGGTAAGACCTTACCACCTCGTAGTTGTACTTGTATGATGTCCTCTGAAGGATAAAGTGTAGTAGGGTCTATGCTCTCCTTAGGAAATTGATTATCATTTTTTGAATGAGAATCTGAATCTGAAAAGTCTATCAAGATGGGACTCCCTTGAAAGTTAATTTTAGGGGTATCACTATCTGAAAAGACTTCAGATTCATTTCTCCCTTGAGAAGTCAAATATGAGGAATTGAGTTGGTGAATGTCTTGGTTAATCTCAGCTAAGCTTTGGTCATTATCAACAGAAGTATCATTTTGAATCACATTCTCAATATTAATCATCAAAACATTCATTGAAGGATCATTCTTTTTTATTAATTTTTGACCCTTTGCCTTTGATGGGGAAAAGTAAAAGTTAGATAACATTAAAGGGGAAAGTGGTTTTAAGCCACCATCCGCCATCCGTCCACATCTCTCATCATAAGATTTTCTTTATACAAAAGTGTCATTCTTTTTATTCTTCTTATTTATATTATTCATACAACTACTGGAGAGGAAACTGGCACAACGTCCTCCTACAAAGCCTTTAGGTCAACCTCCTGGATCAGGCCCCAGCTCTTGGCGGTAACTATTGAGAAAGATGAAAAGATTTATTAATCAACTTTTTAAATGCCCATGATAGTGCTATATCCCAACCATCTTCAATTGAGAGAGCAAGATTAGAGTTTTTACCTGAGATGGACTTGACAGATCCCTGATCCAAATCGATCAGGTACTCCTTTGGAATTATGATATTACCTTGACAAAAATTCTTTTCAAGCCAGTCTTTAAAGATAAAGCACTCTTCAATTGTATTGCTCAACATGCGGTGATAAGAGCAAAAATTAGGATCATCTTTTTTTTCCGACTTCCAGCTTCTTGGCCTCTGACAATCAAAAATTTGGTTTCTTCAAAAGACTCTTAAAAAATTTTCCTTACCGATTCCTTTTTAAATGGATAAGGATGAGCCAATCTCACTTTCAAAAAAATTAGGTAAGGCTCTTTGGTAGACTGAGGGGTTACTTGAAATGGTTGAGGTTTTGGAATTTGCAAGGGTGGAGGACCACTGGACTGAGGACTAGCATGTTTCTTCCCTTTGACAACTGTAGACACCATAGCAGCTTTCTTTTCAAAAGATTTGACTGACTTACTAGTTTTATTCTCCTCTAAGCCTCTTCTAGGAATGGCATTTTGGGAGCCTCTTCCTATAGATTATTAACTTTATTGAGAAATTTTTTAACAGTTTTAATAATGAACCCCTTCAATAGAAAAGCAATAGGTACATGGATATTCTTTATAAGAATTTCCACTGTATTTTGCTCTTGTAATTAAGGTTCACATTTCATCAAAAGATTTTGCCATCTCAAGATGTAGTCAACACGAGACTCTCTTGATTTTTATTTCTCAACTACGAGATCACCAATGGTTACTCTATGCCAAGATCTTTAGAATCTCTTTAAGAATAGACCCTCAAGCTCTGTGAATATTTTCACTGAATTATTTGGTAGATCTATGTACCACTTAAAAGAAATACCAGAAAGACTATTGAAAAATTGGCAAAATAATAGAGCATCTAACCCCCCTGCATTATAGCAGCTTGCCCAGAAGTGGGCCAAATACTATCTCATGTTTTCTAAGCAACTGTAAACCTTAAAAGAAGGTGTCATAAAGCCCTTTGGATAAGGAACTAGGTCATATTCTTTAGGGTAAGGCCTACCCTTCGAAATAGACATAATTCCTCGAGAATGGGCTAAAGCCTCCCTTATCTATGTCTCAACCATCTGTTTAATATCATTCTGAGGTTGAGATGCAAGAACTTGGAGAACTATAAGTTGAATATGCTAAATTATTGGTTGAATTGGGGGAATTGGTACTAATTTAGGAACTTTTAAACTGAATTCTGGCTGCCTATTCTAATCAGCCAGTGATTGAACTATAAGTTATGGCGGGTTAGACTGGGATTGTTGAGTCTTAATTAACTGATCCTACAGTTCTTTAAGCTGTAGGGACAACTCATCAATCTATGTTTCTAGATTTTTGATGTGTTGGCCATCATCTCTAACCTTTACAGATTCATTTGACCCGAGTACTATTGAAATCTCTTCTTTACTAGGATGGGGTTTTGAAGACTCTGTGTCCTTAGATGATGCTCGAGTCTCAACCATACAAATGTTTCTTGCTGACTCTTCTTCTAAGAATAAATCATCTGTATCTGGATCAAAGGCCTCAATTGCCTTTTTCTTAAGAATTTCATGAATCTCCTTGTCTACCTTATTAATTAATCTGATATGAATCGCTTCTAAATCGATTGGTAAATATCCTTTGAATTTGAGTACTTGGTTAAGTTCCTTTCCTTCCAACTTAGAGAGGATCTGTTCAACTTTAATATCCTCTTATATGACTATTTCTAATACTAGCTGGTCTAGCATTTCTTCATCAACATCTGAAACTATCCACTCCCCTCTTACTGTCCCAACGTCGATAGTCATAAGGGTGGCATCCTTAATAGGTAGAGGGACATCCACCATAATTGGGGATAAAGGAGTTCAGAGAGTTAAAGCTCTAATATCAACAAGGGCAGAGTCCTCGCCTCCCTAAACAGGGAGCCAGGGGACATCAACTGGTGGTAGATCAAAATTATCATGAATCTATATCCCTACAAATTTACTTAACTTCTTTGGTATATTGTGCTTTTCAGGTGACATGGGCCTCTTTCCCTTCACATTCATTGATTTTAAATCTTCAATAATTTCTTTAGATTAGGCTATCACTGGGCCAGCTTAGAAAATCTTGAAGGAGGGACCGGTGGTCTACCATTGTGATGTGACCCCTACCACATCCCGTTAAAACTATTTCATCCATCTTTACAGATGGGGGGTGAGGCACCTGATGATATCCGTCCACCAAAATAGAAGTGTCAGGCTGTTTAACATATTTTTTATTCCTTCACATTGGCTGAGGAGTTAAGATCATTGCTTCAATCTTTTCTTCCTTTAAAACTTATTTCTCAAGTTTATGCCAGATCACCCCCTTCAGGTGTCTCATGTGTTGTTCTTTAGTTTGGCCAACTTGGGCAGCACAAGTATGGAGGATGTTTCTTAATATTCTAGCTTTTAGAGTTTGCTTCTCCTTAAGAGTCCTCTTGACACTATAATCTATCGGACGTGGTGGAGTGCTAGCTATCCTGGTGGCTCTCTCCTCCCCTGTAGCAGCTGTGAGGGGGTAAAAATGACTTCCTTTTAGCAGTGGAGAAGAGGCATAGATTGGCAGCTCCTCGACATCTTTAGGTTCAACTTTAGTTATGGCTTTTTGCTCAGCTATCTTCCTTGATTTAATGATCTTCTTCCACACCCTCCTAAAATAGTTCTTTCGAGTATTCTGGCTACCAAGGAGTGCTCCAGTACTTGAAGATCCCTTTTAAAATATATAACTAACTTCAGTATCAGTAACATGTTTCTTTTCCTTGTCCTCCTGAGTAAATGGTACAATAGGTACGGGGGTGACAACTACCTCCATTTCAAGAATGGGGGGAACGTTAGTCCCCACCCCTGCTGCTAGCTCGACCATAGGAACATCCTTATAATTTTTAGCAGCAAGGTCAACAATTATGTTTCCATTGGCATAAAACTTTAGGGAGTTAAATCCCATTCCAAACTAGATTATACTAGTGTAAATTAGTTCTTCAATAAAGAGATTTTGGTCAACAGAGAAAAGTAACTTTCTGGCCATTTCAGAGGGTTGATTTATCTGAGATTTGAAAAGAGAAGATTTGAATTAGAATCTTGGATTTAAAATTTGAAAATAAGTTTATATTTTATTATGTATATCAAATTATAGGAATTATAATCCGATATGTAATGATGAAATATAGAAGTTAACTTTAATTTGAAGAAAATTTGAATTTTTGTCGTATATGTTTTACTACAAAAGCATATTGCAGAAAACATATATCAACGACAATTTGGATTTGATTTGAATAGTTTTGAAAAGAAGTTTGAATTTTGAAAGTTGAAAGATTTTACTTTGAAGATTTAGAATTGGATCTCTCCTGAATTTTGAAACTCAATATGTTGAATGTTGACTCAACATGAAGGTCTACAAATTTAGGGGTAATCAAGGGGTTTCATCTTGACTCTTTTACCTTATAGATTGACTCATGGGTAGAAATATCAAAGTCTTCATTTGAGAAAATTGAAATTTGAAGTTGATTTTGGAAAGGATTGAATTTGCATTGTCTATGTTAAACTACAAGTAAGTGTTGTAGGAAAACATATTACAACGATAATTGAAATTGAATAATTCTGGAAGAAGATTTAAAAATTTGAAAATCTGATAGCATCTCTCATTATTTTTTTTTTGAAACTTGATATATTGAATTTGTACTCAACATAAAGGTTTACAAATTTTAAGAAAAGATTTTAAGAAGCCATTCAACTCTTTCATCCCGATAACTGTTTAGGAATGAAATGTCATAGATTGGCTTTGCCAGGAGAATCAAAATTTCAAATTGAATTTTAGGGAAATATTTTGAATTGAATTTGGCAAAGATATTTATATTCTATTTGGCATACGGAATTATAAGAACCATAATTTCATATGCTTTGATAGAATATTGAGATTGATTAGGATTTAAGAGAGATAAAATTATGCTTAGAGAATTAAAACTGTGATTTTGGGATTGAAGGATTTTTGTAAATTGTAAAACTTAGCATGCTTGAGATTTTCTTTAGCACACAAGTTTACTTACAAGAAGGCTTTAAAAAGGTTGGCTTAACTCTTTTTCTCTACCAGTGAATGTGGAGGAAAAATGTTAAAGCCCGAATTTCACAGAGGTTTCCTACGCTCACCTCTCTTTTAACATATCTTATTGATGTTGGCCACACTCACCCAAGGAAGAAATGGGCAGAGGGAGTAACGAAAGGAAAGGTAGTCAAAACTACCAATGCAATGAAATTTGCACCACTATTAAAGATGGAAAGAGATTTTTTCCCAGAGATTAAAAAGTGTTAAGTTTTGAAAAGATTAATTATCTTTGGGTGATTTAATTTCTTGAATTTTAATTTTAAAATTTAACACATCATTATGAATGATATATCATCTCAAAAAAAGAGCATACCATTCCTTAATGGATTCAATTTATAGGAGTAAAATTTTATCCTGATTATTGTAGTCAAATTCGAGCAAGAACTATATATGACCCCTGAGAGTCAAAATAATTATTTACTCAGGTATTTAACTATGATAATTTGGATAAATTATCATTAATTTCATAATCAAAGTTTTAATATTAATTGATATATCTTACTAAGGAAAGAAGATATCAATCATTATTGATTATTTGAAAATGACGATAATGGTCATTGATTTTGACTTAAATTTTTTAAAATATAATTAATTAAGTATTAAAAATAATGATTTTTTTTAAAAAAAAACTATCTACGTTTCTAAATCTCCTACGAGCGCAAGCCCTTATAGTTAATTACATTATAAAAAATCAAAATTTTCTATGAATACTCTCGATTAAAATAATGATAGAAGTTTTATTTTAAGATTTCAAAGTTTGATATTAAGGGTGGTGAAGCTTAGAAATTTTACTAGGATTGGAACAAGGTGAGCATTTATTTCTGGAGGCCAAAGGAAGAAAAGTAGGAGGTGTTTTATGATTCTGAATCACTTCAAAAATAACCCAACCTATCCTAAGTGTTGGCTTAAATTTTAATTGAAAGAGTTTTTTAATTTGAATTATCAATTTTATTAGAAGGTTGGGATTCAATTCATAGAGGTTGAGGTCATATATCTTGAGTCTACCTTAGAACCTAAAGCTAAATTTGGGTACTGAAAACTAGTGTCTCAAACCTATCTAATATAATGTTGGATCTAGACTTACCACGGCCTAGATTAGGGAGCTAGCTAAACCACCTAAGCACTTTAAAACCATGAATTTGGTCTTTTATGTAAGAATGGTAGGAATGTTACTTAAGATAAGTTTTTGAGAATAGGCCTGACATCTAGAGCAGTACTTAATTTTGCCCCTTGACTTATGTTAGGTAATATGAAATTTAGAATTAAATTTATGACTTATTTTAATTTATTTCTAATGCAGTGTATGCTAGTTGAATCAATAAATGCTTAAATCAAATATGAAGCAATTTTAAAAGGCTTAAAAATATATTTTTCCCTAGAGATTGCATAGATTCTCTTTAACAGATCTACACTCTCATAAGCTAAGTGGTCTGCGAAAACTCGTAGGCATGGAGGTGCCTAATAATGGAAAGAAAGTGCAATAAAATGCAATGTGAACTCCCGGCGATCATGGGCTTACTTCTTAAAATGTTAGAATTTCTATATTATCTTTAAAATTTTAATTTAATTAAAGTAGCAAAAGTTTCAGTGATCCCTTATGAGCATCCTATCAGGTTCCAGGAAAAATCAAAGATCAATATGGAAAATAATCAAAAAACTACTAAAAGCATGCAATTCTATATCACAATTAACCCATCAATCAAATCAATTAACATAATATTCAAATTAAAAGTCCTTATAGCAAGTGCCACTTAATATTACAACCCAGGGTCTACAGAAAGTATAGTGGCCAGGTATCACTAATAATAGCCTGAATTATACTTCTAAGACTCAAGTGAATTTGAGAATGAGATTCTTTTCGATCTCTACTTCTTCATCCTTTTGTGAATTTCTTGGATCCATCGGGTTTGGATATCCAAATGAAAAGAAAGTCCCCCTCGAAAGGGGTAGTTTCTTTTCCCTTTGGATATTTGAAACTATCCTAACTTAGTCTTTCAAATGAAGGAGAACCCTTCCCAAAGGGATGTTCTCTCCTCTTTGGAATCTAAGTTGGATACTTATGTATCCCCTCCTAAACATCACTTTGAATTACAACTCAATAAATTTGAATTATATTTAATGAAAATAAAAAATCTAGACTCGAACAACCTGTAAGGTTATCCTAAGCATTTATATTTAAATCATTCCAAGCAGTTAATATAATGAAATTTAAAATGCTCAATCCACCCACACTTAGTTATGCTCTTATAATTTTTCAAGGGGAACTTAACATGCTGGAGCACCTACAAAAATTTGATGAATTCAAATTTAATTTTGCCCCTTTTAATTTTAATGCCCTATATGAGTATAGCAGCCTACATAAGATTGTATCAACATTTAAATCGCCCCTATTCTAATGGTAAATTTAATGCCCATCAATCACATCATAGAGTGTAAAAATTAAATAAAAAATCATAGCAATATTAATAACAGTATGCAGTGAAAGCTCAAAAATCCTGGCACACAGCAGAAAAATAAACACCGGCCTAGCCTAGGCTACAATTGGTTGTCCTAGCAAACCATCTAAAGTGTGTGAGGCAGGCCGTGTGGTTGGGGTAGATCCTAAACTGAGCTGTTTGTTAAAGTTTTCTAAAGTTTAAGTTTGCTAAGTTCAAAGGAAAGATTTAAGTTAAAAGTTAAGTATTAGTGTGTTAGATTTTAACTTAAGATATGTTTTAAAGGATACTTGATTGAATAAATTTAATTAAAGAAAAATTAAGAATTAATAAATTTTAATTAAACTAATTAGTGGTTGATTTTAAAGATGAAAGTAATTTATATTTTCCATCAATTGGTTTGCGGCATTATGCCACCAGGCTCGAGGAACCTAGCCTCCTTAGGAAACTTAGCCCCGCAGCCTAGAGTAGTTCATCCTGAAAACTTCATCTTTGGAGTTGTTATTATGTATTAATAGGTTGGTTGATTAATCAATTAATCAAATTTATATTTTTTTAAAATTTTGATTAATTATTAAATTTTCTAGAATTGTTTAAATTATTTAAACGTGTTAATTAAATGGGTCAAAAAGTGACTTTTTGATTAAGGTTGGTTTTTGGAGTTTTGATATTTTTTTTAAATACTAGGCCTAAACATGAGTAATTAGGCTTTGAGTTTGCTCAATTTCGAATTTTTTATATTTAATTATGAAATTTTGAAGTTCAAGTTGAAATTTAAACAAGAGTTGACCAAAAAGTTGACCATTTGATTTTAAGTGATTTTTGATGATCAAACATTTTTAATACATTAAGTTATAATGCCTTTGAGTTTGCTCAATTTGGAGTTTTCTACATTAAGTTATAATTTTTTTGATGTTTTGACAAGATTTTGAACTACAATTGACTAGAAAGTTGACTTTTTGAGTTTGACCTATTTCTGTTAGTTTGTTATTTGTGAAAAGTACTAGTTGAATGACACTAAGTTTGATCAATTTGGATTTTTTATTTAATTAGTTATAATTTTTCATAGTTTGGTTAATTAATTGATTTTTTAAATTACTTAATTTTGGAAATTTTAATTGTTTTGATCATAACTTATTCTAAACTATATGGAATCAGTCCCAAAGGTCAGGGATGGCTTATCAGAGTGTTTTTAGGTGTTTAGGATTTATTTGGGATTTTTTATATTTTTAATTATTTTATTTAATTAATTATTGAATTTAACTAAAACTTAAATTAAAGTTAAACTAAAAGTCTAGTGATAGGGCTTTTATTTTTCTTAAATAGAGGGTAAAGTTTTGGTTAGTTTGACATATTATTTGTAATTTTTTTATTTAATTTTAATTTATTACATTTTTTTGAATTTTTTGGGTCCTAAAAAAGGTTTATATTTGACTAGTTTAATTTTCCAAGCTAATGACCTTCAAATTCAGTAAAATTTGGACCTAAGGTATAAAATTCCACTAGGTTTAATGTTATGAAGTTTCACCCCCTATTGGGTTTATGTACAATTTCTTATAAATTTTCTAAGTTAACTACGCTTTTTCCTTAATTATTTTTCCTAGGTGTGTTTAATGTTCAAATTATTTTGAAATTTTGTTCACCTAGCCCTGGGACATATGTTAGCATACCACAACAATCATATAACCTAATTATATCAATTTGTAGAGTTATAAAATTTCAAAGTTCTGGGTCCAAAATGGACCCATTACTTTAAAAATTCACATCACATAAATCCATTGGACATCTGGTCCTAAGAAAATTATAAGGAATGCCTAAGATGTCCAAAAAACTTTTCACCAAAACTTGGGTCCAATTTGACCACAGTATTGTTAGAAAATTGAAAATTTTGGATTTTGAACATGCCCTAATAACTGCCAATTCAATGGTCAAAATGCTTTAATTTTAGTTTTAATAAATACTCTATGAAAATATCTTTCTAATGAGACAAAAAATACTTAATTTGGTAAAAAATTGGATTTTCTAGGAATCTTGGAAGTTTTGGGTATTTAAATTGAACTTTTAATTCAATTTAGTCATTTTCAGCTGCTGGCACCGCCAATCCAATCATTAGGAATGATTAGCAGAGCGGCGGTGTGGCACCGTATCCCAGGACACGTGTCAGCACCTCGACATATAACTTATCCATGTTGGATCACCGATCCGATGGTCTGTATCAAACCACGCTGAACGGTAGAGTGAGTCCAAGGCTTTGAGTTAGGTGTGCCATTATCCTTCTTCCTAATGATTTCTTAGCTTGAATTGGAGAGAAAGAGAGGCTTTAGGCTGCTGCCAACTAACCCTCCTAGCCACCACATGCATGTAAATATGGAGTTATTAGAATTCTTTGACTTTCCAAGGTGGCAAAGCCACCTATGCATCCACTTTGACCCTTTTTGAATACTTTCACTAGTCAAACTAGTCAATAAGCTTATGTGGCATAAGGTAAGGTTTTATGAGCTGATTTGCTTAATTTAAATATTGTTTAAAATTAAAGATTTAAGATTTGAATGTATATATGTGTATGGTAGGAAGTTTGTCCAAATTTTGGCAAGCTAACTTGGTCAACCTATGGTGATATGACTCATGGTGGGTTTAGAAATATTTGAGGCATTAAATAGAGTAAATTTGAAGGGTTGAAGATATTGATTTGATTAGATGGGTTGGATAGGTTGAATGGGTTGAAATGACCCATTTAAACCTTTAATACACTATTTGGTCAACCAGGTTGACCCAAGGTTTGTGTTTGGGCTCAACCTGTTTGAAATGATATTCAAATTCTATTGGAGATGGTCCTAGGGCTTGGAGAATTTAATTTAGTCAAAATAACTATTTTAACCCTTAAAGGGCATTTGGGTCAAGCCTGGTTGACTTAGTCAACCAGGTTGACGCAGTGGCTGGGTTGGGTCAAATAGGTTTGTTTTAGTATTTGGAGTTCAATGGAAGTGGTTCCATCCAAAGATAGGGTCATTTAATTCCAAATGACTGTTGGTACACCAAAGGGGTACTTTGGTCATTTTGGGTTGACCTGGTCAATTAGGCTTGACCAAGGTCCGGGCTTAAATCCTATACACTTCTAATAATTATTAGAATCCATTGGAAGAGTTTCTAGGATTTTATTTGAAAAGGTTCCATTGGAGTTTAGAGGAAACTCCAAAATTGCCCTAAAGGGGTATTTTGGTCATTTTGACCCCTGGTAAATTGGGGGTCAAAATTGATTCATCAAAATATAGTTTAATGTTTAATAAGTCATAATCAAGGGTTTGGATATGATCAATGGGTTTGGAGAGGGCTCTGAGGCCAAAATCTACTGGGTAGCACGTCTAGTGGCATATGCCGTAGATATTTAAAGATTTTACAACCTTTGGATTTCAATCCAATTTCTAGGGTTAGAAACCACAGAAGGAGTTCAAATTTGGAGGGTAGACCCTAGGGATATTCTTAATCAATATTCAATTGATAGATCATGAATCGGCGGTCATTTGACTAGGGTTTGAAATGTTTGAAAATTCACTAAAGAAGGCTTTCAGGATAGGGCCTTTGAACCTTAGATTTTGATTTGGAAATCTAGATTTGATCTGGATTAATCTAACATCTAGGTAGATGTTAGGTTTTGGATTGGTCCTAGTGACCTCATTCAAAAATGAGGTCAACAGTACCAATTTTTGATATTATAGTACTCATTTTTATTTTCTTCTGCTTTTTCATTCCTTTTCATTTCTCACTTTTTCTACTTTTCTTTCACTTTTTATAGTACCTTAGTAATGATGTTGAAGAGCTAATTGATTTTTCTCTTTAAGAGACCTAAGCTTGATTTAATTAAGATTAATAGAAAGGATTCCCAATGCCATGCATATAGTTTATAAAGAATTTGAAAATTAATTCGAGTACTACCTTTTCACTAAATTTAATCATTCAAACTAGAGAAAGTAATCAAGTGCTTCAAGTGTTATAGTAGTTAGGTTTAGTAAGAACTATTATCTTAAATGATTTTGATTAGTTATTGTAAAGGTTAATTTAAAGTTAATTACATCCACCTTATATTGAATTAATCACCTATAGTGTTATATTTTTCTTACTTTTATCAATTATAAATTACAATTTTTTTAAGAGTTGAATTTATAATCCAAAGAGCAATTAAATAGTAATTAGAAGCAATCAAAAACTTTAGCAAGAGGGAAAACACGCTACAATCTACTAACACATGAAGTATAACTAAACAATTAATTACATTTGCTATTAAAATTTTCAAAATAATAATTACAAATATTACATTTCTAATAAAAAACATGAAAATAATAAAACTCAAAGAAAACACATAACAAAGTAGGGTTGCCATAATTTTTGTTTAGGTTGGTTCAAATCAATAGAATTAATTAAATGGTTAATACATTGCTCCTTACCTTTCTCCTTAGGGTGAACTTTAGTTGTGCTAGGAAAGGTTCCTTGAGCTCTGCTATTAATGGAACTAGTGAGCTTCCCTAATTGAGTCACTCTATTATGAAGGGAAACAACCTAACTCTATAATGGAGTTTCCATCTATAGTAATACATCTTCCAAAGATGGCATTTTATCCTTGATTTGATTGTTAGAATTAAAGCCTGAGGGATAATTGGGTCTAGGATTTTTAAAGGATTTTTGAGGATTTTTCCAAGAACCTACAGGGTTAGTTTGATAGGCATTCCATTAATTTTCTCCATTATTACTATTCCATTAAATATTTTTGTTGTTCCTCAAACCTGTGTTATATGTATTAGTGTAAGGGGTTGTTAGGTTTTTTAATAGCATTTAATGTCACTACCCCTTAGCCATTAGGATCATTAGAAGAACCATAAAGATTCTCCTCTAAAGGCATTATTGATCAAGTGGTTGATCTAACACTAAGGTTATCCAACATTTTTGAAATGCCTATTACTTGGGCAGTCAGAATGGCAAAGTATTAGACTCATAAATACTGGCTAATTTCTTATGATTCACCCTATTTGAAGGCCATTAAAAGTTTTCTTTTTATTTCCTTTATTAAAGCATAAGCTTAAAAAGTTTTGACATCAACAACCATCTAGTGGACACATCAATAATTGATCTAAGGGATCCTACTAATCTACTAAAAAAAGTTTGAATAATTAACTAATTAGGTAGGGAATGGTGGGGGCACTTTTTAAGCATATCCTTAAATCTTTCTCAAACCTCATAGATCAGCTGTCCATCCAATTGGTTAAAACTTGTAATATCTTTCATATGCTTATTTGACTTTAATGGAGGGAAATACATAGTTAGGAATTTGTCACCCGGATCATTCTAATTGGTTATAGATTTTTGGGGTAAGGAATTCAACCATATTTTTTCCATATCCAAAGAGAAAAGGGAAATAAACAAAGTCTAACGACCTCACCAAAGACTCTATTATACTTGATTATAGTAAAGATCTCTTGGAAATTAGTAATATGTAGGTTTGGATCCTCTACAAGAGTTTCCCCAAATTGTGAGTTCTGTACCATTTGGATAATCACAATTTAAGCTTAAAGTTGTTTACTTGGTTAGTGGCCTCTGGATGCTCTGGTGAATACATTAAATAAAGGGATTGTCATATCGTCTAAGAGATATAGGTTGATCTTGATCTTAATTTTCTTCAGCCATCGCTAAAGCTTTATTCTTATTAATTTTTCTAATTTTTATAAGGGTTCTCTCTATATAAAAAGAAATTAATAGATCTCCCTTACTAAACCTATAATTGATGTGTTGACCACATTTTTGTATTAGGTTAATTCCTGATAATCATTTCCCATTCTATCATCAAATTCCAATCAGTTGCTCATACTCAATCATTAAACCTCAATCATTCAATTAAGAACACTCAAATTTTCAATTATCCTTATATCTTTAAATGGTTCTCATTCAATCAAACTCAGATCAATGTTTAAATCATTAAATAAACTTAAAGCCTTTAATTTAGTTCAAACATTCAATTAAAATATAGTGTAAAATACAAAGTTTAAAATTAATTTTATGTTCAACTTATCCCTTTTTTAGAGAAATTTTTAATTGAATCAAAATCCTAGAAAAAAAACCCTTGGAATTATGTTTGATCATTCACATTATGATTATACATGTTCCTAGAGTCAGCCTAATCATTTTGGAAGCTTTTATGATCTTCTAAACCCTAGAACGCAAAGCTTCCATCAACAATAAAATACATCAAATATTTACATCCAAAGCTACTAAATTGGTATTTTTTATTCAAATAGCTTTATAAACCTTTCCAAGTCATCTAAACATGTTCACAATCTTCCTTGTATTTATTTGAACCCACTTGAGTCCATGGTTGACCTTGTTTGACCTAAGGACACCTTTAAAATCTAAATTCCCTACATATGCATGAAATCTAATGTAATGCCAAACTCAAGACCTAGGTTTTTCCCTTTGTCATTTTACAATCATTCATGACCATTTATAAACCCATTTGAGCCCTTGAATGGGCTTGATTTACCAGCTTTGATCACCTTGACCATTGAAGCCTCTTTAAACCCTACACCCTAAACCTTGTAGAGAAGCACAACTAAACTCTACCAAACCCTCTATACTTTTCAAAATTTTAACCATACATCCCTAAACTTTTTTGAGCCATTATTAGACAATGGTTTACTAAAACTCTATTAACCATAAATTTACATAAATGAACTCCACAAAAACCTCGTCATAGCTTGACCTTTCCATGACCTAATACCACTTCCAACATACTTAAAATATCATTTTGAGTTGATTGAACCCAAATAGAGGGCCTGGACAAGCCTTGATGACCAAGTTAATAAAGGTTGACCAAACCAACCTTAAAGATCTCAAACATCAATTCAAGTGACCTAGGCCAATCTAAGGCCCCCAAAACCATTTAGACTGTCAATTGGATGAAACAAGAATAACCCTAGCTAACCCAACCCTTGGGGCTACTTGGGCTAGTTATATTGCTTGACCTAAGTGGCCAAAATGATTTTCCCTTGAGCCAAAACTCGACCCAAGTAAAATCAAACTAAATAAACACTTGCATTATATGCTCTTGAGCCAATGCATCAAACCCAGCAAGCCCAGCCCCTTAGTTGACATGGGTCAGCCAATTAAATTGACCCAAAGTCTAAAAAACTAAATCCCTTAAGCTATTTTATGCCTAGCTAAACAAGACCAAGTTAACCCATTCATTTTCTTCCATATACATTCATAGGACATGCCTAGTAAACTCAGGAAAGGTGGTGGGCTGAGGTGGCCAAAAAACCCAACAAATTATGACTACTACGCTTAGTTCACTCATAACAAATTATATAACTAACCATATGGGGTCAACTATCCAAGAATGTTTGCTCTGAAGCTATTGAACCATCACCAACTGATTAGCTAGCTCTACATAGTTTATTTTAGCTTGAATCTGAACCCTAAGCTGCCATATACAAGCTATAAATACTCTAAATTTCTAAATGTAATAGTTCTATATTTTACTATAAAAGTACTCCTTAGAGCTCTAATATTCATTCCTAAGCTTCCAAGCCGTTCCAGACCTCTTTACTTGTGACCTACATCAAGCTTTAGTGATCTCTTCTGCTAAAATTCTAATACTTCATCCAATCCTCCCTAGCTCATGCAACCTAAAGAAGACTTCTTCCTCAGGATCAGACAAGTCTAACCAAATAAAAAACCAACTCAATTATCTTCTGAATTAAGGTAACATCTTATCCCAAGCATTAAATTTAATAGGGTCGGGCAAGTGTGAAGTAAACTTGTAATCATAGGTAATATGACTATTGGAATGTAAGATTACATGTAGATGATATTCTAGGATCAATTTCAAGCGATTTGGTCAGGTAGATTCTCTGGATCCTGAAGATCTTTTCCTAGGGCCTAGAAATGTGGTGGGAGGAGGAAGATAAAATCAAAGCCTTCCATTTAATTAAAATGTAATGGTTGGCTTTAATCAAGTCAAACCACATTATGTACTCACCTTTGCTCTTAAATCAGACTACTAAAAAGAGATAATTAGATAGATTAGTGTTCAAGGATTAGTTGACCTTTGATTTTACACCATACCTTTATCAAAATTTCCATAAAAAAAAATTTCAAAGTATAGATGTACTTACTTTGGAAATTTGTTAAAATCATAGGAGGACATTGATCATCAATAGTTTTTTGGGTTTAAAGCTTGAGACATGATGGACTTGTGGTTTAAATTTTAATCTGTTTGGTGATCATTTGGTCTATTAAATAGAAAACCAAAAATCCTAGAACATAAATCACCTAGGAATTTCAATAAATCATTAGAAAGTAAATATAAAATAGAAATATCTGAAATAATTTGCTCAGTAAATTATAAATTCATAATATTTTAATAAAAAAAAGAGACCATTCATAAAAATTCAAAATAAAATTTAAATAAAAATTAGAGTAAATTAAATAAATTATTAATTAAAAAATAATTTAAAATACTAAATAAATATCCAATGACTACAAAATCCTTGAATCATCCTTTTAGGGGACTTATGACCTCTGATGATGATTTGAAGATTGATTAAAGTTGAATTGGTACCCTAAATACCTTAACTAAATAATTCAATTAAATGGCAGATTTTATGCAAATCATATATAAAAAAATAAAAATTCTAAAAATATAAAATAAATTGTATTCAACTCTAAATAAAATACAAAATTTAATAAATAACATAAACTTCTAAAATTTTAAATAAAAATCAAAATTCAAACAATGGAATACACACTTAACTAAGAAAAAAAAAGAATTAAAAAAGTAAATGAATTAAGAAAAATAAATAATAAATAAATATAATTAAAATAAAATGAATTCAATAAACATAAGCAAATAGATAAATAAAAATAAATTAATTAAATTAAAATTAAATAGATAAACAAAAAATAATTAAATAAATACAGGTTAAATAAATAAAAGAAATTAAATAAATATAAAAAAATTAAATGAAATAAAATACATATAAAATTTAAATAAATCAAAATTAAATAAATAAATAAAGGACTAGAAAGAATTAATTAAAAATAATTCAAAATATTGAAAATAAATCTAATAAAATAACTTACATAATTAAAAGAAATTATTTAAATATTAAAATTTAAATTTAAATAAAATTTTTAAATTCAAAATTAAATGAAAAAAATAAAAAATAAGGGAACAACAAATAAAAATAAGCTGATTAATAATAAGTAAACTTAAAAAAAATAAAATTAAACTCTAATTAAATAAAAAATTGAATTAAATGTACTAAATAAATTGATTAAACATAAATAGATAACTTAAATAAAAATGAAGGCACTAGGTGCTTATTTTATTGTTAAGGAGGGAGAAAGTACTTTTCATTTAACAGCTGAGGACTTGTTAGGTAAAGATTTTTATGCTATTAAAAGTATTTAATTACCATATTTATTTAAAATAAAATTAATAAATCATTAAATAAAAGATGTTAATAAAATGAAGGATTTTATGCAATTGATTTGTCTCTCTTTTTTTTTGGAACCAGAATTTGCATTAAGAATAAAAACTATTACAAACTACTACGTGATAGAAATCCTATTACATTCTTTTTTTAACAAAGCAAGAGAAGAAGAAGGAATATTATTGTCACTAACATTCTCTCAAAAAAATTACTGAAAACAACAAAATTTGCACATAAAATAGCCAGCTTATTATATTCTCTATTTGTAAATTGGAATAAAACATGATTAAAATCATTTAGCAGTAGCAGCTCCTTCATCAACAAATCTTCTAGATGCCATTTAGAAAGTTTAATGGTATTCTGAAGCAACTTCATAATGTTGAGATTATGATTTTCTATTATGATAACTTTATTTTCAAACATCCACTCTTGAAGCATCTTCCTTAAAGAAGTAACATCTAAATGCTCCAATTGAGAGATGTTCGAATGCATAGTTTTGATTCCAAAGCAAGCAAAAATGTTCCATGAGGATCTCTAAACACCCTTCTGATTCCTACCTTATTGGACTTTAGAATAGATGCATCTATATTAACTTTAATCCATTCAGGTGGTGGTGTGTGCGAAAAATTATTATACAGCTGTGAAAACTGGTTAACAACCCATTATGCCATAATATAATTAAAGTGGTGTGAATAGCATTCCTAAGAATAGTAGAAGATATTCCCCCAAATTAACTGTAGCTCCTCCATGTTTGTTTGTATTCCTATTTTTCGAAGAATAATAAACTATTGTACAAGAAATTCTAGCATTTTCGGGATGACTACTTGATAACTTTTCCATCTCATCACAACATTTAACAAAAGAAAAATAAAAAGAAATTTGAAAACCCAACTATTTAATTTAATAATCACCTCATGTAACTATTTGCACTCCACTGAAATATGTTAAGTAGTTTCAATTGCCTTGCACCCTCTAGGACAAACAAGCATATTACGTAATTTTTTATGCATTTGATACTCATTCATTAGAATAACATTTATATACAGTCTCCACCATAACATATCCACATGAGATCTAAGCTAAAATTTCCTTAACCATCTCAAATAACCGTAATCATCAGAACAAATTTAAGTAGAAGCTTCAAATGTCAGATAGGTAACTTTTACCTGAAAATCAAATTCATATGTTTAGGTTGATCTACAAGATACTCCAGATAAATTTGAATTTCCTGAAGGAGCTTATCATTTGATCAGCAAAGAATTTTTTTAATTCATCCTCATTACATTTTTGATTAGACAAAAATTTCCCAATTATTTGGTTCAGTTGTTTGTGATCCATAGTAGTTATTGGCTATCTATAAAGGCATATATCCAAAATTCATACATTTTCTTATACATTAACTAAATCACGTGTAGACAACTTCCATCTAATAATATGATGAAGATATTTGGCTCCATCCACTATAATTTTCCAAGTTCAAGTGGAGCAACGTTTAATTTCATCATTCCACACATCTTTACCATATTTAGCAATTATGTTCCTATTTAACAAAGACTCAAGTTTGTAAATGAAATTCCATTCCAACCTAGCCCTTAAAGGTCTAACTTTACCCACAATCGAATAAAGACCTAGACCTCCCATTTGCATGGGCTTACAAAGAAGCTCCTAGGCCACATAATGAAGACCTAGTCTTCCATTTTCTTTATACCAAATAAAGTTTATACACATCATATCTAAAACATTCAGCAATCCAGTGGGAACTAATGAATGAGTAGATAAGAAAATGGAAGTGGAAGAAAAGCTAATTTTTATAAGAATGATTCTACCAACAATAGAAATAAATCTATTTCTCCAAGCAATGTATCTATTTAGTGCATTATCCATTATACTTTGAAAATCTGGAACCACCAGTCTTCTTAAGGAAGTCTTTACACCAAGATAATTAATCATTTCAAAATTTTGAATAACATTTTTTTGGATAAAAGATAAAAAGATATCCAAAAAATTAATAAGAATTTTCCTCAATTAACTTTCTACCCTGACCAACAATAGAAATCAGAAACAATATTTTTAACTTCTCAACTGCTCTGGTAGTTGATTCAGCAAAAATCAACACATCATCAGTGTATAGAGGTTGAGAAATTTTTTTTTTCATTTGGAACAAATTGAATTCTATGTCCCTCACTTCTTTGATGTAAAGCATTAGATAACAATTATGAACACATAATAAATAAGTAGGGAGACAAAGGACACCCTTGTTTAAAACCACTCCTTACATTATTCCAACTAGAAGTCCTTCCATTAATAAGAATAGAAAATATGGGATTTATTACACATTTCATAACGAGACTATAAAACTTGATAGGAAGCCCTGAATATCCTAGAACCTGCAATAAAGTAGACCATCCCATTATCTCATAAGCTTGTTTCATGTCTATTTTAATAGCCATTAATCCTTTCATAGCCTTAGAATGTTTGAACTGGTTGAAGACCACTTAGGCTAGTAGCATATGATCTCACAAAGATCTTCCTTGAAGAAAAGCAGCTTGGTCCTGTAAAATGATTTTTCGAAGAAGAAATTTTACTCAACAACCTTATAAATGGTCTTACATAGACTTATAGGTCTATACTTAGTGGGATCCATATAGTTTTTAACCTTTGGAGTGAGTACAATCAATGTGTTTTTCCTATCTGGACATATCTTACCAGATTTAAAAAATATGTTGATTGAACTCCAAATATCTTCCTTTATTATACTCCAATAAGCTTTGTGGAAAGAAGATGTGATTTGATCAGCACTAGGTGATTTGTTGCTACATAAATGTTTGACAACTTCCCATAATTATTCCATAGAAAATTCTACTTCTAATAGATCTCGATCTCCCTCATCCAAATTACTCAGCATCAAAGGCCAACCTACATGATCACACCTCCTATTCTTCCATTTCTTCTTAAACAACTTATTAAAAATATCACTAATACCTTGCTGATCTTCAATCAATATCCCATCACTATTCTTATTTTTTCTCACCTAATTTCCATTTCTCTTAGCAGTATAAAATGAATGAAAATGCTTAGAATTGGTATCACATTCCTCCATCCACTTAACCTTTCACATTGCCTCCACCAAGTAGCTAAATGAGCAAGATGAATATTTAACTTGTGAACCTTAGCCCTTAATAAAGACAATTTATCATAAGACAGACCACATGAAGAAGATTCCTTAATTTGTAATGTAAAATTCTCCTTCAATAACAAGTGGTCTTTTAATTTGCTTTTACCCTAATTATCGTAGTCAAACTCGAAGGGAAGACAACATATGATTTCGGAGGATCAAAATGATGTTTAATCAAATGTTTGACTATGTTAATCTGAGTGAAGGAATCATTAATTTTATAATCAAAGTTATGACAATAGTTTGATATATCTTCCCGAGGAAGGAAGATATCGTCCATTATCGATCATTTGAAAATGACGATAATGATCGTCGAATTTAAATTTCCCAAAGATAATTAATTAAGGGTTTTAAAAACATGATTTTAAAAATTAGATCTGGGTTTCTAAATCTCCTATGAGGGCAAGCCCTCATAGTAAATTACATCGTAGAAGGGACTGGAGTTTCTTATGAATACTCTTGATTAAAATAGCGATAAGAAATTCATTGAAGATTTTAAAGATTGATGTTAAAGGAGGTAAGGACTAAAGTTTTTAATCGGGATTAGATCAAAGTTGAACTCTTATTTCTGGAGTCCAAGGAGGAAGGGTAGGAGGTGCTTGGAGATTCTGAATCATTTCAAAAGCACCTAAGCCTATCCTAAGTGTTGGGCTTGAATTTGATGGAAAGAAATATTTAATTTGAATGATCAATTTTATTAGAAGGTTGGGATTCGATTCCCAGAGTTTAAGGTCTTATAGCTTGAGCCTACCTTAGAACCTAAGTCTAAAATGGATACTGAAAATTAGTGACCCAGAACCTAACTAATGCAATGTAGGATCTGGACTTACCTTGGCCTGGATTGGGGAGCCAGCTAAACCACCTAAGCACTTCAAAACCATGTATCAGGTCTTTTATGTGAGAGTGGTTAGGGACATTATTTAAGATAATTTTAAGGAAAGCGGGGCCAACATCTAGAGCAGATTGCTAATTGGGCCCTTGACTTATGTTGGTTGAAATGCTTAAGTAAAATGTATTTAAATTTTAGACTCAATTTAATTTATTACTAATCAATGCATGCAAATTGACTCAATGAAATGATTAAAATTTGAATGAAGTAATTTTAAAAAGTCTTAAAATAGGTTTTATCCTAGATTTGCATAGATTCCCCTTGACAGATCTGTACCATCATAGACCAGGTGGTTTACCAAAACCCGTAGGCAGGGAGGTGCCTAACAAAAGTAGTGAAGATGCAACAATTATGCTATAAAAAACTCCCAATGGTCCCAGGCTTACTTTTTAAAATGTTAGAGTTTCTATCTTATCTTAAAAATTTTAATTTAATTAAAGTAAAAGAATTTTAATCATACCCTCATGAGCCTCTGATCGGGTTCCAGGCTAAATCAAATATGACATGCAATAATCACAAAAAAACTACAAAAAGCAGGCAATCCTAATATCGCAATCAACACATTGATCAAATCAATTAAATAATTAAAATAATTAAACTAATATTTTAAATTGAAAGTTCATAGGTAAGTGCCTTTTAATTATACAACCTAGGGTCTGCAGAAAATGTAAAGTGGTCGGGTACCATTGACCACAACCTAGATTCTACTCCTAAGAATAGGGTGACTTTGAGAATGGGTCTTCTCATTCTTCACTTCTTCATTCTTCCATAAGCTCCTTGGATTGTCGGGTCCATATATCTAAATGAAAAGAAACTCCTCCTCGAGAGAGGTGTTATCTTTCCTCTTTGGATATTTCAAAATTATCCTAATTTGGATCTCAAAATGGAGAGAGACTCCCCCCTAAGGGATGTCCCTTCCTCTTTGGATTCCAAATTGGATACTTAATCTCATTCTCAAAGTACTTTAAAAATTATAACTCATTTTCATATCAAATTATATTTGAATTCAAAAGAAAAATTGAGACTCAACAACCTGCAGGGTTATCCTAATAAATAAACATTTGAATAAATATCCCAAGCAGTTAATGTATTTAAAATTTAAAGTGCTCAAATCATAGCCAGGCTTGGACATGCTCTTTTAATTTAAAGGGGGTCTTAAGTATTGCTAAAGCACCTGTAAAAAACATTGTCATTTTTTAAAAGCTTTATTTATTTTTCTCCTTTTAATTTCAATGTCCTGTACGGGCATGACAACCTACATGAGATTGAATTAGTTAAGTGATTTGATTTTTAAACTAATCATACTATAGATCATTTAAAATCTTACTTAAATTAACCCCTCTAAGCAGGCAATTAAATTGTGGTTTAATTAACGATAGTCATTCATACTGTATGATCTTAATCGTACTGTGTGACAAATAGAGATAAAGTTTAGTCATCCCAAAGATCGTACTAGATGAAACCCTAATTTTTTTACTAATCATGTTATACGATATTCATATCATATTGAACAAATTACTTGAAATGAACTAATCATCTTGTATGAATTATACAGTGCGTGACAATTAACATAGATGACTTTCGATCGTACCAGGATTCATCCCGTAAAAACAGAGGAAATTAAATAAATCATACTGGATGATCTTTTAATAATATTATACGATGTATTAAAAAATTGTGAACTATTTATTTTGCCTCGTATTGGATGGGACTAGTTTTGAACTGATGTCACTATACGAAGTTGGATCGTATTATACAAACAGTGACGACTTACTTGAATTTTTAGGTTTCTTGAATTGTAATATAAAAAACTATGTTTTATTTTTTTTAAAAAAAAATATTAAGGAGAGGAATGTGGTTGAAGAAGGAACTTTGAGAGGGAGCTTTTGATGAAAGCTAGGGTTGGTGAAAGGAAGGAGAAGATGAGGTTGAGTGTGAGGGAGAAGTAGTGTGAGGGGATCACACGGTTGCTCAGGGCTAGCTGCACGCTTGCTCCTCCTGTGGACCTGGTGAGTCTTTTGGGAGCTCTTTAGGGAGAGAGCTTACTTTGTCTAGTCCTCGAGATTTTTTGCCTGCTCTACGAGGGAGAAAAAGGAGTCAAGGTTCTCTGCCTTCTCCAGGAGGGAGAAAAAGAAGTCAAGGTTCTTTGCCTATGAAAGGAGCTTCGGTCCTCTGCCGTGCCAGGTTAGTGAGAGAGAGTTTATAAAGGCTTCTCCAACTTGCTGAGGGAGTAAAAGGAGTCACTTAATATTAGTGTAATACTCAAAGTGGAGTACTCTGTGGAGTGGACATAGGTCAAAGTTGACCAAACCACTGTAAAAATTTTTGGTGTTCTTTTTTCATTTTCTGCATTTTTCATTTTTGCATTTATTTTCTATTATAATTGCTTGGTTAAAAATTTGTGATTAATGTTTTGTTGTGATAATTAGAATTTCATCATCACTATTTTTTAAAGCATATTTAATTTGTTAGCTTCCACATTCAAAAATAAAAATTACTTATTTCAAAAGTTAGTACTCCTATTTAGGATTAAATTTGGAAATACCAATTCACCCCCCTCTTGTCGTATCTTGTACTTTTAAGTGGTATCAGAGTGGGTCACAAAAATAGTATTTTAGAAAACCTTTGAGAAAAATGATCAATGACATATTTTGGTAATTGTAACACTGTGGAGGTTTATTCAATGATATGTCCACCTTTATTTGAAACAACCCATTTGATTTCTGGAAAAATTTCATTTTTATATTTTTGTAATCCATTGACTATAAAATTTGACATATGATTCAAACTGGTTATTAACTTCCTTCATATGTAGTTAATAGTTTGAAAACAAAAATTCCCTTTACTGAATGGAGTCATGAGGATTATGAACTCGCACAATTAAATGCTAAATGTCTTAACTATTTTTTCTGTGGTTTAAAATTTGGGGATTATATGCGAGTTTCCACATGTACTACAAGGAAGGAAATTTAGGAAAGGTTATGCATTACTTATGAGGGAGCTAGTGAAATTAAACAGTCTAGGCTTAATATTTTACTGCATGGCTATGAACTTTTACTCATGAAACCTAGCAATAATATATCTAAACTGTACAATAGGTTTACCCAGAGAGTGACATCCTTGTCTGCACTAGGTAGAGAACTATCAAATTCTGAGAAAGTTAATAAGATTTTATGATGCTGAGTCTAAAGATTTAAATATTTATTCCATTGATAATTTGCTTGGGTCACTTATTGCTTACGAGCAAGGAGTGAGTCAAAGGCAAAGTGATGCAGGAGAAAAGAAGAAAGAAAGAACTGTGGCTCTAAAAACAAATAATTCAGACAGTGAGAGTTCTACAGTGGAGGATGAGGATGACATCACCTTGATGACTCGTCAGTTCAAGAACTTTTTAAAGAGGAAACAAAGGTGTCATCAAAGTAATTGGAACAAAGGTTAAAGTAGCAAGAATATTAAAGTTTCATCTGACACAATCTGCTTTGAGTGCAGGAAAATATGTCACCTCTTAGCTAACTACCCTATTCTAAAGACTCACCCTATCAAGGAAAATGATAAAGAGAAACCAAAGTACAAGCGGGGCAAGCAAAAGAAATAAAAAGCCTTTCGGGCTGACTCTGCTTCAGAATTGTTAGAAGAAGAAGCAGAGGAGGAGGTAACAAACTTATGCCTTGTGGCTAATGATAATCATGATCAATCAGATCAAGATGAGGTATGTCAACTCTCTTATGATGAATTACTTGTTATTTCTAAAAATATTCATGATTCATATATAGGAAGCTGAAAAAATGCATGTAAGTTTTATTATTGAATTTTCTTCATTACAAAAAGAGCATGCTAGTTTAATTATCGAGCACTCTACTTTAGATAATGATCACATGACTTTGTTAGATGAGTATGATGTATTAAATAAGAAGCATGTTAAATTAATTACTACACACGATTCCTTGAAATCATCACATATTAAACTAGAAAATTCATTTAAGGAATTAGAAGAAATTGCATGTCATTTAAACAGTAGTGAGCATGTATTAAAATTGGAAGTTACGAGTTATGAAAGTGTAAATGAATTTTTAAGAGCTAAGATTATTGTGTTGCAAAATGATAAACTAGCACCTTCACTAGCCTAGTGGCACGACCCCTCAACACAGCATATATCATGCAAACCTAGAAAGAGGCACCATCACCCTCATAGGTTAGTGAACCCATTTCCCAATGTTAGGTGTTATTCTTGTGTCATGTTAGGTCATATAGCCCGCACTTGCATAATTCACCGTATTACACATCTAGTGTAGAGGCTTAAATTACATTCATCACAACATAACATGCATATATCTCCTTCATCCAAGCATACGGTGGAATCCAAACTCACTTGGGTTTCTAAATCTGACCTTTGAATGACATTGTAGGAATGCTCTCACAAAGTCCTAGTGAGAGCATGTGGTACCTGGATAGTGGCTGGTCAAGGCACATGACTGGAGATATGAGCAGTTCATCACACTAGAAGCCAAGTCAGGATGCAAGGTGACATTAAGAGACAACACCAATAGAAAAGTGGTGGGCTCAAGTATAATTGGAAACTCTAAACACCTAATGATTGAAAATGTTTTGTTAGTAGATGGTTTAAAGTATAACTTCTTAAGTATTAGTTAACTATATTATAAAGGCTTTGATATAATTTTTTTTTGACAAATACATGATTAGTTTAAATAAAAAACTTGTGTTTGAAGGAAAAACAGATGAACAATGTTTATATGTTAGACTTGAATTGTATTGAATTCTCAAATTCCTTATTTTTAAAAATAATAATTGATGACTCTTGGCTATGGCATAGGAGACTATCCCATGCTAGTATGAAAACACTTAGGAATATCACACAAGAAAACCTATTTAAAGGCATACCTAAGTTAGAATTCACTAAGGACCACCTATGTGATGCCTGCAAACTAGGAAAATAAGTGAAATCATCATTTCATTCAATTAAGGATATCAACACCTATAGGCCACTAGAAATCCTTCACATGGACCTATTTGGACCTATTAGCACAGCCAGCCTAGGAGAGAAGACTTATGGATTTAGGATAGTAGATGAATTCTCTAGATTCAGTAGGGTAAGATTTTTAGCACATAAGAGTGAGTCATTTGAAGAATTTAGAACCTTCTACACTTGGATTCAACAAAAATTAGGAATTGAAATCTCTACAATCCATAGTAATCATGGTGGAGAATTTGAAAATGATTAGTTTAATTCCTTTTGTGAAGAGATAGGAATATAATATAACATCTCTGCCCCTAGGACCTCTCAGTAGAATAGAATAGCTGAGAGAAAGAATAGAATCTTGGTTGAAGCTGCTAGGGCAATGTTAGCTGAATACACTCTCCTTAGATATTTTTAGGCAGAAGCAGTGAATACTAGTTATGATGTTTTAAATAGGGTGAATAACAGATCCAAGTTGAATAAAATACCCTACGAACTCCTTAAGGGTAGGACACCAAATCTTTCACACTTACATATATTTGGATGTAAATGCTTTATCTTAATCGATGGTATGCCACCCTTAGGAAAATTTAATTCTAAATCTGATGAAAGAGTCTTCTTAGGTTTTTAATTTATAGGTAGAGCCTATAGAATCTTCAATAAGAGGATCTTAATAGTATAAGAGTCTACCAATGTGGTATTTAATGAATCAGATAAGACCTCTAAACCTAAACCTAAATAAGAAGAAGAAGAAGTTAAGGTCATTTAGGGGGTAAAAACCATTACCATAGGAGATAGAGTAGAACCTCAAGAGTAAATGCCTAGAGATTGGAGATATTCTTCTAGTCATCCTGAAGATTTGATCTTAGTAGACCCATCTGAAGGTATAAGAACTGGGCATGAACTTATGAAGGAGGTTAGTCATTCTGCATTTATCTACTTGATAGAACCCACCACTATAGATCAAGCCTTAAGAGATGAATTCTGGATCCTAGCAATGCAAGAAGGGCAAAACTAATTTGTTAGGAATGATGTGTGGGAATTAGTCAAGAGAGCTAAGGAGCAAAGTGTGGTTGGAACAAAGCGGGTCTTCAAAAATATGATAAATGACCCTGGAATAGTAGTGCGTAATAAGGCCAGATTAGTAGCTAAGGGGTATAACCAAATTTAGGGAATAGATATTGAGGAAACCTTTGCCCTAGTAGTAAGACTAGAAGCATAAGAGTGTTCTTAGCCTTTGCTTGATTCAAGGGTTTTAAATTATATCAAATGAATGCTAAGAGTGCCTTTCTAAATAGGGTAATGAAAGAGGATGTTTGTATCGAGCAACTCCCAAGATTTGAGAATTCACAATTTCCAAACCATATGTTTAAATTGAAAAAGGCATTATATGGGTTAAAGCAAGCACCTACGGCTTGGTATGAAAGACTGAGCACTTTTCTTTTAGATAGAGGCTTTATTAAGGGTAGTGTATACACCACCCTCTTCCTAAAAAGGGTAGGAGATGAGATACTCATTATCTAGATTTGTGTAGATGATATCTTATTTGGATCTTCAAATAAAAATCTATATAATGAATTCTAAAAAATAACGAGTAACAAGTTTGAAATGAGCATGATGGGAGAACTTAAATATTTCCTTGGGTTTAGTGTGAAATAGTTGGATGATGGAACCGTCCTAAGCTAATCTAAGTATATCAAGGACCTTTTAAAAAAATATGAAATGGGCAATGCTAATGCTATAAACACTCCCATGAGCTCTACCATTCAGCTAGATATAGACCTTAATAGAAAGTCAGTAGATCAAAAAACATATAGAGGAATAATTAGATTACTTCTCTATTTGACTACCATTAGACCGGATATAATATTTAGTGTATGTCTCTGTGCCAGGTTTTAAGGTAACCCAAAAGAATCTCACTTGATTACTGTCAAGAGAATCCTTAGATACCTGTTAGGCACCCCAAGCTTAGGAATATGGTATCCTAGACACAACACTTCTTTTGAAATATTAGGATATTCAGATTATGAATTTGTAGGATGTAGAGTAGATAGGAAAAGCATCTCTAGAACCTATCAATTCATAGAATAATCCTTAGTTTTCTGGTCTAGTAGAAAACAAAATTTAGTAGCCCTTTCTGTAGTTGAGGTAGAATATATATAGCAGTAGGGAGTTGTGTTGCTCAAGTCTTATAACTAAAGCAACAACTCTTAGATCTTAGACTACCTGTATGAACTATCCAGTCCCTATGTGACAACACTAGTGTAATTTACATATCCAAAAATCAAATTCAACACTCCTGCACAAAGCATATAGACATTAGGCATCACTTCATAAGAGATCATGTAGCCAAGGGAGATATAGAGTTGCACCATATAGCTATAGGAGATTAATTAGCAGACATATTCACAAAACCACTAGCCTATGACACCTTTAGCACCTTGAAGACCAAACTAGGTGTTATAGATATTCATTCTTAATCTAAGAAAAAAAAAAAAAAATTATTTGAAAGCATTCCTTCATTGTGTTTTTAAAATTGCATGTGTTTGTTCATGTTTTTTTTATTATTATTTATTGTCGTGTGAAAAAAAATAAATAAAAATAAAAATAAAAAATAATAAATAAATATAAAAAAAAAGAAAATGAATGAATGAAATGTTTTTTTGATGTTTATACTCACCTCACTGAATCACATAATTCTCATAAAAAAATCCTGATTGTACTATACATTTAACATTCATACTGTACGATATGCATAGATGCACAGAGCACAGTCCTCTATTTAATGAATGGTCTAGATTAGGTCACTGATGTACACATCGTACTATACAAACCACTATTTGTATGATACAATCAATGTGTCAAAGTGAATTGGGACGAATTTAACATAGCCGATATGATAATAATTATACTTTATACTGTACGAACACCCAATTGTATTGTACAATTTGATCACTTTTTTGGATAGGTGATCCAAATAAATTAACTCCCTGATCGTACAGTACAATCCTCAATTGTATTGTACAAATGACCAAAATTCTATAAATTAGATGGTTAATCTACTCATTTCACCAAAACCTTCTTCACAGTTCTACTCTCTAATCCTCCCCAGTCAATGGCCGGTAGAAGCAAACTTGGACGACTAACTTAGGGGAGCTCCTCCTCTTCTCATCATTTTGATGATCGCTTCCTCTCTGCTAGGGATGAAGAAGCTTATGATAAATATAAAGAGTACAAAATCACACCTTCTCAGATGCTCAACTAATCCGCACTTAACTTCAAGGTGATAAGCCTCTTTGCCTCTACTTCTCTTCAATTTCTTCTTACCCTGGCTTTCCCATTTAACTTAGAGCTTCTCTATGAGTTCCTTGCAAACCTTAGGATAAACCTAAAAAACTTGACCTTGACTTCTTTTGTCTGTCATAAAAATGTCAAAATCACTAAAGCAGACTTAGTTGAATATATCGATCTTTTTACTGAAGGACCTCGCCCGTAATCCATTGATTTTGGTTGGTCTTCTAGCAATTTTCTACTTAGGAATGTCCCTATAAATCAACATCAACCCCTTATCCAATCCGTAACTCAGAATGCCCACATCATCCAGCACATTCTTAGGACATCAATCATACCCAAAGCTGGAGATAGGATAAACATAACCCCACTTTTTCTTTCTTCACTTACTTAATAATGTTGAATACATAATTTGATGAAGCCATAGAAAATAAAATGTAGCCTTAGGACACATCATAGGCTATATTCTTCACCACAAATACCAACTGACCTTTCCTTGTGAACCCAATAATGTCCCTATTTTCTATACGGATGCCTCTTTACGTATCCTATTCTATTGGGAGCAAGAGCATGCTAAGCTGGATTTTGATGAAGAAGGGGACATTGTTCCTATAGGAGGACCTCCACCACCACCAATGCCACCACTTGCACCTGCCTACTTTGCCTACCCTCAGGACAATTTTGTTCAATGGCTCGAGCAACATGAAACTCAACTGGACTACCACATTGACCAATAGCATCAATAGCACGAGGAAGATATGCGAAGGTTTGGCATATGATTTACCTCGATAGATCAATAATTTTCCCCCATCCATCAGTTCTTTAAGCCACCACCACCACCACCTGATGAGGATCCACCTTTCGGATAGTCTTTGTTTGATGTTTTCTTTTTATTGTACTGCTATATTTCCTTATTTTTGTGGTACTCCTCTTTTTGGTGATGTCAAAAGGGGGAGAAGATGTCTATTTTCATTAATTATATGTTATCTTATTTTTAATAGTATATTCTACTTTTATTGCTTTGCACCTTTTTTATCTCTTTAAAAAAAGGGTGAAAAATTTAAACAATTAAAATTTTTTTTAACCCCCCCAATTTTTAAAATCCATGATCTAGTGAGGGGGAGCTTAAGAAGAAATAACACTTATCTTTCCTATCAACTATTATTTGACATAATCAAAAAGGGGGAGATTGTTGCAATCCAGGATCTTTAGTCTATGATTTTGACAAATAATATTGACTAAATTATTACATTCTTTCTTGAATATTCTAGATGATATTTTTTTCTGTGAGCACTAACATTTCAGGAAAGATACAAACTGCTCAAGACTTTTGAAGACTCAAGATTAGGTAGAATAAGATGTAAAAGAGTTTATAATTTGTATTTTCTTTATTTTCTATTTCTTGAGTCTGGCTAGAAAAGAGTGTATGTAAATTGGGTGACTATACACAGACACACAGGGGGAGAATTTTTTTATTATTATTAAGTTAATTTTTTTCTTAAAACAAATTGTACTATACGATTTTAAATCGTACTGTATGATCTATTATTTATAAATAGGTTTAATGGCTAATTACAAAATTAGTCTCTGTGAACTAATCGTACTGTACGATCCTAATCATACTATACGATTCATTTAAATCTGAAAACCCTAGCTGCCATATTAATTTAAGTAAGATTTTTAAATTTAATTTTTTAACTAATTATATTGTACAATTATAAATGTACTCTATGAACAATTGAAATCTTGCTAAAATTAACCCCCCAGAATTAGGTAACTAAATTATGGTTTAATTAATGATTTACATTCGTACTGTATGATCTTGACCGTACTGTAAGATGAATAGAGAGAAAATTTTGTTGCCCCAAAGATCGTACCAGATGAAATCATGATTTTTGTACTAATCATACTGTATGATATTTATATTGTACTGGACGAATTACTTGAAATGAACTAATCATACTATAAGAAGTATATAGAGTGGGATGATTAGCAGAGATGACTTTTGGCCATCCCAAGATTTATCCCATACGAACAGAGGAAATTAAATAGATCATACTGGATGATCTTTTGATTGTACTGTATGATGTATTAAAAAATTATGAACTATTCATTTTGCTTTGTCCTGGATGGGACTAGTTTTGAACTGATCGTACTGTATGAACTTGGATCGTACTGTAGAAACAGTGATGGTTGACTTGAATTTTCACGGTTTTTTTAAGTTTCTTTTAAAAAAATGTTGAGGAGAGGAACGTGGCTGAAGAAGGAACTCTGAGAGGGAGCTTTTGAAAAAAACTTGGGTTTGTGAGAGGAAGGAGGTGAGGTTGAACATGAGGGAGAAGTAGTGTGAGTGGATCACACAGTTGCTCCGGGCTAACTGCACGCTTGCTTTTCCTGTGGCCTTGGTGATTCTTTTGGGAGCTTTCTAGGGAGAGAGGCTTCTTAGTCCAGTCCTCAAGGTTCTCTGCATTCTTTAGGAGGGAGAAAAAGGAGTCAAGGTTCTCTACCTTCTCCAAGACGGAGAAAAAGGAGTCATGGTTCTCTACCTGGGAAAGGCGCTTCGGTCCTCTACCACACCAAGTTGGTGGAAGAGAGTTTGTAAAGGCTTCTCCACCTTGTTGAGGGAGCTAAAGGTGAGTCACTTAAAATTAGTTCAATACTCAGAGTGGAGGACTCCGGGGAGTAGACGTAGGTCAAAGTTGACTGAACCATTTTAAATTTTTGCATTTATTTTCTATTATAACTACTTGGTGAAAAATATGTGATTAATGTTCTGTTGTGATAATTAGAATTTCATCATCACTATTTTTCAAAGCATATTTATTTTGTTAGCCTCCGCATTCAAAAATTAAAATTACTTATTTCAAAAGCTAGTACACATGTTTAGGATTAAATTTTAAAATACTAATTCACCCCCCCTCTTAGCGCATCTCATGCTTTCAGATGAGACTTAAAATTTTGTGCTTTTTTGTTTATTTCCAACACAACACAACTAAAACAACACATTTTTACTAAAAATATAATACAAAAAAATAACAAATTATTTATAATTATAAAAATTATCCCTATCTTAAACTCTTGGCTAATAAAAATATTGAAATTATGATTAAATGATTAACCAAAATAAAAACTGATAATTTAAAATTACTAAAATATAGGATAGTGCATCACAATCTAGAAGTAATAAAAATGAAGGAGATTATAATTCAAGTTGGTGTTGCAACTCAGGCTCCCAAGTTTCTAATTTTGATGATAACAAACATTAATGATTGCCTCTTTATTTCTCATAGTATTTGAATTGCATATTTATTTGTGTGTGAATTACATTTTAGGTGCATCATGCATTATTCAATGAAGATTTAAGGCTCAAGATAGGATATAATAGGGTGTGTTGAAAGAGTCTATAATTTTTTTTATTTATTTATTATCTCTTGAGTTAAGTCTTATACGATTGAATGCTAGCCTAATGGCCGTGCACACAAACACCAGGGGAACAAAAATAATTTTAGATATGTTATTATTTCTTTAAATTATACTGTATGATTTAGATCGTATTATATAATCTATTGTTATATAAATTAAGTAAAGTATTTTATTTATATGAGAAAATAATTTTCAAATATAATAATTCGTATATTATGAACACCACATTATATTGGATGATCTGTTATAATCAGAAATCCTGTCATTCATTAAATTAGACAAATATTTGAATTTTAAATTTTATTCTATTCATAATATATAATCTTAATTATATTGTATGTTGTTTAAAATATTGCCTAATTTAATCCTGTGATTAATCAATGAAATCTATTTAATTTTAATTTTTTAATTATATTATAAAAATTGGGTAATACTCTGCAATTGATAGAAATGATATTTGGTTGTCTCAGGATACAACCTGGTCAAACTGAACTTTTATTGAACAAATCATACTATTGAAGGAAGTTTTGGGATAAAACCTCTTGGGTGTCGAAGGACCTGGCTACTCCGTCACACTTAGGAAGGGGAAAGTGCTTCATGATTATTTGCCTTCACAGTGAGGGTGAAAAATGATTCCATGTTCTCTACAATCACTAGGAGGGTAAAAATGGATTCTAGGTTCTATGCCTTCATTAGGAGGGTGAAAAAGGATTGAAGGCCCTCTACCTCACCAGGAGTGTAAAAAGATTATGGTCCTCTAATGCACCGGGTTGATGGAAGAGATTTTATAAGGGCTTCTCCACCAATGTTTGGGGGCTAAAGAAAAGACATTAAAGGTTTAGTATAATAATTGGAGAGGGGGAATCCAGAGAGTTGATGTAGGTCAAGATTGATCGAACCACTATAAAATTATGTTGTGCTTGTTCTACTTACATTTTCATATTTTATTTTTTGCACTTTACTTTTTCGCAATTTATTTTCTTGAATGCATGTTGAAAATACTGTGGTTGATATTAGATTAATTTGATTAAATTATCTTCATCATTATAATTGTTGTTATGTTTATTAGCTTTTGTATTGGGTGATCAAATTATTTAATTCAAGTTATTAAAAATATTAAAAAATTCATTTTGTGTTAAAAATATTTTTAAATGATCAATTAACCCCCCTCTTAGTGTGCCTTCGGACAATTCAACGAGGTCTAACACCCTCAATTTAACTTTAAGTTTAGAAAAAATATTAATAATTACACTAACTAGTCATCCTTATTATTGCTTAATTTGAATTCACATGTTTTAGATTTAATTATTAATTTTTTAAAATTTTAAGTGAATAATGTAGTTTAATGATTAGATATATAGTAGTAGTTAAAATTGAAACGTTCATTAGTTCACCATCACTTTTACTACTTTTCTTGTTTTATCCTTTATGAATTTAATCATAAGATTGTAAACATATTTTAAGCTTTTGAATGATACCAATTTTTGAATGAACTCATTCTCCCTTTTTCTTCTATTTTAGAACAATATTCAATGTTCCTCTTATTTTTTTTATATGGATTACATAGTTAAATATATTGAACATCAATTTTTTCTTAAAACCCTTTTACAATCTAAATGAATTTAATGTAAGGATTTAATAAGATTACAAATTCCAAATTTGGGTTGCTTATGATTTCTAATTTTAGTTTACTCATATCTAATCTTTAATTCTAATTATTCAAATTTAAAATTAAAGCAATAACTTAAAAGGTCAAACTTAGTCAATTTTTTGTTTTTTCCACTCTATGAAGTATATATATATATATATATATATATATATATATATATATATTTGGGGGGGGGGGGGGGGGGGGGGGGAGGTGGAACCCACCTACGGGCCTACGCGTTAATACAAGATATTAACTACAAGGTCCTTAGAGGGAACTCAATCTCATTAATGCTCAAAAGAGCTACAAAAAGAAAACCAAAAAGAATCCTAGAAGCTCGAGTTCCCTGCTACTCTAAAGTACACAATAACCTAGATACAATCTATGGTGCACAAGAAAGGGCACCCAAAAAGAGGGAAAAAGCCAAAAATTGGCAGTGAGCTCCATCTTCCCTTCTAACAAAATAGGACAATAAACACCTGCACAAAGAGCCCCTATAGAAAAAGTTGGCAGCTAAAGTGGAAATTGCACAATAAAAGCAAAAAACACCATGGTAATAGTCCAAGAAATTATCCACCAAGTAGCAAAATAAGAAGAGTACTCTTTCAGAATCCAAATTCTCCAAATATCAGGTAAGCAGGCAGCAAACCAACTCATAGCATCACAACCCCATGGAAAACCTGAAACAAGTTAGACATCTGACTCGAACTGAGAGGGAACAAGCAAAGTAGATACCACGGATAAGAGGCCTTCTAGCTAAAATAAATAGGAACATAAATGCCAGCAACCCACTCAATCCTAAACCCACCAAGAATAGGAACCATGCCAAAGAAATTGTAGTAAACTAAGAGAACCAACCACCACCAAAACCAGATAGTAACAAACCAGAAACCGAACCCACTAGAGCCAAATAAAGCTAAACCAGAAGAATTCCAAAGAATAAGCCTCAGAGTAGTCTAGAAGCCCAGCCACAAAAAATAGCCCACAGGGAGCCAAACCACCACCCTGTACCCTAGCAAAAAGGGCCACAAAACAACCATCAGCACACCCCTAATAGAGACCAGCCTTAAGAAAGAGGTAATAACCCACAGGAACAAGCAAAAGCAGAGAAGGCCAAAGAATAACCACCAGCATAACCCCAGTCGAGCTCAACCATAGAAAATAGATAAACAGCCCACAAAAAAACCAAACTAACCACCAGAAAGACAACAAAATTAGGCTAAAAAATAGCAGCCCCAAAAAGGTCAGCCTCAAGTAAAAGGAAAATAGACCAGACAAAGCCAAACGAACACCGAGAAACCTGGGACTAGACGAACAACACCTAAAAACCCTACTGGCTGCAAATTTGAAACAGGAAAAATAGAAAACATAATAACCCCACCAGAACCAGAAGGCAGCCCCCAAAGTAAGAAAACAAAAAATAAAACTAACTTCTAACATAGAGAATATAATTTTTGTTTAATCTTAAGGGGCCTTTTAAAGGAACTGGAAGGTTAGAAGCAGTGAAATCAGTAAAATAATCTAGGTTACATCCCAAATTGGCAAGCCAATTGACACAGGCACTCTATGAAGTATAAATAGGATTCCATTGTACTATCATATAGGGTGATATATGGTTTAATTATTATCCTAATTTTATAAAACTTTTAATTTTCATTTTTACAAAGTTTAATTAAATAATCATAATACAAAAAATTATAGTAAGCATGAGGTAAATTTCAATAAAATGTAAATAAAAGAAACACAAATAATAATTAATACTACACATGCTTTCATATAAATGATAAATGGCTCATAAAATATGTGATAACATAATTTATCATAACATAGGTTACAAGATAAATAGTGCACTAGGCACCTACATAACATTACAAGTGGGTTGCCTCCCATAAGCGCTAAGTTTTAAGTCTTCTGCGAGACTATCCATTACTACATATCAAAATAAAATAAATAGGTTACCCAATAAAAGTAGCCTCTAAACTCTCTCTCTCTCTCTCTCTCTCTTACAAACAAAAGAAAAATAACTACTAACCCTCAAAATCAGGGTCTTACTCATCAACAACATTATTATGATGACCCTTTTCTCTAAGCTTCCATAAAAATGGTTGGTAGTTAGATGCATAGGGGAACTCAAGCTCTTCAGGATGCTCCACAAAGGGGTTACTCTTAAACATACCAACAAGTGCATCATTAAAATCTAAAGTATAACTATAATACTGTTCATATTTGTCCATGTAATGAGTCATCCTCATTTCCATTTCAAGTTGCCAATCCCTAGTTTCCTAAAAAAAGTGACTCATTGATAAGTGGATATAATGTGTTATATTTTTAGTGAAAATGTATAGTTTTAGTTACATTGTGTAGGAAAAATACTAAAGGCACCAAATTTATGTTGGATTAAATAACAACATTGCACCATGGGGTTAGATTAAATAACACCGCTGCGCCTTCAAAGGAACCACCAAAGTGGCAGAACATTGACATTGCGATGCCAAAATATCTATTAGACATCACTATATTATCAAATGTTCAGCTTTACAGTGCCATGCTCTATGTCGTCCAATGTAGCAGCAGCAAAATCTATAATAGCTCGGTGCAAAAATTTCTTTTATGGTGCCACAGTGTTTGAAAGTTAGAAGCACCGTGGCATAGTAATTGTAACTTCCCAAGGGCATGACCTATCAGTAAAATGCATAGTTGTTCCCTAAGAAACTGATCCACATCAAAAAGTACTATGGCGGACCCAAAATAGTAGTGTAATGACATTAGTTCATCTGTTGGGTGTCGCAGCCCTGACCTTTAAAGCACTGCAGTGCCAGTTGCCTACTTTGTGTTTTCTTATAAATAGTCATGGTGTTATGTTTTTAGGAGAGTTCAATCACTCAGATAATTTTAGTATAATTTAGAGTGCTTCTCTGAATTACCTTAGTGTGACAACTAAGAGAATTTAGGGAAGTATGTGATACCATTATTAGAGTGATTGGTTTATGTTTGTGGTAGCAATTTTGTAAGTAAAAAGGATTTTAGAGGAGATTCATTGAACAATTCTTGTAATATCTATCTCTTGTATTTTCTTTCAATTGTGCTATTAATGAGAATGAGCTTTCTTCAATTCTACTCCATATTCATTGTTGCATTAGTGGCTATCTTGAATAATTTTGCATTTTATTTTGTAATAATAATGAAAGTTATACTATAAACATTAGTATTGAAATATAATATTTAGCACCACAGTCCCAATATTTGAGGGTTACAGTACTCAGCCAATTGAGTCAAAAAGCATGGCCAGCACAAAATCAAAAAGTTAGTGTAAAGATATAACTTCAATTAATAAATTTAAGTGTGCGTCATGGCACACTATAGGAAGACCACCTAATACCGATGAATTTTTAGGGCAAAAATTGGCAAATTTCTGGCAAAAATTAAGATTTACGGTGGCTTTCGGCATATATTTTTCATCTGATAAAAGTCGCATAGGAAACGATAACTAGTGGCTAACTTTCAGTGAAAATGTTTTTTGACTGCTTTCCAATGGCGTTATTCTTCCAGAAATTAAAAAAATTTAACTAAAAAAAAGTTGCCCGCTACCCGCCTGGCTGCCTGCCAAACTTCTCGCTGTCGTCCTGTGCTGCATGTTGCCACTCACGTTACCTGCTAGGCCCCCTGCTGCACTTCTAGCCAGCCTAATTGTCTGCTACCGGGTTCCCCACTGTGCTGGCCTCCAAGCTACCTTCTGTTCTGCCTGCCAGCCCGCTACCCTGTCCACCAGCCCAGTTGCTCGCTACCCAACTGCCTCCTGTGCTATCTGCCAGGCTACCCACCAGGCTGCCCGCTGCCTGCTCAATTTTCCGTCCACCTCCTGCGCTTCTTGCTTCCTATGCTGCCACTAGGCTACCCCTGCCCTGCCCTCCATCCCAGCTCCTTGGCCATGCTAGCCTGTTGACTGTGCAGCCCGCCAGGCTGGGATTCGAAGTGAGTATGTTTTCAAAGACCCAACCGATTTGATGGAAGGGAAAAAGTGTTTAAATGTCACTTTTTTAGACATCACCAAATGCCGGTTAACTTCTCAGTTATTGCAAATTTGAAGAAATAAAGGCTACGGTGAATCAGAAAGAACTTGAGCAGTAATAGTTATCGCATTAGGATAACTCTTTCCATGTGTAATGTAATTCCTTGCTTTCCAATTCTAATATATAGAAGATAAATACACTTTAACAACTCTAGGAGTTGTGATGGTTAACTACTCCAGCTTATTCACATAGTGAGAAAAATTATTAAACTTAGGTAGAAAAATTCCCCACTTATTCAACATATCAAAAATCTCAATGAGTTTTATACAATGAACAGTAATATGGTTACTATCTTCATCCTCAGAACATCCTCTTTGAAAAGAACAAGTGTCTTGAAGTTTCCTATCATGTAAAAAGCATTGAGTTGAAATCAGGTTGTTAATCAATCTCCACAAAAATAAAGCTTACTTAGGAGTAACTTTGAGCTTCTTAATCTACTTTAGATGTTTTTTGTCCGTAAACTGCTCGCACATAGCTTGAAATGCCAATGATGTGATTGATCTTCCATAATTACTAGCCAATAACTCCATCATACCATCCTTATTAATAAAAGAAATTGATATATTAAAAATAGCATTCAGCAACTCTTCAAAAAATAGATTACGCATAATAGGTATATTCCAGCTCCCATCTTGATTCAGCAGGAATGACACTATTTTTTTCTCTATATCTCCCACATTACACTAGGTCGGCCGTTTATTCAAATTCCTATCAAGAATCTAGTTATCATTCAAAATATTAATACTTACCCCATTTGAAACTTTCCATCTAGTAATTGGCTTAAAAAAATGAGCTCCATTAATGATTATTTGCCAAGTTGGAGAGGAGCATCTTTTAGCTTCATTATTCCATATATTAGTACCATATTTTGCTACGAAGATCTTATTAAAGAGAATATTTTGATTATTGATGAAATGCCAAGCAATACGAGCTCTTAATGGTCCTTGTCTCTCCACCGCACCTTAAATGCTAAGACCTCCTTACTTAATAGGTGTACACATCACCTCCTAAGAGATATAATGCAATCCCCTTCTTCCTTGATCTTTTTGCCGAAGGAAATTTTTACAGAGCTTATCCAAGTCATGTAAAATACTTTTGGAACCAACAAGTGAGTCATACTGAAAGAAGCAATAGAAGTATAAGCATATTTAATCAACAAAATTTTTCCTACCAACAACAAAGAGAGAGACCCCCAAGCATTGAGTTTATCCATAGCCTTGTCAATAATGAAGTTAAAATCTGCCACCTTTAATCTTCTAAGTGCCATCTTTACTCTACTTGAGTTCATCAACAACTCTATAATCAAGTAATTTATTCAATTTCCTTCTTTTTCTTTGAGAAATGACTTTTCCATACATCACCATTGATTTATCCTTGTTAATCATATGGCCAGTCCAGCTACAATAATCTTTGAGAATTCTGATAATTATCTTAGCACTAACACCTTTAACTTCTAATACTAACATGATATCATCCACGTACAACAGATGGGTGACCTTTGGCGTGCTCAGAGCAATCCTTATAGCAAGTTCACTACCTCTATCCTGATGATGTCTTGAATGTCTTCTATGGAGCTAACAGTGGAGCAAGTTGAAGAATAAAGCTAATACAATTATTAATTTCCTATCCTCTTTTACAAGCCAAACTTCCAAGGCTTGGCATTATTTCATTTCTTCCTGATTGTTGCCTAGTTGTAATATTAGTGAAGTCACTCGTGACCATGCCATTTGGATTACTTAATTAAAATGGAGCATTCTATTAATGTAGGAAAACTTATATTTTCATCGCTCATGTACATCCTTAGGGGTACAAGATCTTTTAGGTTAGGGTACCCTTCTCTTATTTATTCTTTATGTATAGTAGCTAGTGTTAGGATGAACTAAATGAAGAACAGTTATTCCCTATTCAAGCTCTAAAAAATAAAAAGATTTTTAGTTTTAAGCAAGTAGGAAAAGATGAGGAGGAAGGTGATTTAAGTGAGCTAATATTACCCAGAAGCAGTAGTAGTAGTATGAGTGCTAGAGCTCCAAAAACATTAGGAGAGCAGGTGCTGATTTAAAGGAAAAAATGGAAGAGGAGACTCACTTTTGTAAGGAAATTAGGGATTGGCAATTTGAGATGAAAATTAGGATAGCTCATAGCATAGACCAACAGGAGCAGTATTATAGATATACTTCAAATTTTAATGATGCACTTATTGGGATGTTTAAGAGTAGACCTTTTTTGGAGCATCCTGAGCTTCTCAAGTTACCCCCTGCACCTACCTATAGACCATTTGCATAAATTAAACAAATAGCATATTGAATTGCTAAATTCATGAAAATCCTAGAAAAATGATTATATTGAGTTAGAAGAAGCATTTTAGGTGTTGGAAGAACTTGCATTAGAACTAGATAGTAATGAACATACATTAAAGGTAGGAGTTGGTATATATAAAAGTGTAAACAAACATTTAAAAAAATAAATTAAGTACACTATAAGATAATACTCTAATGCCTATGCTTAAATTAAAGCCATAGCCTAGGACACATTATGCATCATACTACCCTAGCAAGAGACATAATTCCCCATTTGGATTAGTAAATCCATTTCAAAGAATTAGGTTTTATTTGTGTGGCATACTTTTTTTTGGAAATATTGCAAATAGTAATTTTATTAATAAAGGAGAAAATACTAACTAAATGATAGCTATTCTATCATAATCTTCCTTTATCAAAGAAATAAAAGATGACGGAAGATCATTATTAAAAAACTCCCAAAAGAATCTACCTCTCAAAGCATAGGTTGCACAAAAGTCCACAACCTTATTTTCCTTTCTAGTAATATAATGAAAAATAATATGCTTAAAATCATACAAAAAGGAAAAATCTATAAAGGTAGAATTTACATTAAGCTGTAATTGAGCAGTCAAAGATTTGTGCAAGAGCTTGATAACATTGATATTATCTCCTTCAATCCAAATGCCTTCAGATTCTATCACCCAATCTTCTAAAATTTCTTTTATAGAAAGAATAGCAATGAATTCTAGTTGAGCAACATCCCAATGTTAAAATTATTTTCCAAAAGAAGATAAAAATCTTCCTTTATCTTCACGAATAACTCATCCAATTCCAGCACAATTTGAGATTAGTAACGAAGCATCTACATTTACTTTAATCCATTTTATTGGTGGGAGATGCAAAAATTTGTAATTCAGTTCATTGAACTGATTAACACCCCAGTTATCCAAAATAGGATTTAAATATGGCTTGATTAATGTAGATAAAAGTTCAACTTATAAAAATATAGGAGATGATGATGGCTTACCATGCTTGATAGCATTTCTATCCTTCCAACAATAATTAACTGAAGAATAATAAATTCTAGCTAAAACCTAATTTTTGGTAGAAAGAGATTTAAGATGCTTCCGCATATATGAAATAGATTGAAAGATTGGGATTGGAACTCCCCAATTATTTAAAACATAGAGGACTTCTTTTACTTTCTTGCAAGAAACCAAAATGTGATGAATATTTTCTTCAATAAGACATCCTCTTGGACATAGATTTGAATCTAGTAATCTCTTATGCTTGAGCCATGTATTCGTAGGAAGAGCATCTTTTTTAAGTCTCCACCAGAAAAAGAAAACTCTGGTTTGAGTGTTGTTGTATTTATTTCAAACATTTAGTCATTATTTGGCATTTCATATTTGTTTAACATTTCTAATCCTTGTTCATATTTTATTATTATTACAATCCTGTGAAATCATATAAAAATGTGTATATAGTTCAATTTGCTTTTGAATGTTTGCCATTTTATATCATTTATAGCAACCAACTTGTATTTTTCTTCAAAAGCTAATGTAGAAATTATTTTTCGTGAAAATTGATGAATTAACTCAATTTCATCTTCAAACTGATTTGTATAGAACTTAGTTTTCTTTATAATATCAATTAAATCTTCTCCAAACAAGTTTTGCAAAGCAGCTGAATTCCAATTACTATTTTTTGATAATAAACTATCAACAAAAAATTCATTAATGATGTTAATATTAACAAATGTTGGCCACTTGCAAATAAGTTTATCTCCAATCCAAATATTATTTAGAATGTTGATGTTATTTTCTTTTCCAATTATCCATCTTGCAATTGGTTTGATAAGATTCACTCCATCCAAAAGGATCTTCCAAGTAGTAGAATTACCTTTTTGAAATGAAGTCCAAACATTGCTACATATTTGGATTTAATGATTCTATTTAGAAAAAAAAATCAGGTTTTTGAATAAAATTCTTAGCAAGCTTTGCTCTTAGATGTCCTTCCCAAATAGAAGATGAATGAAAACCAAGGCCACCATTTCTACTCGAAAGACAAATTCAGTCTAATTGTTATAATGCATTCCTTTTTTTCCATTATCTTTATGCCACAAGAAGTTTCTTCAAAGCTTATCTAGATTATCAAGTGTTACAAATCATGGCCCAAGTACTTTGATTTTGATAATAACAAACATTACTGTTTCTTTACAACTGTTATTATAGCATATCTATTTTATTTTCCCTGCTTACTAACCTTTCAGATCCATAGTTCACTTGCATTGCCAATCAGCTCAAGATCAGATAGACTAGGGTTGAGTCTATCTATAATTTTAATTTCAATGTACTTTCTACCTTTCTTGAGTCAAGTCATGCATATGGTGGACCCCAAGCTAGGTAACCTTGCACACACACACACTCAAAGGGGTGAGTTAGTGAGTTAGAATTTTTTTTTAATTTTTGAGCTAATCATACAATATGATTTGAATCATACTGGATAAACAATTATGCAGAAAACTCTAATTAGGGCACCCATTATAAATGAGATTAATTAACTAATCATACTAATGATTCAAATTGCACTGGATGATTAATTATAGACATGAAAAATAGCTACCAATCACAATTTAGGCAATATTTTATCCTACAATTTTTGTTCTAATTATAAAATATGATGTGGATCATCCTCGATGATTTATGAAAATCATGCCTAAATTGATCCTATAATTAGGAAACTAATTATGGTTAGATTGACCGATTAGATCATATAGGATGATATATGAAGATAATCCTATATGATCTTTGATATTTCATTCGATGATCCCCCATCGTCTAAGAAAAAAACTATAATTTTCTTTTAATCATACAAGCGATCATATTGGACAACCCAAATAATTTACGGGATGATATTTTAATCATCAGTTTTCATCCCATATTATACTGGACGATCAGTACAGTATCTTGAACAAATCATCCTGGATGATCACAGAATCTTATTAGACGAGCTGTATAAATACTTGAACTGATCATAAATACAGAGCAATGCTAATCGTACTGGTTGAAAGAGCTATTTTGTACTAATCATATAGGATGATCTGAGGATCATCCTGGATGATCAGAAGCTCCATATTAAAAATTAGGGCTTCTTTGACGGTGCTCTATTTAAGCTCTCATATTTTTCCTTGGGCAAATCTTTTATTATTTAGTTTGTTTGAAAGAGAGCTAAAGAAGGAAGAGAGAGAGAGAGCTTGGGAGAGAGAGAAATCTTTATGAGGGGGAGTTGTGAGGGATTCACAAAGGTTGCTCCAAGCAAGGTTTCCACCATCTTCGTCAAGCTGCTTTTCTGGTTCCTTGGTGGCTCTGGGGAAGATTTTCATTAGCATCAGATCCAGGTTCTCTGCCTACTCCAGGATGGAGTAAAAGGATTCCAAGGTTCACTGCCTACACCAGGAGGAAGTAAAAGGAATTTTAGGTTCTCTGCCTACTCCAAGAGGGAGTAAAAAGATTCAAGATACTCTGCCTCACTGGGTCGATGGAATGATATTGTAAGTGCTTCTTCTCCTTGTTGTGGGGGCAAAAGGAGAGACACTACTTTTAGTGTAATACCTGGAAAGGAGGTTTCTGGGAAGTAGAAGTAGGTCAAGTTGACCGAATCACTATAAATTTGGTGTGTTCTTTCTGTTCACTTTTTTGCATTTAATGTTTTCATTTTTTGTGAATTATTATGTGTTGAAAATCTTAAAATTTTTAATTATTATGAAACTAATGAACTTCTGCATCATGGGGTATTTAATTTCTCATTTTGTTGAAGAATTTTTAAAATAACTAATTCACCCCCCTCTTGGTTAGCCGTGGGACTAGTTCCTTAGGGTTTAATAACCCTCATGAACTTTCAAGTAGTATCAGAGCAAGATTCTTAAATTAAGTTTTGAAAAACTTTTGAAAAAAGACCCTAGGCTAATATTTATAATCGTAATACTGCAGAAGGATATTCAATTACCAGACCACTATTATTTGATAATATTCCTTTTGAATTTTTGGAAGATTCTTATGTCCACTGTTTCATAATCAATTGATTATCATATGTGGATATTAATCCAAGAAGGATATTCAACACCCTTTAGATTAGTAAATGGCGTTTAAACTTAAATACCTTTTTCTTATTGGACTATTGATGATAGAGATTTAGCCTAACTTAATGCCAAATGTTTGATTTTTTTTTCTGTGGTTTAAAATATGAAAATTATATGCTTATTTCTACTTATTCAACTAGTAAAGAGATTTGCGATAAACTTTGTATAACATATGAGGGAACTAATGAAGTAAAATAATCTAGACTGAACATTCTGCTTCATGATTATGAACTTTTTTGCATGAAACCTAGCGAATGTATTTCTGAAATATACACTAGGTTTCCTCAGATGTTACTTCATTGCATGCCCTAGGAAGAGAGCTTACAAACTTTAAAAAAATTTATAAGATTTTATGATGTTTACCTTCTTCCTATGATGCAAAAATCACTGGCATTATTTAATATATTGATCTAAATGTTTATTCCATTGATAAATTACTTGGGTCACTCATTGCCTATAATAAAGGAGTGAATCAAAGCCAGCTTGATACAAGTGAAAGAAGAAAGAGAAAATTATAGCCTTAAAGGCTAATGATTTTGATAGTGACTCTTCTGGACAAGATGATGATAATATTGCTTTGATGACTAGGTAGTTCAAAAGCTTTCTAAAGAGAAAGCAAAAGGATCATCAGAAATGGAATAAAGGTAAGACTGGTAAGTATTCTAAAGTTTCTTCTGACGTTATATATTATAAATGTAGGAAGCCAGGGTACCTTAAGTCTGATTGATCAACTCTTAAAGCTCACCCAAGAAAGGAGAAGGGTAAAGGAAAACCTAAATTCAAGAAGGGCAAACAAAGGACTGAGAATGCTTTTTGGGTAGACTCTGGATGAGACTCTTCTAAATTTGAAGGAGAAGAGGAGGTAACCAACCTGTGCTTAATGGTAGATGATCATCTTGATCATTCTAATCAAGAGGAGGTATGTGAGCTTACCTATGAACAATTATTTAAAGTTTCTGAAAGAATTCATTTTGTATATAGGAAGCTCAAAAAATCACATGCTTTCCTTAATTTGAATTCTCGATTCTGTAAAAAGAGCATGAATGCTTCAGGAAAGATAACTCTACTTTGGATAGCAATTACATGGCTTTGTTAAATGAATTTGATATTTTAAACAAGAAGCATTTTGATTTAACTGTTAAACATGAGTCATTAAAATCATCACATATTGAATTAGAAAAAGTATTTAAGGGATTAAAAACTCTTTCATATTAATTAGATAGTAGGGAGCATGCATTAAAAGTTAATAATTCTATTCTTAAAAATGCAAATAAACTTTTGCAAGAAAAGTTAACTACTTTTAAAGAAAATAAAACACCACCTTCACTTGCATAATTTCATAAACCATCAATACAGCATGCATTCAAACCTAGAAAGAGGCACCATCACCAACATAGTTTAGTTAATCATTTTTTTGGTGTTAGATATTTTTTCTTGTGGCAAGCTAGGACATTTCTCCGACACTTATACTATTCAACATAGAACACATTTTGTGTGGAGACCAAACTTCTTTGGGTTCCTAAATATGACATCTAATGATTTTGTAGGAGTGTTCTCACAAAAGGCCTCATGAGAGCATGTGGTATTTGGACAGTGGATGTGTAAGGCATATGACTGGAGATACAAATCAGTTCATTTTACTGGAGGCCAGGGCAGGAGGCAAGGTGACAACGGGAGATAAAATAACTAGGAGTGTGGTGGGATCAGGTATAATTGGTAATTAAAAAAATTTTATCATTGAAAATATTTTACATGTAGATGGCTTAAAACATAATCTCTTCAGCATCAGCCAGGTCTGTGATAAAGGCTTCAGCATAAAATTTCTATCAATCAGTTGTATAATAAGCTTAAATAAAACAATTATTTTATAGGGAAGGAGAATCAACAATATCTATAAGCTTGATCTAAATTATATTAAATTTGATACTACTTTTTTGCTTAAAAATAATTATTGATGAATCTTGGTTATGACATAGAAGATTGTGTCATGTAAGTATGAAAAGCCTAAGAAAAATCACCCAAGAAGACATAGTGAGACGAATTCATAAACTAGAGTTCACTAAGGGCCACCTTATGATGCCTATCAATTAGGGAAATAAGTTAAATCCTCCTTCCACTCAATCAAAGCCATTATCACTAGTAAACCTTGAGAAGTGCTTCACATGATTTCTTTGGACCTATTGGCACTACAAGCTTAGGAGGGAAAGTGTTTGGGTATGTAACTATTGATAATTACTCGAGGTTTACTTGGGTTAGATTCCTATCTCATAAAAGTGAATTATTTGAGGATTTTAGATCTTTTTTCACTTGGATTTAGAGGAAACTAGGCTATAAAATCTTAACCATTCATAGTGATCACAACAGAGAATTTGAGAATGAAAAATTTGAATCCTACTGTAAGGAATAAGAGATAAATTAAAATTTTTTAGCTCTTATGACCCCTCAGCAAAATAAGGTAGCTGAAAGAAAGAACAGGACCTTGGTAGAAGCTGCTAGAGCCATGTTAGCTGAATACTCACTTCCTAAATATTTTTAGGCAAAAGTGGTGAATATAGCTTGTTATTTTTTGAATAGGATTAATGTTAGATCCAAGCTGAACAAGACACCTGATGAAATCCTTAAGGGTAGGACACCTAACCTCTCTCACCTTCATGTCTCTGGATCTAAACTACTTATTTTGAATAATGGGAAGTCTCAATTAGGAAAGTTTGACCCAAAATCTGATGAAGGAGTGTTCCTAGGTTACTCAAATATTAGAAAATCCTATATAGTCTTTAATAAAAGAACACTGGTAGTGGAGGAGAGCACTCATGTTGTTTTTGATGAACTAATAATTCTAGAGGGTCTAGAGTGGAAGAAGAAGTAAAAGTCACTCAAGGAGTAGAATCTATAAATCTAAAAGAAAGAGTAGAAATTGAAAATACACTACCTAGAGAATTGAGATATTCTTCAAGTCATCCTAAAGAACTGATCTTAGAGACTTATGTGAAGGTGTTAGAGCTAGGTATGGATTTAAAAAAGAAGTAAACCACTCTGTCGTCATCTAAATGATTGACCCACCAATATAAATCAAGCCCTATTTGATGAATTCTAGATCCTAGCCATACAAGAAGAGTTAAATAAATTTATAAGAAATGATGTTTGGGAACTAGTTAAAATGGGCTTTCAAAAATAAAATGAATGAATCTGGTGTCGTGGTGAGAAATAAAGCAAGATTAAGGCTAAGGGGTATAACTAAATAGAAGGGATTAACTTTGAAGAGATTTTTGCCCCTGTATCTAGATTAGAAGCCATTAGGGTGCTACTAGCCTTTGCCTGCTTTAAGTGATTCAATATGTTCCAAATGGATGTCAAAAGTGCCTTTCCAGATGGGGTAATAAAAGAAGATGTGTATGCTGAACAACCCGAGGCTTTAAAAATTCATAATTTTCTAATCATGTGTTCAGATTAAAAAAGGTATTATATGGAATAAAATAAGCACCTAGGGCATGGTATGAAAGGTTAAGTGCATTCCTACTAGAATGAACCTTTGTTAAGGGGAGCGTAGACACCACCCTATTTCTCAAAAAAGTAGGAGATGAACTGCTGATGTCTAAATTTATATAGATGATATTCTATTCAGATCTTCTAATAAAAATTTGTGTGATTAATTTTAAAAAATGTTGAGTAATGAGTTTGAAATGAGTATGATGGGAGAACTGACCTACTTTCTTGGATTTAGTATATGGTAGAAGGATGATGGAACTTTCCTTAGTTTGCCAAAATATATTAATGACATCCTTAAGAAATATCAAAATGGATAATCCAAGCCAATCAACTCTCCCGTGAGTTCTAATGTTCAATTAGATAAGGATTCAAATGGAAAATTTGATGATCAAAAGAAATACAGAGGAATAATTGGATCACTTCTTTACTTGACTACTAACAGGCTTGATATTATGTTTAGTGTTTATCTCTATGCTAAATTTCAGGCTGATCCAAAAGAGTCCCACTTGATTGCTGTTAAGAGAATCGTTAGATATCTCTTAGGAACCCAAGATTTAAGAATCTGGTATCCTAGGCATAGCACCTCCTTTGATATTATAGGATACTCTGATTTATATTTTGTAAGATGCTGAGATGTTAAAAAAAGCACTTCTGAAATATGTCAATTCATAGGACAGTACTTGGTCTCCTCATCCAGTAAAAAATAGAACTCAGTTACTCTGTCCACTGCTGAAACTGAATACATAGCCTTAGGAAGTTGTGTGGCCCAAGTCCTTTAGTTAAAATAATAAAGTCTAGATTTATGATTACCTATAGGCACAATTTCAATCCTATGTGATAACATTAGTGCCATGTACACTTCAAAGAATCCAATCTAACACTCTAGGACCAAACACATTTATATAAGACACCACTTCATTAGAGACCATATTACCAAATGAGACATAGAGCTAACCATGTAGCCATTGAAAACCAACTTGCTGGTATCTTTACAAAACCACTAGCCTTTGAAACTTTCAGCATCTTAAGAACCAGATTAGGTGTAATAGATATTCATGCTTGAAATTAATATTTTCTATTTTTGTTCTTTTTATTTATTTTATTTTATTTGTGTGTCTGTTCCTTTATATTTGCATATACTTTATGTTTTTAATTTTCTAATGTTTTTCCTTCAGTGTTTTATGTTATTTGTATGTTTATCTCTTTATATGTGTTTTTGTTTTGTGTTTTTAATTTTTTGTTAGGTTTCCTTCAGTGTTTTTAAAGGAATCTGATCAAAACTCACTTCTGATATTGAATTCTCAAATAACATTTTTGTCTTTCATTCGGTTTTAGAAATTAGTAAGCAGTGTTTGACTCCTCTAAAAATAGTTAAAGTAAGTAAATTTGATGATTGTCACTCTTCCTCTAACTCTTTTAGTGGTGTATTTTCTTTTTGAAGTAAAAATTTATTTCAAATTAAAAGTTGAACTTTGAAATAGAGATCTATTTTATCTTCTTACAGTAATCTATATCATATAAATAATTTTCCATGTCAATGAATCACTTTCAAGTTTTCTTAATCAGGTTGTTAGATTTATCATATGGATATGATTCTATTTTATTGGTTACTCGCAAAAATAACAAGAGGCACAAAATGAGCCCAAAACTGAAAAGATGCATAATGATAGCCAAATAATTACAAGATACAGAAAGTGTATGAAAAATGAAAAGATGCGTAAAGTGCACCAAATAATTGAAAAAGAGGCATAAAATGAGCCCACAAAGAAATAAGCTTCTTTCTCTTTCAAATCTTTAAATCTTAAAAAAATCCATGTGCCACTTGATATTTTCAAACACTTGAATTTAAAAATCATAATTTTTGGTTGATTACTTTGCAATATTATTCTATCAGATATTTTTTTGAAACAAACTTTGAAAAGATCAATTTTCCTATCTAATTTCTTTTCTGATTTAGATTTTTTTTTTAAAATGATTTTGACCTATAAGGAGTCTGAGCAGGGTTAACAAGATCAGTTTTCTACCCTTTTTGGATTTCAGTAGTGTCAATTTATTTCTTACAGGTTTTCAAATCTAATAATAAGGTAAATTTATCATTTAAGGCAGTTGATTGATTATATATATATATGTGTGTGTCCTTCGATTTTTGAATGGCTTTTGGTTTTGTTTTTGTGTTGTTTTATGATTTTTGTTTTTTTTTATTTTAAAATCCTCTTAATCATCACATTCCATCTCCTAAATTTTTCTTATTTTTCTCACATCATCCAGGACAATCCACATCATCCCGTACGATCTGAAAAAAATACACCTCTCTGATTATTGCACATCCAACGACTGATATAAATCAATTATTGGTGATCGTCCCATTTGATTCATACATCGTACTAGATGATCCACATGGCATGAGTTGTTAGATGATTTAAATAAAGTTAGGATGATACATTATGATGGATTATCTAGGATGATCCATATGTTCATCTGGGATGATCCAATTAGTCAATAATTGTCCAGGATGACTCCTCAGGACGATCGCTCTGTATCTAATCGTCCAAGATGATACCTGATCATCCTGTATGATATGATTGACAATTTTGACCAATCATCTGGATGAATTGATTGCACCTAATCATCTAGGATGATCTCACTATCGTCTTGTATGATATGTCAATTTCTTCATAAACAACTGATTTTCTTTATATTCTGATACCAAACATACTGTTGTATTTGTGATGTTTTTTACGTATTTGTGATATTTTTTTTTTTTTTTTTTAATTTTTGAAATAACTACAACAACAATATGATGTAAAACAAAACAACATAAAAACAAATATCACAAATACGTAAAAAACATCACAAATACAACAGTATGTTCTCCCCCTTTGACATTATCAAAAAAAGGAGGAGCAAAAATTTGGAAAGTCACCTCTTGAGATTCTCTAAAAACTTAGTAAGACATGAATTGATCTCTTTGAACCCAGAAAGGTTAGAGAATCAGAAAATGTAAATCCAAACTCAGGTTTTAAAAAGGCGAAAAAAACTTTTTAAGCCAATATCTAAATCAAGGAACAAATTAGATAAGGAAATAAAACTTCTTCAAAACTCCTTTCATAAAATACATCTAATAGAAGATTAATGCAAAGTAATGAATCAGAAAATCTTGATTTTCAAACTCAAGTAACGAATCTATCAAAAAGTCATAAGAGTTTTCAAAACTTTAGAGATTTACAAGAATGGAAGCAGCTTTTATGGGCTAATTTTGTGCCTCTTTTTCAATTTGTTTGGCGCATTGCGCATCTTTTGATTTTTGATACACTTTGTGTATTCAATTTGGCAATTTCACATCTTTTCAATTTTGGGCTGATTTTGTGCCTCTTTTCAATTAGTTTGGCGCACTGCGCATCTTTTGATTGCCTCCTTTCTAAATCTTTAAAATCAGCAAACCTTATTCTTATGATAAAGACGAACAACCTGAATAAGATAATCTTAAAGTTGGTTCAATAATTTGCAAAAGATTCCTACGAGATAGACAAAATGTTGGGAGATGAAAAAAGTTTTAATTTCAAAAATTAATTTATAATCTGAAATAGATTTTGACTCAAAAGCAAGATAGCCTTATTCAAAGAAATGAGATAGAGAGACAAAATCATGAGTTTTCTTCCTTTACTTGATTTTAAAAAAATCAACCACAACTAACATAGTATTTAGAAAATACAAGAGGTAAATTTTCCATTTTTAAAAAACAAGATCTTTAAAAAATAATTTTTAAAATAAGAGGTGTTATGTGTGTGCTTAATCAGAGAAACAATAAAAAGCAACATAAGGAATTTGAAAAGGAAAAACAAAAATAATAAAACAGAGAAAACACAACGAATAAACAATAGTAATAGAAAAACAAAAACATAAACACACAAAAAGAACATTAATTTACATCAGCTTGCTCCTGATCAGATGATTCAGAAGCTAGATCTGCCCAGGACATTTTTCGTTTTGCATTGTCAGCCCTTATTAGAATTTGCTTAGCTTTACCCTTTTCCTTTTCAGGAAGGGTTCTTAAGTTCGGGCACTGATTTTTCATATGTCCAGGCTTCCTACATCCAAAACAAATAACATCAGAAGAAAACTTTACATTCTTACCATTTTTATCTTTGTTCCACTTTTGATGTTGATGTTTGTGCCTTAGCAGATTTTTCAATTTATTTGTTGCTGATGCTAACTCTTCACTTTCATCACTTTCAATGTCTTCAGTTTTCAGCACTATCGTTTTATCTGCATCCAAAAGCTTTTGACCCAAACCTTGCTCGTAGGCAATGAGTGAGCCAATCAAATTATCAATAGAATATTCGTTCAAATTTTTTGATTCAGAAATTGCACTGACTTTGGCATCAAATTTAGCAAGTAGAGAACGTAGGATTTTATTAACTTTTTCAAAATTTGAAAGTTCTTTTCCTAAAGCATGTAATGATGTCACAATTTGAGAAAACCTAGTAAACATGTCCAAGATCGTTTGATAAGGTTTCATGCTAAAAAGTTTATAATCATGCATTAACATATTTAGCCTAGATTGCTTGATTTCACAAGTACCTTCATATCTAGTACATAATTTATCCCAGATTTCTTTGCCAGAAGTGCATGCAGATATTAACATACAATCATCAGAATTCAAAGCACAGAAAAAATAATTTAAATATTTAGCATTTAATTGAGCATTGATCTGATCTGTTCTACTCCATTCAGAAAAGGGAATATCAATTTTAATTTCATTTACAATACGTGACGGTGCAGAATAACCAATTTGAATCATATGCCACATGCGATAATCAATAGATTTCAAGAAAGTAGACATACGGATTTTCCAAAAATCAAAAGTAATATTTTAAAATAAAGGTGGCCGGGTGATTGAATATCCTTCCGTAATATTACGATTACAAAAATTAGCCATGGATCGAATTCAAAAGTTTTTAAACTTAAATTTTGAATCTCTCTCTGATACCACTTGAAAGTTCGAAAGGGATGTTAAGCCCTAGTGAACTAGTCCCGAGGCTAACCAAGAGGGGGGGTGAATTGGATATTTAAAACAAAACAAAAATCTTTTTATAATTTGCAGCGGAAATGAATTAAAACAACAATAAAAAGATCAATCACAGATTTCACCCAAACAGATAATCGCAATAAAATAAAGTGCGGAAAATAATAAGAAAGAACACACCAGATTTATAGTGGTTCGGTCCAACTTGACCTACGTCCACTCCTCGGAGGCACCCTCCAAGTATTGCACTATACCACAAGTGTCTCTCCTTTAGCCCCCACAGCTAGGCGGAGAAGCCCTTACAAAATCGCTTCCACCTTCCCCGGTGCGGCGGAGTAGCCGGGTCCTTCGACACCAAAGAGCACTTCTTCTTCCCAAAACTTCCTTCGAGACGAGCCTTGAATCCGACGGTACTTAGGTGCAAGCCTGCCGGAGCAACCGTGTGAACCCCCTCACACTCCCTCGAGAAACCCCCTTCCCAGGCTCTTCTCCCTCTCAAACTCCACCCTTTCCTCTCTCCCTTTCAAGCTCTCTCTTCAAGTTTTCTCCAAAAGAACGAAGCCTCAATGGCTGCCAAAGACACATATCAAGTGCCTTAAGAAAGCTTAAATAAAGAGCTCCAAAAACCCTTCCAAATTAGTTCTGGCGGCAAAGATCGTCCAGGACGATCGCCGGATCGTCCAGGACGATGTGCTCCAAAAGACGGCTTCAGAAAACCCTAAAAACTCAATTCTGTCGCCAAAGATCGTCCAGGACGATCGCAGGATCGTCCAGAACGATGTGCTCCAAAAGGTGGCTTCAGAAAACCCTAAAAACTCAATTCTGCCGCCAGAAATCGTCCAGGACGATCTCAGGATCGTCCAGGACGATGTGCAGAATTTGACCTGATAGTCCCGTACGATCCTGGGATAGTCCAGGACGATCAGAACAAATTTTGCACAAATCGTCCAGTACGATATATAGATCGTCCAGGACGATTAGAACAAATTTTTACTCTTAAATCCTTGCCTAAATTATCATGGCGGCTAGGGTTTTGAGATCATATTAGATCGTCCAGGACGATTAGTTCAATGAACAGATAGTCCTGGGCGATCCGAAATCATCCAGTACGATTTGTTCAAAAGTTGAACTTCTGGTTTTGACAGGATCTCACTCCCCCTAAGTATTTGTACACATGGTCATAAATAAGCATATACTAATACAGGACTTGACTCAAGGAATCAAAAAGTACATTAATGAGAAATACAATAAAGCCTTTTCTACTCATTCTTGAGTCTTGAATCTTTCTTGTATTGATGCATGCTGTTCCTGAAATGTTAGTGCACACACAAATAAATATACATTCCAAATATTAGAAGATGTGAGCCATAATGTTTGTTATCATCAAAACAAGAACTCTTGAGCCCGAGTCGTAACACATTAGAGAAAAAAATTCATATCTTAGCTTCTAATCCTGATTTTAATTGAACCCCTATGAACAACATTCTTAGTGAAACTAATGTTCACTACCTTGATTCCATAGACAACACCTTAGTCAAAGATGCCCGAACCATCCAACACATTCTTTGAAACATAATTATTCATAAAGCTGGGGATCGAATTCACAATACTCATGTTCTTTCACTCACCACTTACTAAATCAAGGCTAATCGTGATTTTAATGCCGCTAATCTTCTCATTTGCTATATTGAATATTTAACCTGTATTACGGATCCAGGCCATAAAAGAAAGCCCAATCTTGCTTTAGGATTTCTCATTGCCTACATCCTTGAGACAAAATATAATCTTCAATTCCCTACTCAACCTGATCACCTCCCTGTATTCTATTCCAATAGGTCCTTCCACACCGTTCATAGTGCTCATCATCAACCAGTGCATGAAGAGTCTGTGGACTAAGAGGAAGTACCCATTTCTGCACCTGTTCTTATCTGCTAGCAGCCTTAGATTGATCAGCTGGTTTAGAGGTTTGATCAGTGGGAGGCTAGATTTGACCCTTATTTAGCTGAGCAACATCAGCACCATGAATTAGATTTAGCATGCTTTGATGCTTATGCAGCCCAGCAATAGTAGTATGACCAAGATATGGCCTAGTTTGGGGAGCAATGTGCTTCCATTCACTATTTTTTTCAGCCACCACCACCACCACCTGATTAGGATCCTACATTTTACTAGTTTGTTCTCTTTATTTTGATTTATTTTGTTTATTCTTTTATTTGTGTTGTTATTTAGTTCTGTACTTTGTGATGTCATTCTGTATGTCATTTGCCTTTCAGTTGTTTTCTCCTTTTTGTGATTTTAAAAGGGGCAGTATTGTGTTTGTTGCTTCTTATGTTTTGGTAAAAATGAGTTTGTTTCTGCTTACCTATTTTTTAATGTCTAGCATTTTTCTTAAATTATATATATATATAATAAAAATAAAATTTTTTAACTCCCCTTACTTTCAAAATTTCATCTTCTAAGGGGGGATTTTAGAGAATGTTGAAGGGCTTTGAAATTTTTTAACAACAGTATTTATCATCATCAAAAGGGGGAGATTATTGCAAATCTGGACCCAAATACTATGATTTTGATGGTAACAAACATTATTGTTTTTTACTACTGCTATTATTGCATATTTGTTTTGTTTGCCCTGCTTACTAACCTTTCAGGTTCACAAGTTCGCTTGCAATATCAATCAGCTCAAGATGAGGTAGACTAGGGTTGAGTCTATCTGTAATTTCAATTTCAGTATACTTTTTACCTTTCTTGAGTCAAGTCATATATCTGGTGGACCCCAAGCTAGGTATTTTTGCACACATACACTCAATGGGGTGAGTTAGTGGGTTAGAAATTTTTTTTTATTTTTGAACTAATCGTACAGTACAATTTGAATCATATTGGATGATCAATTATGCTAAAAACCCAAATTAGGGCACCCATTGTTAAATAAGATTAATTAACTAATTATACTGGATGATTCATATCATATAGGATGATCATTTATAGACATGAAAAATAGCTGCAATTATAATTTAGGCAATATTTTATTCTTTGATTTTTGTTCTAATCATATAGGATGATGTGGATCATCCTTGATGATTTATGATAATCATGCCTAAATTGATTCAATAATTAAGGGACTAATTATGGTTAGATTGATTGATAAGATTGTATAGGATGATATATGTCGATCATCCTTGATGATCTTTGATATTTCATGGGATGATTCCCTATTGTCTAAGATAAAAATTATAATTTTCTTCTAATCATAGAGGCGATCATACTAGATGTCCTGAACAATTTGTGGGATGATACTTTAATTATCAGTCATCATCCCATATTATATTGGACAATCAATATAATATCTTGAACTAATCAGCCTGGATGATCGCATAATCATACTAGATGATCTGTGCAAATACTTAAATTGATCGTACAAAGTTATGCTGCTTGTCTGGTTCCTTAGTGGCTCTAGGGAAGATTTTGATCAGCATCAGATCAAGGTTCTCTACCTACTCTAGGAGGGAGTAAAAAGATTCCAAGGTTCTCTACCTACTCTAGGAAGGAGTAAAAGGATTTTTAGGTTCTCTGCTTACTCCAGGAAGGAGTAAAAGAATTCAAGGTCCTTTGCCTCACCTGGTTGGTGGAAAGATTTTATAAGGGCTTCTCCACCTTGCTATGGTGATAAAAGGAGAGACACAACTTTTAGTACAATTTTTGGAAAGGAGGTTTCTGAGGAGTGGACATAGGTCAAGTTGACTGAACCACTGTAAATCTAGTGTGTTCTTTCAATTTACTTTTTTGCATTTAATTTTTGCAATTTTTTGTGAATTGTTCTGTGTTTGAAATCTCAAAAATTTTAATTATTCTGAAACTAATTTGCTTCCGCATCAAGGGGTTTTTAATTTCTCATTTTGTTAAAGATTTTTTAAAATAACCAATTCACCCTCCCCCTCTTGGTTAGCCTCAGAACTAGTTCCTTAGGGTTTAACAACCCTCAGAAACTTTCATTAAGTATTTCTTTTGGAACTAAGGAATGAGTAATAAAATATTATGGGAATGCTTAAATTACTATTCTAGCACGTGATGAAAATCTGCTTCCACATGAATTGATTTTATCAAGTGAATGCTTAATTAGTTTCTGAAAATCAGATGCAGTTTTCCTTCTCAACACAAAATGAAGTCCAAGTTAATTTAATTTTTGCACACATCTTAAACCACTTTGATTTGAAATATTTCTTTTCTTCCTACTATACATCATCTTGGAACAAAATTTCATGGATTTTGTAAAGTTAACTTTTTGACCAGTCTAAGAACAATACTTTTATAAAATGCTTTTAATAAGCTCTAAAGAATGAGAATTAGCTTCAGCAAATATCAAAACATCATCTGCATAAAGTATATGAGAAATCCTTTCTATATTTGGAGATATTTTAATACTAAGATTCATTAAATTTAGCTTAAAAGCTTTGGAAAGTTATTATGAACAAAGAATGAAAATTAAAGGAGACAAGGGGCAACCTTGTCTAAAACCACATTCAGCCAAAATCCAATAAGTAAGCTTAACATTAATCAAACAGTGAATCTAGGGAAACAAATAGATTGCATCAGCTAATTTAAAAATTTGATTGGAAAATTCATAGTAAGCATAACATGCTTTAAAGTTTGCCAATTCATGCTATCATATGCTTGCTCCATGTCTACCTTTAAAGAAATAAAACCTTTTGTTGAAGTAGAGATGAAATTTATGAAAAATTTCTTGGGCTAAAACGCAACGGTCTAAAATTGATCTATTTGGAACATAAGCAACTTGCTCTTCAAAAATTTAATTAGGCAAATTGAGCTTGAATCTATTTAGAATCATCTTTGCAATAATCTTATATGTGGTTTGGCAAAGACTAATAGGTCTAAATCTAGATGGCTGACAAGTATTATCTACTTTGGGAATGAGAATAACAAGTGTATCTTTCCAATTAGTAGGCTCAACACTTGATTAAAAAAAGTTGTTGACAGCATTCCAAACATCTACTTTGATAATTTCCCAATAGAATTTAAAAAATGCTGGAGAAATATCATCTAATCTAAGTGATTTTTTCATACCATTTGGAAGATAGTAGTTTTGAGCTCTTCTATAGAAAAATTAGCTTCTAGTAGTTGATGATGAAGAGTATTTAATTTCTTCTCATCATGAAAAATTGGCCAATCATTGAATGAGCATTGCCTTTATCTCCATTTATTATTGAAAAACTGAGAAAATGTATCAGAAATACTAGTTGGATCTTCATATATTGAACCAATGGACAGCTTTGCTTGCACTATCTTATTTCAATTCCTTCTGGCTGAAGCATGGGTCTAGAAAAAATGTGAGTTTGAATCTCCATGCTCTAACCAATTGGCTTTCGCTCTTTGCCTCCACCATGTCACCAATCTAGCTTGAGTAGAATTATGCTCTTTAACTTTAATAGTCAATTATAGAAGATCTTTAATTGAAAGTTTGCTTTGAGCTTCTTTTGTTTGTAAAGCAATAACTCTTTCATTAACCGACTTATTAAGTAAAGAAAGTTCTTTGAATTTGTTTTTATTCCAAAAGTAAAGAGACTTGAGAGTTCTATCAAGCTTTCTTTAAAGAATTTTTGATGAAGACCCATAATCATTCTTTTTCTAAGAATAAGAAACAATATGCCAAGTAGCTGGATATGATGTCCATAAGTTTTCAAATCTATTAAATTTATGATTTTTATGAGTCTTGTTAGACAAATTCAGAAGTAAAGGACAATGATCCAAGCAAGTACGAGGTAAATGCTTGGTAACAAAAAAAGGAATTAGATGAAGAGTAGAAGAGTTTACTATAATTCTGTCAAGCCTTTCCTAAATTCTTCTTAAACCATCTTTGTTATTACACCAAGTATAATAAGGACCAACGAAAGGGATGTCATGAAGATCACTAATAGACATAAAGTCTTTCATTTCTTGGGGACCTTATGACATTAAGAATTTTTTCCACATTTTTTTTCATTTTTTGATATGATGTAACTGAAATCACCTCTTATAATACAAGGTTCTTTGCTAGAAAAGAAACCATCAATATCTTGCCATAAAATCCTCCTTTAATAAACATTCTTATTGGCATATACAATGCCAACCTTTTAACTAGAAGAATTGGTAAAAATAAGATTTCCTAAAATACATTGGGAAGAAGAAACAATAATAGAAATGGTGGCTACCTATGGTATCCAAAGAGCCAAAATTCTCCCAGATTTTACTACAGCTCGTAAATGAAAAAATTGCCATTCAATATCAATAATCTATTTAATATCACTTCTATCTAATATTTCAATTTTGGATTCTAATAACATAATAAAAAAAAAACATCATGATGATTTATTAAGTTTTTCAAATGAAAGCCCACTTGCTTCTTGTGGCTCCCCTACAATTCTAAATAACAATTGATTGCATCATTTAACCAAAGGGGATGACTCCCCAACAGTTGATCTTTTCCTAGGAACCTCTTTAATAGGTCCTAATTGCCTCAATTCTTTACTAAGCTTTACATTATTGCTAGAAGATTTAGACTTGTCATAAATAGATGGTTGGAAAGAATTGGAATTGCAAATCTGAATACTATTGGATACTAATTCCTTGATATTATTTTTATCATCAGGAATTGTTATAAGACTTTCAGAAGAAATTCCAATAGGAAAACTTTGAACAAATTCTTTAGAAGTAGGAGTCTTTAATATTATTGATAAATCCTCAGTTTTTTCTATAGTCGAAACTGCATAAATGATAGAACCTGAATTGTTTATTTTAGTAGCATAAACAGAATTGTTCAATTCAGATGAATGAGGATTATTGATATCAAAAGATTTTGCTGGTAGAAATAACTTAGTTTTAATGTCTTTATTATGATTTATAACTAAAATTTCTATACCAAAAATAACATTCTTGATAGAAGATACATTATTGATGTCAGTAGAAGAAAATAAATTGTTGACGTTCAAATCGATATTAGTATATAAGTTTTGAATAGAATCAACTTTATCATTGGAAATATTTTCTTGAAGAGGAGAAAATCTGGAACCCGCAAATGACTTCCTTTTTTTCATCCCCTTTTTGACAGGAAAATCCCCCTTAACTTGCTTTTGTTTCTTTATTTTGTTTTTCATAAGTATCCAGCTCCCATAAGAATTTTCTACAACAGAAGAACCTGAAACATTTTTATTAATATGATCTTTAATAGAAAGATCAATGTTTAGCTGATGAGCATTTAATGAATTAAAATATGAAAAATCTAAAAAAAATATTAAAGCTTTAATGAATCTTTAATCCAATGAATTAAATTAGTAAATAAATATTAAATAAATAACCAATTTTTTTTTGATGAAGTTGTTTGGCTTATTGTAACATCGCCATGAATTAATTTGATTGAACATAAACACTAAATTATAAATTTAAATAAATTAATAAATTATAAATTTAATTTAAATAAAAATCATTAATAAAACATGTAGACATCATAACTTCTATACCCATATGCTTGATTCTATTCAAGAGGGCAAAGGGGTATTGGATTGAGAAGCTTTATGGACCAAAATATTTAATTAAAATAAAGGACACTATGTTATCCATCTGCCCTAATCTTGAAGGATTGGTAGCATTACAACTATGAGTATAGGACTTGCTAATTAATTACTTCTAGCACTTTAAAGTTGTTGAACGCTATATTATTTAAAACCTAAATGTAAATAACTTCAACAATAAAAATATCTGAAAAATAAATTTAAAATATCTAAATCATTTAAACTTAAATTAAAACTACCATTTAAAAAACTTGAACAAATAAATACATTTATATATAATTTTAAACTAATAAAATCTAGGAACTATCAAAGACACCCAACCTTTTACACACACTTAAATGGTAAGCTAGGACAACTAACTCTAGCCTTGGCTAGGCTAATGATTTGATTTGGTTTGCCTTACCTAGAGGGTACTCATGTGTGTTTGCTACTTTCTATACTCCAGATGTCACATTTACTTTTTGTTGGCACCCCGAAGACTAGAATGAAAATTTAGAGTTATGCAATTTTATTTCTATTTACATTTCTATATATATAACTGCTCATATTGCACCATCATAAATGCAATTGTATATATACTTACTCTTTTATATTTTTATAAAATAGAATGTTCCTAGGTGATGAAGTATATGAAAAGTAATAAGGTAAATTTAAAGGTTTATGATTTTTGCATAAATAGATTGAGTTGTAAATTGTCTAGATTTGTAAGAGATTGAAGATGATTATATATATATATATATATATATATATATATATATATATATATATATATATATATATTCCAAATGGAAATGATTCTTCTTCCTTTTATGATTATTGTCTTTTGGAATACTATTGAAGATCCAGTATTCAAAAGATTGAAGACAAAAAATTAATAATCATATTCAAGTCTACATTATATAGGCATAGAAACCCTTGCTTATTATTCATGGAGCCTGGCCACCATTTCTTTTCAGCAGACCATGTGTTGTACTATAAATTTATAAATGAATAAAATTTATTTTATTTATACATTTTTATTCATGCATCATTTCATTTTGTAATCATGTACGTGTTATAGAGTTATGATTATAATGTTTTATGAATTAAAAAATCCTTTATTACTAGGATAGAGCTTATCAAATCTTACATTCATATGATGATTGATCGTGCTTAGGATTGTTAGCTGGTAGGTCACTCTTGGCAAGTGCATGTCTAGATTGTATACATTCCCTCAGTCTCTGCACATTATTCTCCCTATCCTGTTCTTTCAAAATCCAAATTCTCAAATCTAAATCTAAGTTCCAAATACAATTATAAATTTTATAATCTAAAGCATGTACATTAAATTTTATTCATGATTAAAATGATAGTCAAATATTCTTTTTATCCTTTAGGGTAAATTGAATATTCCCTTCGTTGTATTGTATCATAGAAATAAATTGAATGTTTTTCTTCTCAAATTGATAGTGAGACATTAGTCTATCCTTCGGAATGGTATAATGTCAATATATGCATATTTGACTAAAAAACCTAAATATAGTTTAAAGTAAATCATGTGTGGTAAATTTATTTTTTGTCCACACCAGGTATTAGATTTATTAGTCAACAGAACACTCATGTTTATACTTATTCTTATATTTTCCTTCAACTCAAAATGCTCTTTGAGTTTATTCCTAGTCTTAAAATCAACTCCGAATACACAGCTATGCTACCTTACGTCTATAGGTACCACATAGAAATCACATTCTAGGAATTTCACAAACTTTTGCATGTTTCTATCTCAGCCATAAAACCCAATAATGTATACACTATTCGAGATAATGGGTGCACACAAGTAAATCTTATTCTTACAAACACACCCATGAGTCATCATTTACCCTTAGTCAACACTCTAGTCCTAAATACGTGTGCTATCTAACACATCCTTAGAATTTCAATTCTTTCTAAAGATGGAGACAGAGTCAATATTACAACCTTATTATTGATTGTCCCTTATCTTTGAACGACTAGCCTATAGTTTAATGTAGAAACATAATCATCCATTACATTTAAAATTTAGCCACTATTAGAAACCTTACAGAACATCATTAAAAAAATCCAGCACTTAGACATATCGAAGCCAAGATCCTTCTTATAAAATATAGTCTTATGTATCATACCCCATTGGATAGCTTCCCAATGTACTACACTAACATTTCCTTCCACCTACTCTTTAGAGACACACATCATGGGGAATAACCCATAGAGGAGGAGTAGGATTTGATGAGGAAGGGAGAGTACCACTAGCTGAGGTTCAGACATATGAGGCCCTAGCACCATTCTTTTATCCACCTCCTCTTGATTCAATGATTTTTTGGTTAAAACCCACCGACGGGCCTATGTGTTAATATAAAAAAAAAAGAGTACAAGGTCCTTAAAGGGACCTCTAGCTCGCTACTGCTCGAAAGAGCTACAAAAAAAGTTCAAAAAGATCTTAAGAGCCGGATATCCCTACTAATCACCAGTACAAAGCCACCTAATAGCATTCTAAAAACTAACAAAGGAAGACAAAAAAGAAGCACGTTCATCACCACCTTCCCAACCAAAGTCGGTCCCTACACAAAACGAGAACTAGTCTCCATAAACCTAAGAAAAGAGGTCTGCAAGGACACTAAATGAAAATTAAAGAGCAAAGTATGTCTAACAGAGAGATTAACGAAGATAATCTCAAAAGTAAAATTCTAGAGAGTGCAAAATTCTGAGAATTAGAATTAAGAAAGTAAAGAATAATAGTAAAATTTTCCTTGTACTTCCCTTTCTTATAGGAAAACAGCAACTGCATTAAAAAAGATAGATTAATGACGAGTAGACTAACAGAACTTCCATGAAACCTCCACTAATTATCTGAAATAGTATAATGCCACCCACTATAGAGCATAGAATGAAAATTACTAATAATGTCATAATAGAAGATCGAGCAATAACATAAACAATTGTATACAGAACCGACACTAGACTTAAAACCAAAATAGTAACTAATGTAGTACCACCATCCTTCAATCAAAAACCATTACCAATTGTAAGCGGAACCACCATGAGAATCAAAACAAATTAAAATAAGCTTCCTCTTATAACTAGTAAGCAGGCCTGGATTAGTGAAGTAAAGATAATTACACATAAGGTGGAGTGTAAAGAAATATTTTTAATTTTCTAAAGATGATACAGGCTGATCTTGAATGTACTGTATGATCATTATTATAAAAAAATAATTAAAATGTTTAATTATATGTGACAAATTTATAATTGGATATAACTAATCATACTGTATGACCAAAATATCATACAAGATGATATATTATAATTAGTAAGCTCGTTGTCATTTAAATTAGCAATTAATTCAAATTTTAAAAGTTATTCTAATCATTTTGTACATACTAGCTTGTACTATTCAGAATTAAAATTTATTCAAATTTTAAAAGCTATTTTATTACTACTAAGTTTATTTCCCATTAGAGAATCAATGCTATCAAGAATTATTATGGCTTCATGCACAAACACCTCCCCTTAAGTATTTAGGCACTCCTCTTGCCAAGCGTAAGGAGAGATCTATTTGGGGACATTTTTTCAAATATTCGCAAAAGATTATCTACTTGGGCTTTTAATTTTCTTTCTTTTGGCGGTAGATTAGTGTTAATTAAAAGTGTTTTGTGTTCTATTCCTATCTATTTATTTCATACTTTATACCCTACTTGAATATTTGTAGTAGAATGGAAAGAATTTTCAACAAGTTTCTCTTAGGCAGTAAAGAGGGTAAATCTGCTTTAATTTTGGCTCCTTGGGATAATTTCTCTAGTGTCCAAGATGAAGGTAAGCTTGGTTTTAAGAACTTGAGTGATACGGCCCTTGGTTTTTCTTATAAGTTGTGGTTAAATTTTATATCCTAAAAAAGCTTTTGGGCCAAATTTATGACTTTTAAATATTGCGTGGGCAAGCATCTTCTTAACTGTTGTTTCAAAAAAGGCAATTCCTTTACTGGAAGAGAATGTGTTCCATTAAATGGGATGTTGAAAGTTTTATACAATGGGGTTGGGGTTTAGGTGACATTTTCTTTTGGCAAGATAATTTGTTAGGTATTTCTTCCATTGATAATTTACTCAATACTGACTATACTAGTGCTTATAAAGTGTCAGATTTTATTCATAATGGTAATTGGAATATGGATTAACTCAATACATCATTTTCCTCAGTTTAAAAATTCCTCTTCAACTTGATAAGAGTGATTGCATTTTATTTAACAAATCCAATGATGGGAGCTTTTTATTCAAGGAAGTTTGGCATTCTATTAGGGATTCTCAGCCTAAAAATCATATTTTATCCACTATTTGGTAGAAAGGTATTCCGATCTCTTATTCTATTCTTATTTGGAGAATTTTCAATAATTACATGCCTGTTGACACTATTCTTTGCAAGAAGGGTTTTTGCATTGTTTCCAAATGCCAGTGTTGTTATCACATGGAAACTTTGAATCATGTTTTTGCTAATGGGTCTATTTCTCTAAAGGTTTGGCTATTCTTTGATAATGGTTATAATACCCATTTTTGTAAAGATTACATCAATATTAAAAATATTTGTAATGTCTTGTTTATCTCTCCAAAGAATCATATTCGTAACATTTTACCTGTTATTATTTGTCGGTTCCGTTGGAATAGTAGGAATGAGTCGAAGCATGACAACATCCATATGAATGCCACAAACATTATCCTCAAGGTCAAAGATAAGGTAAGGCAGTTATACTTGGCTAACTTGATTAATAGTAGCTCTTTTACTGGTTGCCATCAAAGTGTTTAGTTATTTGGTATCAATTTTACGTATACTGCTCATTTCCGTAAAGACACTACTATTAAATGGACTAAGCCTCTCCAAGGCTTCTAGAAACTTAATGATGATGGGTCTTTTAAAATGGTTAAAGCTGGCTATGGTGGGCTTATTCGAGATCATAATGGCCAGGTTATTGTGCCATATATTGGTCCCTCGGTTGCCAATAATGCCATTATGGCGGAGCTTGACACTTTAAATTACGGTGTGCAATTATGCATTTCTTTAGGGGTAACTAATCTTTGGAGTGAAGTGGATGCTATTTTGGTCATTCATTACATTCTTGGTAAAGTTAATGATAATCCCAACTATTTGTATACCATAAGAGAAATTAAGCAGTGGCTTTCGACAATAAATTTTTCTATCACTCACATCTATAGGGAAGCTAATTCTGCTGCTGATTTTTTAGACAATTTAGGTTGCAATTTGTTGGACTTTTGGGAATTTATGGGCTTCTCTTCCTATCAATATTGTTGGCATTACTAGGCTTGATTTGTTGGGTTTGCCTTATGTTAGAAGTAGTTAAGATCTTACTCTATGTGTGGTTCTTTTGTTCATTCATGACTTTAGTTATGGGGTCTACTTGGTTTATTCTAATTTCTCCTAACTTGATTATGGTGGATTTGGCTCTTTGGCCCGTATCTTTCAAGTGGGGTGATGTTTACTCTATGCAGACTTCCTTTACTCTTCTCTGGGAAGATAGTTTTTATCTTTTTCATTGGCAGCTTTACTACTTTGGTTATCCTATTTTCCAACCTAACAGTTTTCTTACTTTCATTTCTACTTGGAAGGGGTGTGATATTACTGTAACTGACAGGTTTATTATTTATGATTCCTCTTATTATTTATATGATGCTTTGCTCGTCTAGAGCTTGAGGTTGTATACTCTATTTGATGGTGGGTCCCACTTTGGTTGGAAGGGGTTTGGTGATTTAATTGGGATCCTCTCTTTTCTTTTTGTTCCTTATGGTATGAATTTTGCTTTGGGCAGTTATAACATCTGGCAGCTTCGTATAACCTGGCATCTTCATCTTATGCATGTTTTGCTTAGGGTTATTTTTCCTTGCATTATGGTTATTTATCTGGATAATGCTCATGCTTTGAATGATTTTGTTCATATGGTTTCCTTGGATCTTTATAATTGTTCCATTTTTAATTGGTCCATACTACTTTGTGAGTTTAAGGTCTTCAATAAGAGTGCTCTCAAAGCTAATAACAAGGGAATTCTCATTGTTTATGTTGAGAAATACTTCATCTTTATTTACTTACATTTGTATTGGTCTCAACTGATATCTTATTACAACATTCCTTGGAATTTTCTTTTGTTATTACTTTTGGTTATCTTTTGCAGTCACTTTCTTATGCAGGTGCAGTGCACCAAGGATTTTTTGGATAATGTTACTATTTTTTGCAGGAAGACTATGCTGAACTCCTTTTATCTATTCTTCCTTTCTTGGGTGTTGCCTACTTGCAACCCTAGATTTTTATTAGGTGATTGTGTGTATCTTAGTATTGGGAACCATCGGCTCTCAGGATTTATTTTGATTTTTTTTGTAGCTCTTCTGAGCATTAACGAGCTGAAGGTCCCCCTTAAGGGCCTTGTAACCTCGTTTTTATTTAACACATAAGCCCCACCATGGATTTCCCCTAAAAAAAAAGTTTGTAATATTCAAAGTTCAAATTTCATGCCTAATTTAATACCTATAATTTGGCAATCAAATAAGGATTAATTATGATTGATGATCATATGGTATGTTCTTTATGATAATTGATGATCGGTAAAGGGACCTTCTGGATGAGAATTATTCATCCTAGTATTTGTACTATATGAAATACTATTTGATTAAACTAGTTATACTTGATAATCTTGGACCATATAGAAGAGAATGAACTAATCATACTTTATAATATGAGAATCATACTTTTCGATCAAAAGCCATGAAATTAAAAAAATATAGTTTTTTTTAAACCCTCTTTATAATGTATTTTAATTTGTGAGGGTTGCCTTTTATAATCAAGGGATCTATTTCTTCTATGAGAGCTTGGAGAGAAAGTATTAAGCAAGGGAGAGAGAGGGTGAGGTTGTGTGAGAGGGAGAAGAGACTCAAGGGAATGGAGGTAGTGTGAGAGGATTTTTCCCATGGGTTCTCTAGTTGACTTGTATCAGAGGTCTTGTGGTTGAGTTAATGTCTCTTGAGAGGAGCTTTGTGAAGGAATGCTTTTGTGACAAAAGCTTGCTTAGCTGAAAATGCTAGTGTTATGGTGATTCCAATAGACTAACGAGGTGAAAGGAGAACTTTGTGACTATGGTAGACTGAGGAGGTTAAAGGAGGTCTGAGCCATTTCTTTGGTTCAAGGAGGAGAAAGTTGGGCATGAAGGCTTCACCAGATCGAGGCGGTTATAAAAGGGATTCTTCGGTTGTGAATAGTATGCATATGTGCATTCTCCACTTACTGAAAGGGAGAAAGGGTTCTCCGCCTAACAGTGTGCTAAAGGATAAACTCTATGTTAGTGCAATTCTTGAAGAGAGGACCTTTAAAAAGTTGATGTAGGTTAAGCTGACTAGATCATAATAAAAATTGGTTTGCATCCCTTTACTTTTTAAATTTACTTTCAGTACTTTTATTTCCTTGTAATTTAATTTTTAATAGTTTAATTTCATTGGGATTGCACTTGTGAAAAAAGATTATTGTGGTTGATTATGATTCATATTTTTTCAACAAGAACAAAAAAATTAGGAAAATAAAAAGAAAAAAATATTGTTATTAGTTTTCTACAAAATCTAAAAATACAAAAAAATTATAGTTGCTTTGAAGTTATATTTTTTCATTTATTTAAATTCTTCTACATAAAATCGAACTTTTGTTTCTATTCAAAAAGGTTTTATGAATATATTCTTTTTTTAAATCACCAATTTTTCCCCCCCTCTTGGTGTGTTATCTTCAGTACCAAAGCACTACTATGCACTTTCAATCTGTATCCGAACGGTTCTCTTATATTTTTATTTTAACACCTATAAATTGATTCAATGACATAATTTAATAATTGTAATACTACTAGAGGGTATTCTATTACCTCTCTACCTCTATTTGATAATATTCTATTTAATTTTTGAAAATATGCATGTCAACTTTTTTACAATCTATAGATTTTTGCATGTTGCACATGATTCAAGTTAAATATACATTGCCTTCTCGTATTGTTAATGGCTTGAAAATTAAAAATTCATTTACTAAATAGTCTATAGAAGATAAGGATTTAGAATAATTAAATGCAAAATGTTTAAATTACTTTTTCTATTTATTGAAATTAGAGGATTATATGAGTGTATATACTTCCATTAGTGCGAAAAAGATATGAGATAGGTTGTGTATCGCATACGAAGGCACTAAAGAGGTTAAAAAGTCATGTTTGAATTTATTGTTACATGAGTATAAACTATTTTACACGAAACCTAATGTGTCTATTTCAGAAATGTATAATGGGATCACCATGATAATCACTTCTTTGCATTCCTCAGGTAGGGAGGTTTCTAATTCTGAAAAATTAACAAAATATTATGTTGACTGCTTAATTCACAAGATGCAAATTTATAGCTATATCTAAATCTAAAGATCTTAATGTTTACTCAATTGATAATCTATTGGGCTCTATGATTACTTACGAGCGAAATATGAGCTAAAGGATTTCAAATACAAGTGATCAAAAGAAAGAAAACATTATTGCATTAAAGATAGGTGACACTAAGAGTAGAGATTCAGGAGCTGATGGGAGAGAATATATTACATTGAAGACACATCAATTTAAGATCTTCCTGAAATACGAATGCAAGTGCCATTTTGATAAGAGTGAAGGTAAAACTAATAAGTTTAATTAATTTTTTTTTTTGGTGTGGTTTTTTTAAAGTGCAGCAAGCTAGGACACTTGAGATCAGATTGCCCCAACATTGAGTTCCACCATACAAAGGAAAAGGCAGAGGATAAATCTTATTCTAAAAAGGGCAAGCAAAAGCTATAAAAGGCATTCTAGGTGAACTTGGAGTTCGAGTCCTTATAAACTGAACTAGAAGAGGAAGTAACCAACCTCTTCTTATTGACTAAGAGTAGCATTGGGGAATCTAAAAATGATGAGGTATGTAAGCTTTCATACGATGATTTATTTTCCTAATTTGAAAAAATCCATGACTAATACAAAAAGTTGAAAAAGTAGCACTCACATTTAAAAAAAGAATTTTTCAGTTTTAAAAAAACAACACTAAAATTTAATTAGTGATCATTCAAGTTTAATAATTGAGTTAATTGCATTAGTTATGGAGCGTGAATCACTAATGGAAGAGTTTGACTCATTAAACAAACATCATGTTGAATTACCAAAGTCACACAAATCATTGAAAAATTATCATATCAAGTTATAAAAGGCACTCAAGGAGTTAGAAGAACTTGTGTTAGAACTAGATAATAATGAATATGCATTGAAGCTAGAAGTTAGCACATATGAAAGTATGAATGAACATTTAAAAAATAAAATAAAACACATATTATTCATAGAATCAAAACACAATCACTGCATCACATTCATACATTCAAGCATTTGGTGGGATCCAAACCCACTTGGGTTCCCAAAACTAACTCTTGATTGTGTTTGTAGGTGTGCTTTAAGAAGTACCCCAACGAGATCATATAGTACCTGCATAGCGGATGCAAAAAACACATAATTGGAGATCTGTAACATTTTATATTGCTGAAGGCCTAGGATAGAGGAAGATTACATTAGGAGATAACATTACTAGAAAGTAGTGAATGTAGGTAGTATTTGGTAAAATTGATAAATTTGTTATTTTAAATGTTCTTCTAGTAGTAGAATTAAAATACAACATTTTAAAGCATAAAAAAAAATATTTTAATAATAGATTTCTTTCTATAAAATATCTACTAGAACTAAAATGGCAAAATTATTTTGAAAGGATTATGAATTAACAAATTGAATTGAATTAGATTAATGAATTAATAGATTGTTGCCTTTTTGAAAATAATTTTTGATGAGTAATGGTTATGTTGTACTAAATCATGGCATGCATGCATGTAGCCAAGGGTGATCTAGAACTGCTGGATAATGATTCTAAAAACTAATTAGTAGGTGGTTATGATATATTTAGCACCCTCATGTCTATAATTGCTATCATTTACTTTAGTTCATATAAAATTTGGTTATTAGTTAAGTCTTATTTGAATGTTTTTATTTGGTTGTTTTTGTGTTTTGTCTATTTTTTAATTTCATGCATGATTGTGTGTTATAATATCTATTAGCAGGTATGTTATGGTTGCAGGATATTTTATCTTTAGTATTGTTTCCTTATCCTATTCACTTTTTTTGTTGCTTTTTACATTGTTGTTTTAAAATTTTTGTCAATATTTTTACTTGTGGAATTATCCCGAATCATTACACCTACCACCAAAATTTTTCTTCACATCGTATTGTATAACATCATATAGTGTTAAATACATGTCAATACCTTTAGGAAAATCTTAAATTTGGTCAGTATGATCCACTAAGACATATCATAGTGTACAAACACATATTTATAAGGCATGATCCGTTTAGTCAGAGATTATACTACCAATCCCTCAGGATGAATGAATAATATAAAGATCATCTTGGATGATTGTAATTTGTACTGTCCGATTTGACCAACATTTTATATTCTTTAGATGGAATGATCTGTCTTCTTTTGATTGTACTGTATGATGATGATCATATTATATTATTAGTAGAATTTTATAAATTGAAGGGAAACATTCATTCTAAGCACACACTTCCAATTCATACTCATTTACCCCTTAAATTTCTTATCGTAATTTGTCTCAATGGCTAGCAAGCAAGCCCAACACCTTTCAGGATGGTCCTTCTCATTATCAAATCAATGATTAGTTTCAGTTGGTAGAGGATTAAGCTACCTACCACCATTATATAGTTGCATAAATTACTCCCTCTAGCACCCTAAACCCATAAGTTATTCATTACTAGGTATTAAATTTATTTATCAGCAAAACCCTCCAGTTTATCCCAACTCTTACATTTTCTTTCAACTCCAAAATTCTCTATGTGTTTATTAAAGTCTTAGGTTCAATGCCAAATTCATACCTATGCAATCTTACATCAATAGACACCATGTAGAAATCATGTACCAAGATTTTTATAAACTTCTATATATTTCTACCACAAGAATAAAACCCTATAATGTATGCACCATAGGAGAGTACGATTGGACATAGGTGAATCTTACTCTTAGACATAAACCCATGAGTCAGCATCTGATATAGCTTACATTATTACTTTTATTCTTGAATAATTTTGTGTGATACAATGTTGGTTGTTTAAAAAATAAAAGTGAATTTGGTTTTAAAATTATAAAAAATATAAAGTAATGAAAATTAAAAAGCAAAGTTTCTTCAATTTTTAAAAGAAAGCAATTAGGGAGGGGGAGAACTTAGTAGGAATTAGAACATTAACATGAAACAACTCATAATATTTGACATCATAAAAGAGGGAGTTTGTTATAATCTGGTAGCCCGACCTTCTATTTTGATGATTATGAACATTATTGGATGTTTATTTACTTATCCTTTCTTTTATACATTTCATATATTTTTCTATGTATTAATAACATTTTAGGTTCAACATATACGAAGCCCCATTAAAGAATCAAAGCTCAAGATAGTGTGTGATTCAATTTCTCTTAAAGAGTTAGTAATTTTCATTTTTTCTTGAGTGTGTATTTATAAGATGTGTATGTTGTGAACACACACATAAGGGGGAGTATAATGAAATATTTTAATTTTATAATGATCATATTAGATGATGTTAATCATTATGTATGACTAGTTTAATAAAAAATTATTTAAATATTTAATTAAATTAGATAAATTTGCAATGGGCTTTAACTAATCATACTATATGACCACAACATCATATAAGATGGTCAGATATATTTAGTATCCCTATTGTCAGTTAAATAAGGTAATAATTTGAATTTTGAAAGTTATTCTAATCGTACTGTATGAACTAGTTCATAGTATACAAAGTTTGAAAATATTGGCTAATTAAATCCCAAAATTAAGCAATTAAATCTGGATTAAATATGATTAATGATCATATGATACAATCTTTTTGGTACTGGATGATCGATAGAGCAACCTTTTGGTTAATAATTAATCTTCCTAGGTTTCATACTATGTGAAATATAATCTGATTAAACTAATCATAATTGATGATCTAGGATCATACAAAAGAGAATGAACTAATCATACTATATGATATGAGTATCATATTGTATAATTAAAAGCAGCTAAATTTTAAAATTTGGGTTTTTTTTAATAGCCCTATTTATGAACTCTTTTTTAATATATGAGGACTTTCTTTTCACAGTCAACAATTCTATTTCTTTTATGAGAGAGCATTGATCAATGTTGATATAGGGTGACATTACGTAAGAGGGTGAAGAGTCTTGAGGGATTCACTAGAGTAGGAGAGAGGTTTTCACACTATTGTTCTAGTTGACATGCAGTTGAGGTCCTCCAGGTTATATTGGTGTGTATCTTGAGAGGATATTTGTGATGGAAAGCCTTTACTGTCGAAGGCTCGCTAGCCAAGGAGGATAGTGGTATGGTGACTCCACCAAACTAAGGAGGTGAAAGGAGGACTCGATGACTCTACAGGATCAAGGAGGTGAAAGGAGGACTCAGTGACTCTACCAGATTGGGGAGGTGAAAGGATGACACAACAGCTCTGCCAGATTGCGAAGGTGAATGGAGGACACGATAGCTTTCCTAGACTAAGGAGGTAAAATGATGGATTCTTTAGGAGTGAAGATTTGTAAAGTTGTATTCGATGCTTATGGAAAGGGAGAAGGGCTTCTCCACTTTGTTGATAGATGAAGGAGAGTCTTTGTGTTAGTTTAGTTCCTGAAGAGAGGACCTTCGATAGTGGATGTAGGTCAAGTTGACCAAATAACTATAAAAATTAGTTTGCGTCTCTTTATAGTTCGCATTTACTTTAAGCACTTTTATTTCCTTATAATTTAATTTTCAACTCTCTAGTTTTATTATTGTTGTTCATGATAATAAAGATTATTATCATTAGTTATGATTCATAATTTCTTTTAAAAGAAATAAAACAATATCAGAAAAAGAAAAAGAAATATTATTATTAGTTATTTACAAAATTTAAAAATATTAAAATTTACACTTGGTTTAAAGAAGTGTTACATTTTTTATTCAAATGCTTGGGCATAAAATTGAATTTTTATTTTTATTCAAAAATGATTTTTGAAATTTCATTTTAACAAATTCAACCCCCCCCCTCCCCCCCCCCCTCCCCTCCTGGTGTGCCATCTTTACTATTAGTGAAGAACAGTGCACTTTCAGTGTTTCAATTAACATATTCATTATAATAACCATATTTAAATGATTAAATAAAACACTTATATTAGTTGAAGGACTCTATGCATTAGATTTGGACCTTGAGGGGGATCGAATGCATTACAAATTGCAAATCAATGACTACTATCACTTAGGAGTTATTTAGCACTACATTATTTAAAATACAAAATAAACATTTTAAACCCTTAAAATATATTATTTAAAAAATTAATAAATTATAGAACATTAAAACTTAAATTAAATAAAATCCTTTTGACCTTAAAAAATTAAAATAAGATGTTAAAAACTTTAGAAAAAAATAAACTTATAACTAATCCAAACCACACAGCTTTTTACACACATTTTAGATGGTTTGACAAGGAAACTAACATTAGCTTAGCTTATGCCTTTATTTTATTTTAGATTGTTTAGAGTACCTTACCTAGAGGGTATTTATGTTTGGTGTGTTTACTTTATGTACTGTGGATGTCTTGTTTATTATTCCTATTGGTGCGTATTAGGCTCTATTGATAACATTAGGCTCTTAGGTCGTGTTATACTTTATAGACCTGCAATGCACTTTTGCATTTTTTACATATATTGCTCTTTTATTTTTTTTTTGAAAAAAGGAGAATGTACTTAGGTGAAAATGTAATTATAAAGTTGTAGATTTCTTATATATATATTAATTGAGTTATAAATTATAAAGAGTTGTAAAATAATTTCAAAATGATTTTTTATATCCATTTAGAAGTTCCAAAAGTAAATTATTCTTCTTCTTTTAGAGATCATTATCTTTTGAATCTTACAGAAGATCCAGAAGCTGGAAGGTTAGAAGATTAAAGTAAGAAATCATATTTAAATCAACTTTGTATATGAATAAAAATATAGATTTTTGGGGGTTGAACATGACCGCATTTACTTTACAGCAAACCCTAGGTTGTGCTTTTCTTTCATTATAAGGAAATAAAATTTTATTTATAAAATTCATATATATATCATTACATTATGGTACTTAGATGCATTTACATATTAAAGAGTCATGATTCAAGTTTTAGAAATAAATCTCGTTTATTCCTAAGGTGTAAATCTATCTTTTGTTGCATTCATAAGGTGTTGGTTGGCACTTATGATGTTAGCTGGTAATTCACTTTAGGCATAAATAAGTCTAGATCATTTACACCCCTTAGTTTTCCCTATCCCATAGAGTGTTATCCAAACATCTAAAATCTAAAGTTTAAAATCTCTAAATTTGAAGAAAAAATTTTGTCTTTAGTTCTTTTAAACCAAAACTTTTCCTTAAATCTTTATGAATTTAAAAAGTCTAGTCTTTTCTTTATTCAAGAGTTATCTTAAGACTTATCTTAAGATGTAATTAAAAAGGGACTTACCTCTATAGGGACTTACCTCTATAAGGAGTTTAGAACCCAGTAAAAAAAGTAAACCCTATTAAAGTTCCCTAAGGTTAGGGAAGAATCTTATGGATATAAACTATAGCTTTACACATTGGTTTAGTTTTACAATCAAAATGATAAGTGTTTCTTTTATCCTTTCATATGAGTTTAACATTCCTTATGCTATATTTGATTATGAATAAATTTCATTTTTCTATTTAAATTGATAGTGAAATATTGGTCTATCATTGGGATAGTATAATGTTTGGCTATGCAGATTTGGCTAAAGAAATATAAAATAAATAATGTGGCACATTTTTATTTGACCACATGATATTTTTGGCTACATTATTTAGGATAGAATCCTTTATTTATTTTTAGAAAAAATCTAAGTTTTTTATAAAAATGTAAAGATTTAATCAAAAGTTTGGGTTTACTGGATCTTTTTTTATCCACCCCATTAATTACTATAGATGTCCAATGTACTGATTTTTTCCTAAATGTTTGGAAATTCACTACACCCAATCCACAGAGAATTAGGTTCTCAATTTTGGGTAGTTTGTTTACATACATGAAAGGGTTAGGCACACTTGGTTGATGACCTTTGTATATAATAGAGAAACCTAGGGAGAATAAAATAGGGTTTTGTATGGTGAACATACAAAAATTATGGGAAATTCTTTTGACATCTAATAGGGATGAAACTCAAACCTAGAATATTTAGTGACATAATGAACCCTATCATTTAATTTATCCTCAATTTGAATTCTTTATATTCAAAATCCAAATCTTAAAATTAGCCCTCGATTTGGAGCTCACTTTTCTAAAATGGATAAAAGCTTAAATAGAATTCCTAAAATTAAATTGTAACAAACTTCAAATTGGTCATATAATCAAGGAAATATAAAAATAAATATAAAAAATAAAATAAAATAAAATAAAACTAAAATAAAATTTTAATTAATATTTAATTAAATAAATTTATATAAAATTAAATATCTATCTAATGAACCCAAAAATTTTAGAAATTGATCCATAGGTTATGCATAACTAATGGTATCATTTGCTTGAATATTTGAAGTTGTTGATTAATTAAAAAATCATTCCAAATTCTTTATAAGAAAGTCATTTAAAATATTTAAATAAATTTAATAAAATTTAAAAAAATTTTAAATTATCAATAAAATAAATAACTAAACAATATAAAAAATAAAAAATTAGAAAAAAAAATACAATAAAATGTTATATAAAATTATATATCAAAATTAAAAATATTAAAAAAGTTATTAAAAAATAAAATATTTAAAATTTAAATAGATTAAAATAAAATTAGAGAAGCTTTAAAACAGAATTAAATAATTTAAATCAATCCAAATAAAAAATATTCATCACAGTAAAATAAATTTAATTAAATTTAATAACTTTAATTAACAAATAAAAAAAATTCACTTAATAAATACTTAAACTACAACTAAAACCCTTTTAAGCATATGTATAATTCCATTTGGAGGGCATAAAAGTATTAGATTCATAAGGCTTAGGATGTGAGGTTGAACATTTCAAAGATATTTGAAGTGCTTCAATTAACTCTGTTTAAATCATTCATTAAAACACTTATATAAGATGAAGGACTTTATGCATTGGATTTGATTCTTAAGAGGGAATCAAATGCATTATTAATATGAACCTAAGACTTGCTAATCATTGACTCCTAGAACTTAGGAGCTATTAAGCACCGTGTTCTTCAAAACATAAAATAAATAATTTAAACCCTAAATATACTCTTTAAATAAATCATAAAGTTTTTTAACATAAAAACTTAAATTAAATAAAACCCTTATGACCTTAAAAAAATTAAAATGAGATGGTTGATAACTTTAAACAAAATAAACTTATGACCTATCCAAACCACGTAACTTATTACACACGCTTTAGATGGTTTGATAGGGAAACTAACTAGAGCTTTTGCTAGGTTGGTGGTTTATTTGGATTGTTTGGAGTAATTGCTTAGATGATATTTATGTTTGGTGTGTTTTCTTTATATACTCTTGTTGTCATGTTTATTATTTTTGTTAGTGCACCTTAGGTTCTCTAGGTCACATTACTCTCTTAGGCCATGTTATACTTTATACACATGTATTATACTTTTGAATTCTATATATATATATTGTACTTTTTATTTCTTATAGAAAGTAAAATGTACCTAGGTTCAAAGGTAAATATAAATTTGTAAATATAAAGTTGTAGATTTCTTGTATAGATAGATTAAGTTGTAAATTTTAAGGAGTTGTGAAAATATTTAAAGATGATTAATTTTGTCCATTTAAATGTATTAAAAGAAAATGATTCTTCCAAAATAGATCCTCAGTGCTAATCTTTATAATGATTTTTTAAGATCTCTTCACTCTAGTGAAAGTTCGATAGGGATGTTAAGCCCTTATGAACTAGTCCCGAGGCTAACCAAGAGGAGGGGAGAATTTGTAGTTTTAAAAAATTGACAGCAAAATAGTGATTTAGAAAATCTTTTTGAATGTTTTAAAACTTTTACAGTTACATGATGATGTGCAGATATTCAACGATAACAGAATAATAATCACAATCACATAATCATCAACAGAAAAGTAAATGTGGAAAATAATCAGAAAGAACACTCCAGATTTTATAGTGGTTCAGTCAACTTGACCTATGTCCACTCCCCGGAGCCTCCCCTCTAGGTATTGTACTAACACTAAGTGGCTCTCCTTCTGCTCCCACAGCAAGGCAGGGAAACCTATACAAAAACTCCTTTCCATGGACCCGTTGAGGCAGAGAACTTGAACTCCTTTCATTTCCTCCTGAAGTAGGTAGAGAACCTGGACTCCTTTTTCTTCCTCCTTAAGCAGGCTGAGAACCTGGATCTTCTTGTGAATGATCCTCCCATAGAGACACTGACAAGATAAGAGACGACGAATGGAGAAGATGACTCAGATCCTTTATTGGAGCAACCTTTATGAATCCCTCACAAACACCCCCTCACAAGATCTTCTTTCTCTCTCTCAAGCTCTCTCTCTCTCTCTCAAGGTTTTCTCTAGAAAGGAAAGTGGCAAAAGATTTTTCTTGTTGGAAGAAAAAGATCTTAAATAGGAGGGCTCAAAAATTACCCTAAATCTCAACTGGACGTCAAAGATCATCCGGGATAATCGCAGGATCGTCATGTACGATCAGTGTAAAATCTAATATTTCAGCCTGAAAGATCTGGTTTCTCTGGATGATTAGAAGAAAAATTTATTCTGATCGTCCCATACGATTCTGCGATCATTTGGGACGATTAGTGTAAATCAGGAATTTTGTCCAAAAGATAGCTCTAGTCATCCAGGGGAGCTTGGGCTAGACGATCTCAAAATGACTTGATCGTCCAGGATGATACACCTATCGTCCTATACGATTAGTTCAAAAATGACAAAATCATCCTGCACACAGCTCTGGACGTACAGGTCAGAACATGCTGGATGATTTTAAAATGACTTGATTATCTCGGATGATATGTCTATCATCCGGTACGATTAGTTCCAAAATGACAAAATCATCCTACACACAGCTTTGGATGTACAGGTGATAGTCACTAGACAATCATGATTTTTAACATATCATCCCGTACGAACTCGCGATCATCTAGGATGAAATGATCGAATCAATTAAACATTAATTACTTTCTTTAATCACTAGACTAATTTAGGCATGATTGTAATGGATCATCCAGGATGTACACGTATCATCCAGGATGAATATACCAAATCTCTAAAAATAAAACTTGCCTCACTTAATCTGGCGGCTAAGAATTTTTGATTTAAGCTTATCATCCTGTACAATACAAAGATCGTCCAAGATGATCTGCTTAATCAGACCGACTTAACTTGGTTGCCCTAATTAGGGTTTTTATTTTCACCAAATCATCCAGGACGATGTGAATATCATCCAGGACGATCTGAACAAAAAAAATGAACAAAAACTCTAATTCACTAAAACTCTCCCCCTGAGTGTGTGTGTGCAAGGTTACTTAGCTAGGAGATCCTTTATATTATATTTGACTCAATAAAGATGAAAATAGAATATTGGACCTGAATTACAAGACAAACTGACTCAATCTTGGGCTGGCTTGAACATAAAATTGATCCAGCGGACCTGAAAGATTAGACAATCAACTAGAAATAGAAATATTTGCTATCATTAAAATCATAGTCCTTGAAACCCAGATTTGCAACAATCTCCCCCTTTTTGATGATGGCAAACATTTATTAAGTAGTTTCAAATTAACCAGATTGTAGTAATTAAAGCATAGGCGAGAGACAATAAAATTTACTAATCATTATTAACCAGTGACATTCAATACAATAAGGACACAACTACAACAAAAATAATAAATGAAACTACTACAACATAAAAATAATTCCCCCTTTCGATATCACAAAAAGGAGGAACAGAAAAGACAAAAATAATAGCAAACTAACACATCACAAAAAAAAGTAAAACAAATAATCTAATAAAGAGGCGGATCCTGATAAGATGGAGGAAGTGGTGGTGGATTAAAGTAACTATGAATTGTGGCAAACTACTCTCCAAGCCAGGCCATGTCCTGGTCGTGCTCTCCCATTGGGTAGTCACGTAGGAGTCAAAATGGGCCTTCTATTGGTCGAAACACTGCACCAGATGATCAAAGGGTGATGCAATATGAAGAGGAGCAGGCGCATCAGGTGCAGTAGGTATAGGAACAACTTCTTCCTCTTCCTCCTCAACATCTGTGGTGGGCTTCGAATGAAGTCGGATACTGTGAAGGACATGGAAAGAGTTGTTTGTATAGTATGAAGGAGGGACATCGGTAGGAATAGGATATTACAGATTATATTTTGTCTCAAGTGCATAGGCAATGAGGTGGCCTAGAGCTAGATTTGGGTGTCTCCTGTGACCCAGATCCTTAATACTAGTGAGATGTTCGATGTATTGAAAGAAAAAATCAGTAGCATTGAAATCCCGGTGGGCCATGATGCAGTAGGTAGTCAGGGAAAGTAATGGTGTGATGTGGTTGCGGTCCCCAGCCTTTGGGATGATTGAGAAACAAAGGATATGTTGAATTGTACGGGCATCCTTAAGTAGGGAAGAACACGCATTATCATGGTAGTGAACATTGGTATTTCGAAGGAAACGATTGACAACACTCCAATCAAAATCAGGATTAGAAACTGTGGTGTGGATCTTATCACCAGTGATTGAAAGTTAAAGGATATGGTGAAAATCATGTGTGGTCAATTCTACTGGTCTCTGATTCACAAAGGAGTGCAGTGCAGAGTAATATGAGGTGATGCGAAGATTAGAGACTGAGAAGTTTAGAGCTAAAGGGGAAGGCCAAGGTGAGAATGAAGGTAAGGGAGGTATGGGCAAACAGATCCAGTACCGGGTATGTAAGAGTGCAGGGGTTCACGATCTTTGAATGAGTGATTCCAACTTCAAGGTAACGCTGGAAGGCAGCCTGATCGGCTGCATCAAGAAATCAGGGATCGACATTTCCCTGGGATGAACTTGCACCGTGATGCCTTGATCTTTTTCCACCAGCCATGAAGAACAAAATGCAAGTGAGGAGAGGGAAGAATTGGAATGAAAAATCTGGTGCAGATCAGTCGTTGGATCAAGTGGGGAAGATTTGAATGGATTGACCAGGATGATATTAAGATCGTTCAAGACAATGTGAATAAAAAGTGAAAAAGATAAAGGATGGAGAGGAAAGATCAGGGATTCCAAAAAATATAATGAAAAAGAAAAAAACACAATCACATCAAATAAAAAATAGAAACGAGAAAAATAATAGTGAAATTTTTTTTTTGCTCCTGTAAAATAGAATTTTCCCTGATTTTCAATTCAAAAGCCAACAAGAAGAAAATCGACAACCCTGAAATCTAAAAAAGTTAGAAAATCGATTCTCGTAACTCCTACCTCGGACATCTTACAGGTTCAAATTCCATTCAAACAAAAGAAATTATATTTGAAAAGAGTTCCTTTCAAGTCTCATTCTAGAAAAATATCTGATAAAATAGTATTACGAAGTAAGGACTCAGAAATCATGATTTTCAATCTTAAGCTTTTGAAAATATTAAGTGGCGCATGGATTTTTCAAGACATTTAAGGATCTGAAAGGGAAGAAAGCTTATTTCTTTGTGGGCTCATTTTGTGCCTCTTTTTAATTTGTTTAGTGCTTTACGCATCTTTTGATTTTTGATACACTTTGTGTATCTTTCAGTTTGGTGAAATTTTGCATTTTTCATATTTGGGCTCATTTTGTGCCTCTTTTTCAATTTATTTGGTGCACTGCGTATCTTTTGTAAGCTTGATTCCTTTCATAATCATAAAAGAATCTCAACTGTGAAATTACCTTCCACACATAAGAGATGACAAAACACACTCTCTACAATAAGGAAGAGTAATTCACAAAATAAAAGCTATACATCATATGATAAGTGCAATCAATTGATTAAGAAAAACATAATAAGGATTCAAAGCTTTGAAAACACTATTCATATGAGGTAGATTACTGTAAGAAGATAAAATGGATCTCTATTTCAAAAACCAACTTTTTAATTTTGAAGAATATTTTTATCCAAAAAAAAAAAATAATACACCAGTAGAGGAAGAGAAACAATCACCAATGTTTATTCCCTTTAATAGATCCAGAGGAGTCAATCACTGCTTACAAGCTTTCAAACAAAAATAGGGCAAAACACTTAGTCAGAAATCCAGTTTATAAGCAGTAGTGAGCAGTGATCTGATTTTGAAGTGAGTAATTAGTAAAAAAAATAAGAAGGAAGAAAAATAGACACACAAAAAATCAATAAATGAAAACCAACAAATGAAAATCAGCAAAAAATAAGCAAATCTGATAAGCAAATCAAACAACTAAAATCAGATTCATCAGAAGTCAGTAATCATCTGATTCATGCATTTATATCAATCACACCCAATATGGTCCTCAAAATGCTGAATGAGTCAAAGGCCAGTGGTTTAGTAAAGATGTCAGCCAGTTGATTTTTAGTTGCTACATGATGTAGCTTAATGTCCCATTTTGTAACATGGTCCCTAATGAAGTGATTCCTTATATCAATGTGTTTGGTTCTAGAATGTTGGATGGGATTCTTAGAAATGCAGATGGCACTGGTGTTATCACATAGAACTAAAATTATGCCAACAGGTAATCCTAAATCCAAAACTTGTTGCTTCAACCAAAGGACTTGGGCCACACAACTTCCTAAGGCAATGTACTCAGCTTCAGCAGTGGAAAGTGCAACTAAGCTTTATTTTCTACTGGACATGGAGACTAAAGATTATCCTATGAAGTGCTCTTTCTATCCACTCTACACCCTGCAAAGTCAGAATCAAAATATCCAATAACCTCAAAGGAAGTGCTGTGCCTAGGGTACCAGATTCCTAGGTTTGGGGTCCCTAAAAATATCTAAGAATTCTCTTAACAGCAGTCAAGTGGAACTCTTTAGGATCAGCTTGAAACCTTGCACAAAGACTAACACTAAACATAATATCAGGTCAGCTAGCAGTCATGTAAAGTGGTGATCTAATTTATCCCCTAAACTTCTTCTGATCAACATATTTTCCATTTGAATCCTTATCTAACTGAACAGTGGAACTCATGGGAGTACTGATTGGCTTAGCTTTATCCATTTCATATTTCTTCAAGATGTCCTTAGTATAATTTGATTAATTCAGAAAGGTTTCATCATTCATTTGCTTAATGCTAAACCCCAAAAAAAGGGCAATTCTCCCATCATACTCATCTCAAACTCCTTACTCATTGTCATAGAAAAATCATCAAATAAATTTTTATCAGAAGATCCAAAAAGTATATCATCAATATAAATCTCGATAATGAGTAGATCATCTCCTACTTTCCTAAGGAAAAGGGTGGTGTCTACGCTCCCCTTAACAAACTCTCTTTCTAGTAGGACTGTGCTAAGCCTCTCATACCAAGCCCTATGTGCCTATTTCAATCCATATAAGGCCTTTTTTAAAAAAAATTTGTAAATATGATTTAGATATTGAGAACTCTCTAAACCTGGGGGTTGATCTACAAAGACAACCTCTTTTATTACCCCATTTAAAAAGGCACTCTTGACATCCATTTGAAATAGCTTAAATCTCTTATAATAGGCAAAGGCTAGTAGCACCTTAGTGGCTTCCAATCTAGCTACACGGGCAAAGGTCTCCTCAAAATCAATCCCTTCAATTTGATTGTACCCCTTAGCCACCAATCTTGCCTTATTCCTAACCACCACACTAGAATCATTCATCTTATTCTTAAAGACCCACTTGGTTCCCACTATACTTTAATTCCTAGGTCTTTCTACTAACAACCAAACATTGTTCCTTACAAATTGATTCAATTCCTCTTACATAGCTAAGATCCAAAACTCATCAGAAAGGGCTTGATTGTTGTTTGTGGGTTCAGTCATTGAGATAAAGGTAGAATGGTTTACTTCCTTCCTAAGTCCATGCCTAGTTCTAAACCTTCAGAAAGGTCTCCTAAGATCAGTTATTTAGGATGACTCGAATCATATCTCCAATCTCTAGGCAAAGTGTTTTCATGTTCTATCCTTTCCTCCAGATTTACATTTTCAACTTCTTGGGTAATCTCTCCTACATCTTCTTCTTCCTCAACTCTAGTCTCCTTAGGAACAGATTCATTAAACACCACATTAGTTGTCTCCTCCACCACCAAAGTCCTCTTATTAAACACCCTAAAGGATTTCCCCACACTAGAATAGCCTAAGAACACTCCTTCATCAAATTTGGGGTCAAATTTTCCTAAGGATGATTTCCCATTATTCAGAATGAAAACCTTACAGCCAAAGACATGGAGGTGGGACAGGTTTAGAGTTCTACCCTTAATGATCTCATAAGGTGTCTTATTAAGATTTGATCTAACATTCACCCTATTCAGCACATAACAGGCAGTATTCACTGCTTCAGCTCAAAAGTATTTTGGAAGTGAATACTCAGCAAGCATGGCTCTAGCGGCTTCCAGTAAGGTCCTATTCTTTCTTTCTGCTACCACGTTCTGCTGAGGGGTCCTAGGAGCTGAAAAGTTGTGGCTAATCCCTTGTTCCTCACAAAATATTCCAAATCTCACATTTTCAAACTCTCCACCATGATCACTATGAATAGTCAAGATCTCACAACCTAACTTCCTCTAAATCCAAGTGGAGAAATATTTAGATTCATCAAATGACTTAGATTTATGTGACAAAAATTTAATCCATATAAACCTCAAGTAATCATCAATAATCAGAAATCCATAGATTTTCCTCCCTAAGCTGGCAGTGCTAATGGGTCCAAACAAATCCATGTGAAGGACGTCTAAAGGTATAGAGGTGTGGATGTCCTTAATTGAGTGGAAAGAGGAGTGGACTTGCTTCCTTAATTGACAGGCATCACACAGGTGGTCCTTAGTGAACCTAAGCTTGGGGACACCTCTAACTAAGTCCTTTTGGGTGACTCTTCTAAGGGTTTTCATACTGGCATGACATAATCTACTCTACCCTAACCAAGACTTATCAGTAGTAGTTTTTAAGCAAATTGAAACATTAGTTTTAAAATAGCTTACATCCGGCATGTAGACATTATTGATCCTTTGTCACTGCAAAATAATTTTATCATTGAAGCTTAAAATGGAGTAAGTGGGAAGGAACTTGATGTTGTATCCTTTGTCATAGAGTTGACTGATACTTAGCAAGTTATGTTTCAATCCATCTACAAGAAAAACATTATCAATAATGAAATTTTGTGAAAAACTAATTGTACTTATTCCTACCACCTACCTTGTGGTGTTGTCTCCAAGTGTAACCTTGCCTCCAGCTCTATTCTCCAGCGAAATGAACTAATTTGGATCTCCCAACATATATCTTGAACATCTGCTATCCATGTACTACATGCTCTCACGAGGTCTTTTGTGAGAGCACACCTATAAAATCATTAAACATCAGATTTAGGAACTCAAACAGGTTTGGGTTCTTTCTTATAAAAAGAAGAATGTAATGCATGTGTGCTGTGCTGTGAAGCATGCAATTTGGGTCTCCACACCTAATGTGTACTACGGTGAACCGTGTAGGTGTGTTAGATATATCCTAGCATGCCACAAGAAAAACATGTAACGCCAGGAAAAGGATTAACTAATCTACGTGGGTGATAGTGCCTCTTCCTAGGTGTGTATGAAACATGCTTTGATGATTTTGAAACAGATTCTTCAAAAGATGGAGGTGCATAAAATTGTGCAAAAATAGGAGGTGTTTCATTTTTCTCAAAGCACAAATTTTCAGTCTTAAAAATTCAGTTTCCTTTGTGAGACTTGCAATTTCAAACTTTAAATAATGCTCATCACTAGCTAAGTTACATGCCATGGTTTCTAGTTCTTTATAAGCTTTTTCTAAATCAACATGTAATGCTTTTAATAACTCATGCTTAATAATTAGTTCAGAATGATTTTTGTTCAATTCATCAAGTTTATCATGTAAGGACATGTGATTGCTATCAAGTGTAGAATGATCCTTAATCATAACATAAGGCTCTTTTTACAAATTCAGGAAATCCAATTTTCGACTGGCATGTGTTTTCTTAAGTTTCCTATACGATGAATAAATTTTCTCAAAAACATCTAGCAATTCATCATAGGTTAGCTCACATACCTCTTTTTGATCAGACTGACCAGGATGATCATCAGCCATCAGACACATATTTGTAGTCTCCTCCTCAGCTTCAGTCTCAAAGGAGTCAGATGCAAAATCTGGCTAGAATACCTTCTAAATATGCTTTTTTCCTTCCTAAACTTTAGTTTCTCCCCACCCTTCTCCTTTCTTGGGTGAGCCTTAAGCATAGGACAATCAGCCTTTATATGCCCAGGCTTCCTACATTCAAAGAAAACAGTATCAGATGAACCTTTAAAAATTTTGCTACTCTTACCTTTGTTCCATTTCTGAAAGTTCTTATGTTTTTTCCTTAGAAAGCTTTTGAATTGCCTAGTGATTAAGGCAACATCATTGCTATCAGACCCGAAAGTATCAGTATCAGTCTCGTTGGCCTTTAGCGCCACAGTTTTCTCCTTCTTCTTCTCACTTACATCAAGCTGTCTTTGGTTCACCCCTTGCTCATAAGCAATGAGTGACCAAAGTAAGTTATCAATAGAATAAGTGTTCAAATCTTTGGATTCAGTAATTGCAGTTATCTTGGCATCAAAAGAAGAAGACGAACATCTCAGAATTTTGTTCACTTTTTCATAGTTGGTAAGTTCTCTTCCTAAAGCATGTAAAGAAGTGACAATTTGAGTGAACCTAGTATACATTTTAGAAATTGATTCACTAGGTTTTATGCGAAAGAGTTCGCGTGAAGTAAGATGTTCAATCTAGATTGCTTTACCTCAGTTGTACTTTCATATATAATGCATAATCTATCCCAAATTTCTTTACCAGTAGAGCAAATAGAAACACACATGTAATCTTCAGATTTCAATGCACAGAAAAAATAGTTCAAATATTTGGCATTCAGTTGGGCTAAGTCCCGATCATCAAGAGTTCATTCAGTGAAAGCCAGTTCAGTTTTAACATTATTAACTATTCTAAAAGGTGCTTCGTAGCCATCCTTAACAAGCATCCACATGTGATAATCAATTGATTGTAAGAAGGTGGACATGCTAGTTTTCCAAAAATTAAAAGGTATGTTATCAAACAATGGTGGTCGTGTAATGGAATAACCTTTAGCAGTATTATGATTACCAAAGTTAGCCATGGATCAAAATTTAAAAGTTTTTAAACTTAATTTTTGAATCCCTTTTTGATACCACTTGAAAGTTTGATAGGAATATTAAGCCCTTATGAACTACTCCCGAGGCTAACCAAGAGGGAAGGTGAATTACTAGTTTTAAAAAATTGAGAGCAAAACAACAATTTAGAAATTCTTTTTAAATATTTTAATACTTTTACAATTACAGGATGATGTGCAGATATTCAATGATAACAGAATAATAATCACAATCACACAATCATCAACAGAAAAGTAAATGTAAAAAATAATCAAAAAGAATGCACCAGATTTTATAGTGGTTCGGCCAACTTGACCTACGTCTACTCCCCGAAGCCTCCCCTTCGGGTGTTGCACTAACACTAAGTGACTCTCCTTCTGCTCCCACAGAAAGGCGGAGAATCCTGTATAAAAACTCCTTTCTACCGACCCGGTGAGGAAGAGAACCTGAAGTCCTTACACTTCCTTCTGAAGCAGGCAGAGAACCTAGACTCCTTTTGCTTCCTCTTGAAGCAGGCAGAGAACCAGGAATGTTCTTGTGAACGATCCTCCCACAGAGACACCGACAAGATAAGAGATGATGAACGGAGAAGTTGACTTAGATCCTTGCTTGGAGCAACCATTGTGAATCCCTCACAAATTTCTCCTCACAAGATCCTCTCTCTCTCTCCCAATGTCTCTCTCTCTCAAGGTTTTCTCTGGAAAGGAAAGTGGCAAAAGATTTTTCTTGTTGAAGAAAAAGATCTTAAATAGAAGGGCTGAAAAATTTCCCTAAATCTCAACTGGTCGTCAAAGATCATCCAGGACGATCGTAGGATCGTCCTATATGAGTAGTGTAAAATCTCATATTTCAGCCTGGATGATCTGATTTCTCTAGACGATTAGAAGAAAAATTTGTTCTGATCGTCCCCTATGATTCTGCGATCGTCTGGGAAGATTAGTGTAAATTAGGAATTTCGTCCAGAAGTCAGCTCTGGTCATACAGGGGAACTTGGGCTGGACGATCTCAAAATGACTTGATCGTCCAGGATGATACACCTATCGTCGTGTACGATTAGTTCAAAAATGACAAAATCATTCTGCACGCAGCTCTGGACGTACATGTCAAAACATGCTGGATGATTTTAAAATGACTTGATCGTCCCGGATGATATGTCTATCATCCGATACGATTAGTTCAAAAATGACAAAATCATCCTGCACACAGCTCTAGACGTACAGGTGATAGGCACTAGATGGTTAGGATTTTTAACATATCATCCCGTATGATCTCACGATCATCCAGGACGATATGATCAAATTAATTAAATATTAATTACTTTCCTTAATCACCATACTAATTTAGGCATGATTGTAATGGATCATCCAGGACGATACATGTATCGTCCGGGATGATTAGACCAAATCTCTAAAAATAAAAATTTGCCTAACTTAATCTGGTGGCTAAGAATTTTTGATTTAAGCCTATCATCCTGTACGATACAAAGATCATCTAGGATAATCTACTTAATCAGACCGACTTAACTTGGTTGCCCTAATTAGGGTTTCTATTTTTACTGGATCGTCCAGGATGATGTGAATATCGTCCAGGACGATCTGAATAAAAAAATGAACAGAAACTCTAATTCACTTAAACTCTCCCCCTGAGTGTGTATGTGTAAGGTTACTTAGCTAGGGGATCCTTTACATTACATTTGACTCAATAAAGATGAAAATAGTACATTGGACCTAAATTATAAAACAGACTGACTCGATCTTGGGCTGGCTTGAACTTGCAATTGATCCTACGAACCTGAAAGATTAGACAATCAACCAGAAACAAAAATATTTGCTATCATCAAAATCATAGTCCTTGAAACCCAAATTTGCAACATCTAGTACTATATTAGTAGTGCTATAACATTGGGGAAAATTATGGTACTATAGTGTTAACTATGTGGCACTATGAGACAAGTTAAATTTTCTTAATTTTTAACTTATTTTTTGCCCAAAAATATAAGAATTAGCTCCATAATAATAATAATAATAATAATAATAATAATAATAATAATAATAATAATAAGAATAATAGGAATATGAATAGTAATAATAATAATAATAATAATAATAATAATAAAAATAATACTAATACTAATAATAATAATTATAATAATAATATATATAATTTAAACTTACCAATTTTTATCTTATCAGTCTATATCTAGCTTTCTTAATATAGGCCAGATTTATTACATATACTCTCCAAATTTGGTCATCAAAAGGCCTACATTTTATGTGATCAAACCATCTCAGGAAACTCTCTATAATCTTACCTGCTAGTCCAACCTTTTCATGTATATAGCTATTTCACATTCTATCTCTAAGAGTAAAGCCACTCATCCACCTGAGCATCCTTATCTCAACAACACTTATGCAACACTTAATTTAATGCTTCTCTTTTAATGGACAACATTCTACTTTATAAAGCATTGTAGGTATGAACACCATCTCATAGAATGTTCACTTAATATTGAGGGGTGCTTTTCTATCACATAACAAACCCAATGCATTTTTGTACTTCAACCATCCAACTAAAATTTTACTAATAATATCCCCATCTATTTTTCTATCACTTTAAATAATAGACATAATATATATAAAATGTGTACTGTAATAATTTACTGAAATATGGAGTTTAACTTCTCGACTTTTTTCAACTCTCTAGAGCACTTCTCTTGGGACTTTATCATAAGATTTTTCTAAATCAATAAACATCATATGTAGATTCTCCATATTCTCTCTATACATTTGCATTATACCTCTCAATAAAAGTAAAGAACTTCCACAGTAGACCCACCTGACATGAATCCAAATTTATTTTGAAAAACATTAGTATCACATCATATCCTATTCTAAATTACTCTCTCCCATAATTTTAACGTATGACACATTAACTTATTTTCTCTATAATTGATAGAATTTTGTGCCTCACCTTAATTTTAAAAAATATGAACTAATGTACTTCTTTTCCACTCATCTGGCACCTTTTTACTACTCAAAATAATATTAAAAAGCTAAGTAAATCAAAAAATTTCTTCAGCTCCTAAATATTTTCACATCTCAATGGGAATATCATCAGGTCCAACTACTTGTTTGCACTTCATTTTCTTAAAAGCCTCTCTAACTTTTATTTTACTAAAATGATTAAAAAACCAGACAACTTTATTTTTAACTAAGGTACTTAGGTCACTAAAGTCCATTGTATTCTTGCAATCTTATTTGAATATTTTACTGAAATATCTCATCCACCTATGTTGAGTATCCTCTTCTAATAAAAGAACTTTTGATCTTCAATCTTTAATGCACTTATCTTGAACTATAACCTTACTTAGTCTATTTCTTTTCTTGGCTGACTTATATTTACATCTTTCACCATCCTTAGTATCTAATCTATTATATAAATCATTAAAAGCTAAATTATTTGCATCACGTATTACTTTCATAGACTCCTTATGGACTTCACTATATATTTCCTAATTTTTTGGGCTTTTACATCTAAATATAGTTTTTTAACAGTGCTTCTTCTTTTTTATCTTCTCTTGTACATTTTAATTCCTTCACCAACTATTTTTAGTATTATGAGATTTTTTTTTTAATACTCCTAGCACATATGTTATGATATTCTTAATATCACTAACAACATGTTTTAAGATAACATTAGCTTCCTCATTCACAATAAAAATCGTGAGATCTTGAATCTTACTATCAAAAATTTTTAGCATTCTTTAAATTCCTCCATCAAATTTTAGTGTGACCTTATAGTTATTTTGTATATTCCTCCCTTTATCTTAAAGTCAATAACTAATAAGCCATCCTATATACATAAACTTTGACTAGCAATTACTTTATAATCTTTACAATGTAAAAGATCTAATTTTTTTAAAAGAAAATAATCAATCTGCGTTTTACTATTCTTATAAGTGATCTTGATTGTTAGATTTAAACAAAATTGAAAATAAAAATCATCTTTATTATAATATTTGATCAAAACTTTGATTTAAAATCTAGTTAGGCAAACAACTAACTATAACTTAAAGCCTAACTGACATTTAAATTGTTTTATTCACAAACATGGACACCTTATTTTATACCATAGAAATCTAAATAGGTGTAATACGTAGAACTTGCATGCTCGATTTTAGGAAAGTCTATCTTTTATATTTTTTTTAATATTAGGGTTTCTAGAATCAAAACTTTTGCCATGAAATAAAATAATCAAATAAAATTTAGTAGAAAAAAATTTGGGAGGCAAAATAAATAAAAATTGAAATCGCTTAAGGATAAATATAGAAAAAATAAAGCATTGCATTAGTTACAATTATTTGTATATCCTTCCTTTTTAGGCATCTTAGCTTGAGGTTATATTGTAAGTCCAAATCTCTAAAATAACATTATCCTAACCTATATTGTATTACATAAAACCTTTCAGAACTTATTTTGGAAGAAATTATGTGGGTTTAGATAGTAGTCCTTTCTAGGTATGATTGTAGGCTTAGTAAAGTCAGGTTTTCTCAAACTTTTGAAGGGTGAATGATGTAAGTCTCATTATTAAACATAAGTTCAAATCACTTGTTTTTAGTGCTCACTTAAGTTTATTTGTAATGTCATAAGTTCACAAACTTTAACCCAAATTTCATTCTAGGGAATTTAGCGTAATTTTCATTAAGTACTGCATAATTCCTTTGGCAAGTAACCTATATAGTATGTTCTGATTTAAATTAAAACTCTAGTTTCATATTGGCAAATCCACATAATGTTTAGGGTACATTAACTAAAGTAGTACATGGGGCTAAGAAGGTCTTAAGATGTCAAAAAATTGTTGGGTCATAAGAACATAAATTTTTTTTGTAAACAAACTTTGTTTAAACTGAGCACTAAAGACTAGTTTTGATTCCTACGTTACTAATAGATTGAACAGTCTTTTAGTAGTGAATAGCTCTTCATAGCTAACATCTACTATTTAAGGTAAATACATAAGAACAATATAATCTAGAAACCCTTTCATTGATTTGTGTTCAATCATTTATCATTTATCTTATAAGTAAAAATATTTAATTAAAGGTTTTGAACTAATTTATGAATGAATTGCAATTTTTTTCTTTTGCATTAATCATTTTTATAGCATTTGGCCTAAGTTAGATTATTTTCTCATCATCTAATAATACATATGTCTTTTTAATGGTACTTCATTAAATATTACCCATAAATAGGAGGCATAGGGTGACTATGATCTTTATATATTAACAGATTTCCTACTAATTATATTATAAGAGGCTTCCCTCAACTTTTACTGGTGGTGACTGATAATAAGTCATCTCAAGACCAGTACTAAATAACAAACAAAAAGTATTCTTCATCTAACCAACATATCATAAGCTCAAGTCATAAGTGCATGGCAATGTTCTAGTCTTTGTTGGGGTTGAAGTCTAAATTCATCAAAATTACCTAGTTTTTTGAGGTAGAATAATATACGCTACTCTTTATTGAAACTTTTACTCATGGTTATATGCAAAGTTAGTAATTTTACTTCCAAAGTAATGACTACTTCTTATTTGAATGTTAAAGCATAGGTAGTTAATTGAGTTAGAGTTTTATAGGTTGTTAAATAACACCATACAACTTTAGCTATTTTATCATGCCATTCTCACTTATTGTATGAAAAAAATTTCTTCAACTAGAAATAAGCTTTTGTTATTGGATTCACCTAAGCCTTTAGCATAAGGATAATATATTTTATCAAATTGACATTTAATGATATGGCATTAAGAAAATCTTTAAATTTTTGTTCTTTTAAAAGCCATATCATTGTTAGAGATAACTCGATGAGGTAGTCCAAAGCAATGGAAAATATGGTTTCAAAAAAGTATCAACATATTTTCTACTTCTCTCAGGGAAACATCTTATACCCATTTAAAAAAAGAATCAATAATAGTTATTATGAATTTGTGCCAATTTTGTCAAGAAGGGTTAATAGAATTCACATTATATATATATACCCCAACATTCAAAAAAACCATGAAAGAAATGGTTTGGTGTAGAAAATTTTGGGATATTAAAGAAATAGGACCATGTCTTTGACTTAAATGCCATTTTTCTATAAATCCTTCAAATTTCATGTGATAGTTGAAAAACTCTTTGCTAGTAATCATAAATGCTAGAGTTTAATATATCACAAAGACCTAATACTTGGCAGATAATCAATTAAGAATCACCATAAAGTTTAATTATGTTAATTTCCTCTTCTATGGCTAACCTTAAGCCTGCAATGTGTACTTTATATTTTACCTCATTGTTAGTTTGATGATTTATTAAGGAAAGGGATTGTCTACTAATACCCTCAATAGCAATTACAAATATTAATCTTATTCCAATTTTTGCTAAAGGAATTTTATCAAAATCTTCAAAATTAATATAAGAGGTACAATCAAAATAACTTTCTTTTTTTTCTTCTCATGTATAGTTAACACTTTCTTATCAAGTAGGTTTCATTTAAGAAGGAATTATCTAATACTAGATGTTCAACAAGGAAGTCAACTAAAGTATTTCCTGTAACTACACATTGAGAAACATAAGTAATATCAAATTGAAAAAAAATCATCTCCCATCTAACTCAAAATCCTAATAATGTTAATTTAGTTATCAAATATTGGAGCATATTTACTCATGAAATTAAAATGCTTTTGTGACAAAACATATAATGTCATAATTATTGAATGGTGAATGTTAATGACAAATTATATTTCTTGATAATATCATATTTCATTTCAACTAGTTTAGATTACTACTTAATTAATACAAGGTATTTTTCTACCATGTTGATTAACCTTGCTAGCAAAGCTCCAATTGATTTATCTAGAGTTAATGGTCGCCTAGTATTAAAAAACTCAACACTAGAAGATTCAATAATTTTTTTTAATATTTAAAAAGTCTCTTGGTACGATTTACCACATTAAAATGAGTATTTTTATATGCAAAAGACACAACATACTAGCTTCTACTATAAAGGTTTGAAATAAAGTGACTAAAAAAATCATAACTTCTCTTGAAGTTATGTTAGTTTGGTTATACTATTTGGGGGTTATATTTCAAAAAATGGCTTTAATTTCTATCTTTCATATCTCAATACCTCTATCATGAACAATAAATTGAGGAATTTACCTATGAAGTCTCTAAAAACTCACTTAAATAATTGAACTTTAAATAATATTTTGTAAGGCATAGGAATACAGTTTTAAGCCAATTATGTGACTTTTTATTACTTTATATTTTATAACAATAATATAAATATATAACTCATCTTCATAATGGAAGAGCTCATTAAATATCTATCTTGACACGTTGTTATATAACACAATCCTCTTTTAATATACAAGGTATTAATTTATAAAAGTAAATACCTATTATAGTTCTGAATATATTGAATTATTCATGTTTTAGGGCCATTTTATTTTGATTATACTCAGATAAGCTATCCATGATGGAGAACATAGTGTTAGTGGCTATTACATCAACTATTTTAGAAATAGTTAAAGAAATTTCATCCATAGGATATGCCTTATACAAGTCTCTAAAATTACTGTATGTTTAATAAGAGAAAAATTGATAAGTCCAAATAACAAATTTTAAGAATAATGTGCTTTTAATTTTTATGTTTTTTATGTGTAAAACATGTTAAATATTATAAAATCTAACCAACATCACAGTGCTAAAGAGTTAATGCTATAACACCATCTATTTCCATAGTGCCATAGTGTCGATAGTGTAGTACCATAATGGAGAGGCCTCAAAAATTTAGCTAGGGAGCTTAGCATTGGCAATAATTAGGAATCACCATAGTGCTAGATGGAATGTCATAGTGCTAAATAAACCAACATCATGGCAGAAGATAGAGATTGGTGAATTGATGTGAGGAATTGTGAATTGAGGCTTCAGTCTAGAGGTATTATAGTGCCATGAATCAATTGCCCAATGCTAGTTTAATTATTTTGTAATGTTATAAATTGTTGCCTTTGTGTTCATGTAAATTGTTAGGCACTTTAGGGACACATGCGTACGTGTGTGAGTGTGTGTGCGTGTGTGTGCAACTATAAGAGACTATTATGGAGGGGAATTGGCTCTTGTGTAGTTGTTTGGAGTCTTGGATTAGTATATATTAAAGTGGAGGAGTGTAAAAGAGCCTCCTTTATTTTATCGGCCAATTCTAACCATTCTTATATAGTTTATATTTTTCTTTGTAGTTCTTAGTGTTGTTTGATTAGTAAATTAAAAATATTTCTGATACTTATTTTTATCTCTATGTATATCTAGTCTCATTATTATGAATTTATGATTGTTTAGAAGCCATGAATTATATACAGTAGGTTTGATCTTTATATCCAATTTATTTTATAAATCATCCAAGCTTCATTAAGATTATGTATATACCATACATAAACTTAAAACATAGTGTGATAAAGTGCCTCAACAAAGGAGTAAAAGAATAATTAAAGGTTTTAAAATAATACATATCGATAACATAGACATATGTTGTCAGAATTAGTGGTGCTTATGGAAATAGTAAAACTATAGTTAGGAAAAATCTTAGCTAATACTCCAACAAGCTCAACATAGAAAAGGAGTACTTATACTCTGATTTATAATAGAAATAGGTAGAAATCTACTCTTATACAATCATGTGTTCTTAAATATCATAAGTTCAGAGGTTTTAAAATTAGAAAATTTACTTTCAACAATTGTAGCACTTTATTTTAATTTGCACAACTTATTTTGAATTATTAGGCTAGAAAAATAGGGTAGTTCCATTGGACAGTACTAAAGTAAATTTAGGGTATTTCAATATCCTCATAGAAAGGATACTCTTCTCACCCCTATATTACTTGACGTGGCACAAGCACTTTTGTAGAATTAGTTTTACAACCTAATAAATTAAATTATATTAAAAAGACCATGTTGAGTGTATAACGAAAACCTGTCAGGTTTTTGGCACCTTTTCCAGGGAAGCAATTTGGAATCAATTGTCCTATTTTGCATTTTGTATTACTAAATTAACACTAGTTAAATTAAGTATTATTTTTTACTTTCATCAACTTTGTATTTCCAATGTTTTCTTTTAATTTTAATTGTTTAGTGTCTTACATATTTTTTTTTGTTGCTTAATATTACATCCACAATATTAAAAAATAAGTAGAAATCTTGTTTGACATTTAAAATGAAAAAAACACATAAAGAAATTTCAAAAAGACTTAAAATGGCTGAACAAATTCTAGAAAATGATGAACCTAGACTGCTTAGGGAATGCACTAACCCTATGGTGAAGCAATTCATAAATTATAAATAGACCTAGCATTCAGGCTAATAACTTTAAGCTAAAACGTTCAATAATTGAAATTATGCATTGTTCTTAGTTTGGGGGATCTCTTATAGAAGATGTTAATCTATATATAAATAGTTTCCTATCAATATGCACAACCATTGAATATAATGGTTTTTTAATTATTTTATTCGACTTAGGTTTTATCCTTTCTCATTTAGGGATGAAGATAAGATATGGTTAAATTCATCACCCCCATGCTAAATTACAAGTTGCAACAACTTAGCCCATAAATGTTTTTCTAAATACTTCCCTGATCTAAAATAATTAAGCTTATAGGTGATATCACCTTATTTACCAAGTTAGATGGGGAATCCATTTATGAGTCTTTGGAGAGATCTAAAGAACTCCTTAAGAAGTTTCCACACCATGCCCTCCATGATTGGCTAATCATTCAAACCTTTTATAACAATATTATAGGTTCTCTTTTTTTATTCTAAAGATGTGCAAATAGCATTAAAGCACAAAAGGGAAAGAAATACAAAGACCATAAGTGATATCTATTCTATCACAATCCTTCCTTATCAAGTCACAAACACTTGAAAGAAGTTCATCCAAAAGAAAGTCTTCCCAAAAAAAATCACCCAAAGAGCATAGTGGGCACAAGCTTCTGCCTCACTATTGCTTTCTCTAGACACAAAATGAAAATTTACATTTCTAAAGACATCAAGAAAAAAGAAATCCAAATTGTGAACCTTGTTACTCCGATTAATCAAACAAACCAACTTGTGTAACATTTTGATAACGTTAATGTTGTCACCCTCGATCACAATTCCTTGCTTTTCTATCATCCAATCTTTAATTATCTCTTTGAAGTTAAAAATAAAAATTAGTTCTAGCATAGAGATATCCCAATGCACCAATTTTCTTCCATACACCATCAAGAATCTTCCTTTGTGATCCCTTAAGACTCCAACATTACTAGCTTCATTGTTTTGTAATAAAGATGCATCAACATTCAATTTGATCCAATTTGTAGGTGGGGGAAACTAAATTTTAGATAGCATATGCTGGTTAGTTACGCAATTCTTGCAAATTGGAAGTGTGATTGGATACACAGATTTAGTCATTATCTGAGCAGCAACTGCAACAGGACTCCAAATCTTGCTGCCATATGCAAACAAATTCCTTGCTTTCAAGTTATGGTATATCGAGGATATATACAGTCTAACAGCTCCAGGATTATTTTCAGCTAAATTCTCCAACATAATCACACAATGGGACTAGGAAGATCGTCTAGCAAGATAGTGAAGAAGGAATTTCTTGGCTTACTAAACTTTTTCTTGTTATTTTGAAGACTAAAAAGATGCCAGATGAGTGGAGAATTAAGGTAATGTACAAGGTTGTAGAAATTATAGAGGAATTAAGTTAATGTGTCAGACTTAAAATTGTGGGAGATAGTTATGGAGCATAAGTTGCAGCGAGATACTAAAGTTGAAAGTTAGTTAGAGATGTTAAGCTCTTAAGAACTAGCCCGAGGCTAACCAAGAGGGAGGGGGGGGTGAATTTGTTATTTTAAAAATTTGTGAGCAAAAAATGATTTGAAAATCTTTTTGAATGTTTTAAAATAATTTTTGTTTTGCGATGATGTGTTGATGTTTAACAAAAATAAATCAATAATCACAATCACACGATCATCAACAGAAAAATAGAGTGCAGAAAATAAGAAGAAATAACACACCAAATTTTATAGTGGTTCGGTCAACTTGACCTACATCCACTCCCCAGAGCCTCCCCTCCAGGTATTATACTAAAACTAAGTGACTCTCCTTCTGCTCCCACAGTAAGGCAGAGAAGCCTGTACAAAACTCCCTTCCACCAACTTGGTGAGGCAGAGAATATGGACTCCTTTGCTTCCTCCTAAAGCAAGCAGAGAACTTGGACTCCTTTCGCTTCCTCCTAAAGTAGGTAGAGAACTTAAATCTTCTTGCAAATGATCCTTCCACAGAGACACCAACAAGATAAGAGATGATGACCAGAGAAGATGACTCAGATCCTTACTTGGAGCAACCTTTATGAACACCTCATAAACTCCCCCTCATAAGATCATCTCTCTCTCTCTCTCTCTCTCTCTCTCTCTCTCTCTCTTAAGGTTCTCTCAGGCAAGGAAGGTGGTAAAAGATCTCAACGATGAAATAAAATAGATCTTTAATAGGAGGGCTCAAAAATTACCCTAAATTTTAACTTGTCATCAAAGATCATCCAGGATAATCCTTAGATCGTCCTGTATGATCAGTGTAAATTAGACCCTTTTAGCCTGGACGATCTGGTTCTTCTAGACGATTAAAAGACAAAATTTGTTCAGATCATTCGGGATGATTTTGTAATTATCCTAGATGATTAGTTCAAACTAGGAAGATCATCCAGCAGATTCTTTGGGTCGTACAGCCAAACCATGGTGTATGGTTTCAAAATGATCTGATCATCTAGGATGATATATATATTATCCCATATGATTAGTTCAAAATTGGGAATATCATCCACCACATTCCTCGGGACATCCAGGTGAAATGCTTGGATGGTTAGGAATTTCACTGTATCGTCCAGGATGAACTTTCGATCATCTAGAATGATATTGTCGAATCAATCAAAACTTAATTACTTTCCTTAATCATCAGACTAATTTAGGCATGATTATAAAAAATTATCCAGGATGATACACGTTTCGTCCAGGATGATTGGACCAAAGTTCTAAAACTAAAAACTTACCTAGCTTAGTCTGGCGACTAAAATTTTTTGATTTAAATATATCATCCTGTATGATGGGTCTATCATCCAGGATGATCTGCTTAATCAAACCAACTTAACATGGACATCCTAATTAGGGTTTTTATTTTTACTGGATCATCCTGGTTGATATGAATATCATCCAGGATAATTTGAACAAAAATTGAAGAGAAACTCTAACTCACTAAAACTCTCTCCCTGAGTGTGGGTGCGCAAGGTTACTTAGCTTGGGGATCCATTACATTACATTTGACTCAAGAAAAATAAAAAAATATATTAAACGTGAAACACAAATAAATTGACTCAATATGGAGATGGCTTGAATTGCAATTGATCCTATGAACCTGAAGGATTAGTCATTCAAACCAAAATGAAAAGGTTTGCTATCATTAAAATCCAACTCCTTAAAACCAGATTCTCAATAATCTCTCCCTTTTTAATGATGGCAAATATTAATTCAAAATTTAGTAAATAAACATGGTGAATATTAACATTTCTAATTGATAATTCAAAAAACTTTATAATGACCCACAAACAACACAAACGACTCCCCCTTTTGACATCTCAAAAAGGGAAAAAATAACATAAAATTATAAAAAGTAAACAGTACAAAAAAATAACACAAAACATCAGCAAAAATAAAGATACTAGTACAAAGGGGGATCATGATCAAATGGAGGTGGAGGTGGCTGAAGCAGACTATGTATGGAGGCAAATTGTGTGCCAAACCAGGCCATGTCCTGGTCTTGTTGTTGCTACTGCTAGGCTACAAAGGCATTGAAGCGATTGACATCCTCAACATGCTGCTGCTACTGGGCAACAACGTAGGAGTTAAAATGTACCTCCCACTGGTCAAACTGGTGTACCAGGTGATCAAGAGGTGACTCTATGTGGAGAGGATCTGGTGCAGCGGGTAAAGGAGCAGCTTCTTCCTCTTCTCCCTCAATATTCATGCTGGGCTCCGTATGAAGTTGTGCACTGTACAAAACATGGAAGGAGTTATTAGAGTAGAAGGAAGGATTCATATCAGATGGGACTGGGTATTGCAGATTATACTTTATCTCAAGGGCATAAGCAATGAGGTGGCCTAAGGTAAGGTTGGGGCATCTCTTGTGGCCCGGATCCCTAATATTAGTGAGATGTTCATTGTAGTGAAAGATTAGGTCAGTGGCATTGAAGTCACGATAGGCCATGATGTACTAGGTGGTCATGGAAGGCAAGGGGATAATGTGGATGCGGTCTCCAGCTTTTGGAATAATGGAAGAGCGAAGGACATACTGGATTATCCTAGCATCCTTGAGGAGGGAAGAATAGGCATTATCGTGATAAGGGACATTGGGATTTCTAACAAAATGATTGTCAACACTCCAGTCAAAATCAGGATCAATGGACACAAGTTGGAGTTTATCACTAGTAATTAAAAGTCAAAGAATATCGTGAAAGTCTTGGGTGGTGAGCGAGACAGGGCGGCGATTAACAAAGGAGCGGAGAGCGGAGTAAGAAGATTTGATGCAAAGATTTGAGAAGAAAATATGAAGAAGCTCGAAACTTAAAGGATAAGTGAGCGTCATGAAGAAGGTGAGGGAAGTGTGGGTGAAAAGGTCAAGTACCGGATATGTGAAGATGTTGGGGTTGACAATTTTTGATTGCGTGATCCCCACATCAAGGTAGCGCAGAAAGGCACCCTGATCGGCTTCTTCAAAAAAGCGGGGATCTACACTTCCCCAGGAGGAACTAGCACCTGGATACCTAGATCATTTGCCACCAGCCATTAGAATATGATTGGGTGAAGGATTAAAAGAGAAGGTGTGAAAAATGGTAAAGAAAATGACTGTTTAAATAGAGTTCATCCAGATCATCCAGGACGATCGTAGGATCATCCAGGATGATAGGGGCAATAATGATGCACAGGATGATTGGTCAAAAAGGTGATTAGATCATCCGGGGAAATCAGATATCATCTAGGATGATTAGACACAAACGATCATTCTGAGGAGTCAAGATGGATGATCATTGACGAAAAGTATCATCCATGATAATTAGGTGGATCATCCAAGCTTATATGTAATAAATGAATTAGATGAGCCAAATTTGAATCGTCCAGCTGCTGCCACATGGATGGTCCAGGACGATGAGGTGGATCGTCTAGGATGATCATCAATAATTGGTGCAGATTAGCCGTTGGATCAAGATGGGGATGATTTGATCAGATTATCTAGAATGATATAGGGATTATCCAGGATGATGTCACTAAAAATTAAAAAAGATGAACGATGGAGAGGAATGACCAGGGATCCCAAAACACACACAAAAAGGAAAAATCAAAAATCAAATCAAATCAATAAAAAATAGAAATGAGAAAACATTTTTTTTGAAGCGATCAGCTCTAGTAAATCTGAATTTTTCCTTGAGTTTCAATTCAAAAGCTAATAAGAAGAAAATCCATGATGCTGACATCCAAAAAAGTTAGAAAATTAATTTTGTAATTCTTGTCACGGACACCTTACAGGTTCAAATTTCTTTCAAACAAAAGTCTAATTCAAAAGAAAAGAAATTAGATTTGAAAAGTGATCCTTGCAAGCCTCGTTCCAAAAAAATATCTGATAAAATAATATTACAAAGAAAGGAATCAGAAATCATGATTTTCAATCTCAAGCTTTTGAAAGTATGAAGTGGCGCATGCATTTTTTTAAGACATTTAAAGATTTGAAAGAGAAGAAATCTTATTTCTTTGTGGGCTCATTTTGTGCCACTTTTTTAATTTATTTGACGCACTTTGCGTATTTTTGATTTTTTGATACACTCTATGTATCTATCTAATTTTTGGCGACAATGTGCATCTTTTCATTTTTTGGCCCATTTTGTACCCCCTTTTTTTTCTTTTTGCAAGCTTGCGTCCTTTCATAATCGTTAAAGAATCTCAGTTGTGAAATTACCCTCAAGACATAAGAGAAGACAAAACTCACTCTCTATAATAAGGATGAGTAATTCACAGAATAAAATCATACTCCATATGATAAATACAAACACATGATTAAGAAAAGCATAAAAATGATTTAAAGCTTTGAAAACACTATTCATAGGAGGTAGATTACTGTAGGAAGATAAAGTAGATCTCTATTTCAAAAACCAACTTTTTAATTTTGAAGAAGATTTTTATCTGAAATAATAATACACCATTAATGTAGTTAGAGAAAGAGAAACAATCATCAATGTTTCTTCCCTTTAATAGATTCAGAGGAGTCAATCACTGCTTATAAGCTTTCAAATAAAAATAAGGCAAAACTCTTAGTTAGAAATCCAGTTTATCAGCAGTAGTGAGCAATGATCTGATTTATAAGAAAAGAAGTAAATCAAGAACAAGTAGGAAATCACATCAAAATAGATACTCAAATCAGGAAAATAACAATAATAAAAAGAAAATCAGTAGAGAATAAAAACAAATAGGAAATAGATAATCAAATCAAACAAAAGCACAGGCAAAAACTGAAAAGCAAAAACTTTAGAAATTATTAATCACCAAAGTCATGTATTTATGTCAATCCACCCAGTCTGGTTCTCAAAATGTTAAATGATTCAAAACTCAGTGATGTAGTAAAGATGTTAGCGAGTTGATTTTCAGTTGCTACATGGTGTAGCTCAATGTCCCCTTTTGTAAAATGGATCCTAATGAAGTGATGCCTTATCTCAATGTATTTGGTTCTTGAATGTTAGATAAGATTCTTAGAGAAGCAGATGGCACTAGTGTTATCACATAGAACTGAAATTGTACCAACAGGTAATCCTAAATCCAAAACTTGTTTCTTCAACCAAAGGACTTGGGCCACACAACTTCCTAAGGTGATGGACTCAGCTTCAACAGTGGAAAATGCTACAAAATTTTTTTTCTACTGGACTAGGAGACTAAAGATTGTCTTATGAATTAGTAAGTTCTTAAAATGCTCATTCTATCCACCCTACACCCTGCAAAATTAGAATCAGAATATCCAATAATCTCAAAAAGAAGTGATGTACCTAAGATACAAGATTCCTAAGGTTGGGGTCCTTACGAGATATCTTAAGATACTATTAACTATAGTTAGGTGGGATTCCTTAGGATCAACTTGAAACCTAGCACAAAGATAAATACTAAATATGATATCAGATCGGCTAGCAGTCAGGTAAAGTAATGATCCAATTATTCCTCTATACTTCTTTTGATCAACAGATTTTCCATTTGAATCCTTATCTAACTGAACAGTGGAGCTCATGGGAGTGTTGATTGGCTTGGATTTATCTATTTCATATTTCTTCAAAATATCCTTAGTGTATTTTGACTGATTAAGAAAGGTTCCATCATCCATTTGCCTTATGCTAAACCCCAAAAAGTAGGACAATTCTCCCATCATACACATCTCAAACTCTTTACTCATTATCTTAGAAAAATCATCACATAAGTTTTTATCTGAAGATCCAAAAAGTATATCATCAACATAGATTTGGATAATAAGTAAATCATCTCCTACTTTCCTCAGAAAAAGGATGGAGTCTATGCTCCTCGTAATAAACTCTCTTTCTGATAGGAATGCTAAGCCTCTCACACCAAGCTCTAGGTGCTTATTTCAATCCATATAAGGCCTTTTTTAATTTGTAAACATGATTAGGATATTAGAAACTCTCTAAACCTTGGGGTTATTCTACAAAGACATAATCTTTTATTACCCCATTTAAAAAGGCACTCTTGACATCCATTTGAAAAGCTTAAATACCTTATAACAAGTAAAGGCTAGTAGCACTCTAATGGCTTCCAACCTAGCTACAGGGAAAAAGGTCTCCTCAAAATCAATTCTTTCTATTTGGTTGTACCACTTAGCTATCAATCTTGCCTTATTCCTAACCACCAAACCAAAATTATTCATTTTATTCTTAAAGACCCATTTGGTTCCCACTACGCTTTAATTTTTAGGTCTTTCTACTAACTCCCAAACATCGTTCCTTAAAAATTAGTTCAATTCCTCTTGCATAGCTAAGATCCAAAATTTATTAGAAAGGGCTTGATTGATATTGGTGGGTTCAATCATTGAGATAAAGGCAGAATGGTTTACTTCCATCCTAAGTCCATGCCTAGTTCTAACACCATCAGAAGGGTCTCCTAAGATCAGTTCTTTAGGATGACTTGAAGAATATCTCCAATCTCATGGCATTGTGTTTTAAGGTTCTACCATTTCCTCCAAATTTGCATTTTCAACTCCTTGGGTAATCTCTCTTATTTCCTCTTCTTGCTCAGCTCTAAACTCCTTAAGATCAGATTCATCAAACACCACATGAGTAGTCTCCTCCACCACCAAAATCCTCTTATTAAACACCCTAAAGGATTTCCCCATACTAGAATAGCCTAAAAACACTCCTTCATCATAATTGGGGTAAAATTTTCCTAAGGATGATTTCCCATTGTTCAGAATGAAAATCTTACTGCCAAAGATATGGAGGTGGGACAGGTTTGGAGTTCTACCCTTAATGATCTTATAGGGTGTCTTATTCAGTTTGGATCTAACATTCACCCTATTCAACACATAACAGGCTGTGTTCACTCCTTCTACCCAAAAGTATTTTGGAAGTGAATACTCAGAAAGCATGGCTCTAGGGGCTTCCACAAAGGTTCTATTCTTTCTTTCAGCTACCCCGTTCTACTGAGGGGTCCTAGGAGCTGAAAAGTTATGGCTAATCCCTTGCTCCTCATAGAATATTCAAAATCTAATATTTTCAAACTCTCCACCAAGATTACTATGAATATTCAAGATCTCACAACCTAACTTCTTCTAAATCCAAGTGGAGAAAGATTTAAATTCATCAAATGACTCAGATTTATGTGATAAAAATCAAATCCAAGTGAACCTCGAGTAGTCATCAATAATCCAAAATCTATAGACTTTTCCCCCTAAGCTGGCAGTGCTAATGGATCCAAAAAGATCAATGTGAAGGACTTATAAAGGTCTAGAGGTGCTAATGTCCTTGATGGAGTGGAAAGAGGATTGGACTTGCTTCCCTAACTAACAGGCATCACACAGGTGGTCCTTAGTGAACTTAAGCTTGGGGACACCTCTAACTATGCCCTTTTCGGTGACTCTTCTAAGGACTTTCATACTTGTATGACATAATCTCTTGTGCCATAACCAAGTCTCATTAGTAGTAGCTTTTAAGCAAAATGAAGCAGCATATTCAATATTATTTAAGTTAAGCATGTAGACATTGTTGATCATCTTGCCCTACAAAATAGTGTTATTATTTAAGCTTATGATGCAAGTATTTTCCAGGAACTTGATGTTAAACCCTTTATCACAAAGTTAACTGATGCTGAGCAGGTTGTGCTTTAGTCTATCTACAAGCAAAATATTTTCAATCAAAAGGTTTTTAGAGTTCTCAATTATACCTGCACCTACCACTTTTTTGGTGGTGTTGTCTCTAAGAGTGACCTTGCCTCTAGCCCTAGCTTCTAGTGAAATGAATTGATTTGTATCTCTAGTCATATGTCTTGAGCATCCTCTATCCAGGTACAACATGCTCTCAAGAGGTCTTGTGTGAGAGCACCCCTATAAAATCATCAAATGTCAGATTTAGGAACCCAAACAAGTTTGGGTTCCTTCTTGTGAAATGAAGAATGCAATCCATATGTGCTGTGCTGTGAAATATGCAATTTGGGCCTCCACACGTAATGTGAACTACGGTGAATAGTGCAGGTGTGAGAGATATATCCTAACATGCCATATGAGAAACATCTAACACCAAGAAAAGGATTAACTAATCTACGGAGGTGATAGTGCTTCTTCCTAGGTTTGAATGATGCATGTTTTGATGATTTTGAATGTGATCCTTTAAGTGATGGAGGTTTATAAAATTATGCAAATGTAGGTGGTTTTTTATTTTTCTCAAATGCACTAATTTTTACACCTAAAAATTTATTCTCCTTTTTGAGGCTTGCAATTTTAAATTTCAAATAATACTCATCACTATCTAAATCAGATGCATGAGATTCTAATTTCTTAAATGCAGCTTCTAATTCAACATGCAATATTTTTAATAAATCATGCTGAACAATCAATTCAGAATGCTTTTTGTTTAATTCATAAAATTCATCAAGTAATGAAAGGTGATTGCTATTTAGTGTAGAATGATCCTTAATCAAAACATCATGCTCTTTTTCCAAGTTTAAGCATTCCACTTTTAGGCTAACATGCCTTTTCTTAAGTTTCCTATATGATGATTGGATTTTTTTAGAAACATCAAGTAATTGATCGTAGGTTAGCTCACATATTTCTTCTTGGTCAGACTGACCAGGATGATCATCCGCCATCAAACACAATTTTGTAGTCTCCTCAGCTTCAATTTCAGAGGAGTCTGATGTAGAATCCGCCTAGAAAGCCTTTTGGATCTTCTTCTTATCCTTCTTGAACTTGGGTTTCTCCTGACCCTTCTCCTTGCTTGGTTGAACCTTAAGTGTAGAACAATCGACCTTTATATATCCAGGCTTCCTGCATTCAAAACAAATTGTATCAGAATAACCTTTAAAATTTCTGTTATTCTTACCTTTGTTCCACTTCTAAAAGTTCTTGTGTTTCTTCCTTAGAAATTTTTTGAATTTCCTGGTGATTAAGGTAACATCATCGCTATTAGACCCGAAAGTATCAGTATCTATATCGTTGGCCTTCAACGCCATAGTTTTCTCTTTCTTTTTCTCACCTACATTAAGCTATCTTTGGTTCACCCCTTGCTCGTCAGCAATGAGTGATTCAAGTAAGTTATTAATAGAATAAGCATTCAAATCCTTAGATTCAGTGATCACAATTATCTTAGCATCATAGGTAGAAGGCAAACATCTCAAAATCTTATTAACTTTCTCATAATTTGTAAGCTCTCTTCCTAAGGCATGCATGGAGGTGACAATTTGAGTAAACCTAGTGTACATTTTAGATATGGGCTCACTAGGTTTCATGCAAAAGAGTTCATAGTCATGAAGTAGTATGTTTAACCTAGACTGTTTAACTTCAGATGTACCTTCATAGGAAATGCATAATCTATCCTAAATTTCTTTACCAGTTATGCGGGTAGAGACACGCATGTAATCCTCAGATTTTAAAGCACAGAAAAATTAGTTCAAGCATTTTGCATTCAGTTGTGCTAAATCACGATCATCAAAAGTCCATTCGGCAAAAGAAAGTTTAGTTTTAAAACCATTAATAAGTCTAAAATGTGCTTCATATCCATCTTTAACTAGCATCCACGTACGATAATCAATAGATTGCAAAAATGTGGACATGTGAGTTTTCCAAAAATCAAAAGGTATGTTATCAAATAATGGTGGTCGTGTGATTGAATATCCTTCAGCAGTGTTTCTATTTCCAAAGTTAGCCATGGATCAAATTTAAAAGTTTTTCAGAACTAAATTTTATGAATCCCACTCTGATACCACTTGAAAGTTCATTAGGGATATTAAGCCCTTAAGAACTAGCCCGATATCAACCAAGAGAGGGGGTAAATTGGTTATTTTATAAATTTGTGAGCAAAAAATGATTTTGAAATTCTTTTGAGTGTTTTAAAATGATTTCAATTTTGCGATGATGTGCTGATGTTTAACAAAAATAAACTAATAATCATAATTACATGATCATCAACAGAAAAATAGAGTGCGGAAAATAATAAGAATGAACACACCAAATTTTATAGTGGTTCGATCAACTTGACCTACGTCCACTTCCCGAAGCCTCCCCTCTGGGTATTGCACTAACACTAAGTGACTCTCCTTCTGCTCCCATAACAAGGCGGAGAAGCATCTATAAAACCCCTTTCCTCCAACCCGGTGAGGTAGAGAACCTGGACTCCTTTCACTTCCTTCTAAAGCAGGCAAAAAACCTGGACTCCTTTCGCTTCCTTCTGAAGGAGACAGAGAACCTAGATCATCTTGAAGATGCGCCTTCAACAAAAACACCAACAAGACAAGAGACGACGACTGGAGAAGATGACTCAAATCCTTGCTTGGAGAAACCTTTGTGAACATCTCACAAACTCTCCCTCATATGATCTCCTCTCTCTCTCTCTCCCATGCTCTCTCTCTCTTAAGGTTCTCTCAGGCAAGGAAGGTGGAAAAAGATCTCAATGATGGAACAAAAGAGAACTTAGATAGGAGGGCTCAAAAATTGCCCTAAATTTCAACTGGTCATCAAAGATCGTCCGAGATGATCCTTAGATTGTCCTGTACGATTAGTGTAAATCAGACCCTTTTGGCCTAGACGATTTAGTTCTTCTGGATAATTAGAAGACAAAATTTACTCAGATCATTCGAGATGATTTTGCAATCATCATGGATAATTAGTTCAAACTAGGAAAATCATCCAACAGATTACTTGGGTTGTATAACAAAACCATGCTGGACTGTTTCATAATGACCTGATCATCCAGGATGATATATATATATATATATATATATATATATATATATATATATCATCCCGTATGATTAGTTCAAAATCAGGAATATCATCCAGCACATTCCTTGGGTCGTCCAGGTGAAATGCTCTGGATGGTCAGGATTTTGCATCGATCGTCCTGGATGATATGATTAAATCAATCAAAACATAATTACTTTCCGTAATTACCAGACAAATTTAGGCATGATTATAAAGGATCGTCAATGATGATACACGTATCGTCCAGGATGATTAGACCAAAATTCTAAAACTAAAAGCTTGCCTACCTTAATCTGGCGGCTGAAAATTTCTGATTTGAATATATCATCCTGTATGATGGGTCTATCATCCAGGATGATCTACTTAATCAAACCAACTTAATATGGTCACCCTAATTAGGGTTTCTATTTTCATTAGATCATCCAAAATGATATGAATATCATCTAGGATAATTTTAAAAAAAAATTGAACAAAAACTCTAACTCACTAAAACTCTCCCCTTGAGTGTGTGTGTGAAAGGTTACTTAGCTTGGGGATCTGTTACATTACATTTATCTCAAGAAAAATGAAAAAAATACATTGAACCTGAAACACAAACAGACTGACTTAATCTTAAGCTGGCTTGACTTGCAATTGATCCTATGAACCTGAAAGATTAGTCTTTTAAATAGAAATGAAAAAGTTTGCTATCATCAAAATCATAGTCCTTGAAACCATATTCACAACAAAAGTTTCTCAAAATCATTATGGATTCATGCCAGGTAGGTCTACTATGGAAGCTATATATTTATTGAGAAGTTTGATGGAGAAGTATAGAGAGAATAAGGAAGATCAACAAATGATATTTATTGATTTAGAGAAAGTATATGATAATGTTGCAAGAGAAGTGTCATGAAGAGTTCTTGAAAAGAAAGGGCGTATTAAAGCTTATATTCAAGTCATTAAGGATATGTATGCAGGAGTTGTTACTTGTGTCAAGACACAAGTTGGTTTGACCAAGTATTTTCCTATTTCAGTTGGATTACATCAAGGATCAACCTTAAGCCCATATCTTTTTGCTTTAGTCTTGGATGTTCTCACTAGACATTTGTAAGAGGTTATACCCTGGTGTATGCTTTTTGTTGATGATATCCTTCTTGTTGGTAAGACTAGAGAGTGAGTTGAAGGTAAACTTTAAATATGGAGGTCAGCCTTAGAGTCTAAAGGATTTTGTTTGAGTAGATTTAAAACTGAATATATAGAATATAATTTTAGTAATAATAGTTTTAGTGGGGGGATTATGACTTTAAGTAATCAAGTCATTAATAAGAGTATACATTTTAGGTTTATTGTTCTAAGTGATGGTGAAATAGATGGGGATATTATTAGTAGAATTCAAGTTGGATGGTTAAAGTGGTGGAATGCATCAGGATTATTGTGTGATAGAAAAGACTCCCTCAAAATTAAGGAAAAATTCTATAAGATGAAGGTTAGAGCTCAATGCTTTGTGGTGTAGAATGTTGGCCATTAAAATAGAAGCATAATATTAAGTTAAGTGTTGCAGAGATGAGGATGGTTGGGTAGATGAGTTGCTTTACTCTTAGATACATGATATAGAACGAGCATATACATGAAATGGTTGGAGTAGCTCCAGTGGAAGATAAGATTAGAGAGAGTTGCCTTAGATGGTTTGGTCACATAAAATAATTGTCATCTGATGGCCTGGTTAGGAAAGTAGATGCATTAGATTTGGCTTATGTTAAGAAGGGTAGAGGTTGGCCTAAAAAGTCTTGGTTAGAAAATATTAGAACTGACTATTATTTATTAGATTTAAATGAAAATTTAACTTTTAACAAGGTACAATGGAGAAAAAGGATTCATGTAGCCAACCCCACATAGTGGGATAAAGGCTAGATGTTGTTTTTGTTGTTGTATCCAGCTCAAGAAGGACATGAGCAATAGAATGTCAAAAACAAGAGGTTTTTACTTGGTTGGTTTGGCTTTGTCTACCAAAAATAAAGGCTAAAACATACAATATTTGATGATTGGACCTAAGACGTCTTAGATTAAAAAAAGATATCCACATAGGAACAATGGGAAATTCTTCTTTGATATCATTGAATGATGTCCATTTAATAAATTTTATTTAACAAGCTTTAATATAGTATGCTCTTCAAGCAAAAATCCTACTATAATCTAAATCATTAGAGAGTTGAATAGCGATATGTCGCACATCTAGAAGGTTAACAGAGAGTGAACTAGAAGGCATTAAAATAGTAAAAAAAGATTGAATCACATCAAGATTAAAGCTACACATAGAAAATTTTCTAGCTAAAGTAAACTTAAAAGGAGCAGCAAACATTTCAACCACATCTTCCCTAAACATTACCATAGGAACACCTTTATAAGAAGTATGAACAACAAAAATAGGAAGCACAGAGCAAGATCCAAAGCCAATCACCACTTAATGAAAAGAATATGAGGTATTGTTCCTAGAAATACAAGCAAAATTAAATTGTTTACTGATAATCATGGTCTTGCTAGATCCCTAAGGGTTAGAAGGCGATAGAGCCACGGTACAACTAGTAGAACAGACAAAGAAAAGAAAAACTTAACTTAAAAAATGAAACTAATAAAATAACCAAGGGCTAAAGGAGGCCCCAAGTCATCAAAAAGCAACCAAAATTAAAAAGAAACAACAAAGCAGCACTACAAAAATGCAGAAATGGGGAAGCCTGAGGGAACCCTAAAATTGCCTGAGAAATAGAGTGCGCTGCTTGAAGTTTTGTTACTCATTTAAAACCATCCTGAAGAAACAACATAGGGTTTTTAATTTTATAAACCAAATGACCATGAATTCTTATTAAACTTTTCTTATAAGTTAAGAAGAGTTCTAATGTCACTTAGATCATATGGTCTATGTTTCATGTCATTTGAATGAGAAATGAATTTTCTATAAGTTTTGTATTTTATATAACCCTAGATCAAAGTTATATTTCCTAGCCTAGTCCTTTGTTTGAATTGGGTTGAAATCATCCATTATGATATGTATTAAGGGTTTAATTAAGGAAAGTAAGAAAATCATATATCAGAAATTACTTTAAAAATGCTTTTCATTTAAGATTGGAATTGATTTTATTTAATTTAGCTTGATTTTTTAAATCTATAGAGTGCCTAAATATGAAAATTTGTCTTGCGAAGCCTTTTGTATGGATTTTACAATTTGTGTATAATTTTAATGAATTAAATTACTTAATTTAAGCAAATTAACCATATAGCATGCTGACAGGGAAAAGCATTCACAACTGATGCACAAAATAGCAGGCAACACTGCTATGTAAACTTATATCATAGCCATTTGATTTGAGATCACATGGTTATGATGAAACATCTCAGAATAGTAGGAGGTAGTTCAGACATTTTATCCAACAAAATCTTAGCCATCTAAAGTAAATACATTGGAATAAGCAAATAGGATTTTATCTCCAACCTCCGACCAACTAAGATCCCTATATTTAATTTAGGTTATGTTGGGCAATCTACTTCACTAGATCTTATACAAATGTTCCATTAGGTTATTGGGAAGCTAACCTATAGATCTATAGGTCTTTAGAGACATAGTTTATAGATTATATTCACCAAGAATTAACCCTAAACTACTGAGCTAGGGTTTTAATTTTAGCTTAACATAATGGGCTTTTAAGCTAGAGATCAATCTTGAGAGATTCAATAAGTCCTCAAAAAGAACTTTGTTGAAGGATTCGAGTAAGGAAAATCTTAAAAAAGACGTTTAAAAATAATACATCACCCTTCATCAAAGTTCACTCAATCCACCATCAAACAAGATGGGGTGGGTGTTGCAAATCAGGTTTCATGATAACAAACATGTTTCTATTGTGTTTTTGCTTGGCTAAACCGTTTCAGGCACAAAAGATCACGAGCAACTCAAGCCAACTCAAGATCGGGTCTAAGCGTGTCTAAGTGTACTATTTTTCTTTTATTGAGTCAATTGTAATGTAACTGGTCCCCTAGCTAAGTAACCTTGCACACACACACTCAGGGGGAGAGCTTGAGGGAATTAGAGTTTCTGTTCAAGTTTTTATTCAGATCGTCCTGGACGATATTCCCATCATCCTGGACGATCAAGTAAAAATAGAAACCCTAATTAGGGCGACAAAGTTAAGTATGTCTGATTAAGCAGATCATACTGGACGATCATTGCATCATACGGGACGATATGCTCAAATCAAGAATTCTCAGCCGCCAGATCAAGTTAGGCCATTTTTTATTTTAAGATATTTGGTCTAATCGTCCTGGATGGTACGTGTATCATCCTGGATGATCCAGTACAATCATGCCTAAATTAGTCTGGTAATTAAGGAAAGCAATTAAAACTTGATTGATATGATCATATCATCCTGGACAATAACAGGATCATCCTGGATGAACATGATCCTCTAGTGTGTTTCAGCTGGACGTCTAGAGCGGTGCTTAGGATGATTTCGGCACATTTTGAACTAATCGTACAGGACGATATTCTGATCGTCCTAGACGATCAAGGCATTTTTGGGTCGTTCAGCACAAGTTTCTCTGGAAGACCCGAGGGGTCTTCTGGACGAAATTCCTCAATTTACACTAATCGTCCAAGACGATCGCATAATCATACAGGACGATATGAACAACTTTTTCTACTGATCGTCCAGAAGAGCCGGATCATCCAGGCTGAAGTAGCTGATTTTGAACTGATCGTACTAGGCGATCTATCGATCGTCCTGGACGATCTAGGCCGACCAGTTGAGATTTAGGGCAAATTTTGAGCCCTCCTATAAAAGATCTTTTTCTTTCAACAAGAAAAATCTTTTGTCACTTTCCTTTCCAGAGAAACACTAGAGAGAGAGAGTTTGGGAGAGGCAGAGAGAGGATCTTGTGAGGGGTATTTCATGAGAGGATCACGAAGGTTACTCCAAGCAAGGATCAGAGTCATCTTCTCCGCTCGTCATCTTTCATCGTGTTGGTGTTCTTTGTAAGAGGATCATTCGCAAGACGATCCAGGGTTCTTTACCTGCTTCAGGAGGAAGCGAAAGGAGTCCAAGGTTCTCTACCTGCTTCAAGAGGAAGCAAAAGGAGGTTGGGTTCTCTGCCTCAATGTATCGGTGGAAATGAGGTTTTTATTCAGGCTTCTCCGCCTGGCTGTGGGAGAAAAAGGAGAGATACTTTGAGTTAGTGCAATACCCGGAGGGGAGGCTCCGGGTAGTGGATATAGGTCAAGTTGATCGAACCACTATAAAGATTTTTATTGTTGCTCTCGAATTTTTAAATAACCAATTCACCCCCCCTCTTAGTTAGCCTCAGGACTAGTTCATCAGGGCTTAACATCCCTATCGAACTTTCAAGTGATATCAGAGCGGGATTCAAAATTTAAGTTTAAAAACTTTTGAATTTAATCCATGGCTAACTTTGGTAATCATAATACTGTTGAAGGTTATTCAATTACACGTCCGCCATTATTTGATAACATACCTTTTAATTTTTGGAAAACTCGCATGTCCACTTTTCTACAATCAATTGATTATCGCATGTGGATGCTAGTTAAGGATGGATACGAACCACCTTTTAGGATGGTTAACAATGTTAAAACTGAACTTCCCTTTACTGATCAAACTTTTGATGATCGTGACTTAGCACAATTGAATGCCAAATGTTTGAATTGTTTTTTCTGTGCTTTAAAATCTGAAGATTATATGCGTGTCTCTACTTGTACGACTGGTAAAGAGATTCGGGATAGATTATGCATTACTTACAAAGGTACAACTGAAGTCAAATAGTCTAGATTAAATATTTTGCTTCATGACTATGAACTATTTCACATGAAACCTACTGAAACCATTTCTGAAATGTATACGAGATTCACTCAAATCGTCACTTCTTTGTATGCCTTAGGTAGAGAACTTACAAACTACGAAAGGGTAAACAAAATTCTTAGATGTTTGCCTTCTTCATATGATGCTAAGATAACTGCAATCACTGAATCTAAATATTTAAATACTTACTCTATTGATAGCTTACTTGGATCACTCATTGCTTAGGAGCAAGGGGTGAACCAAAGACAGCTTGATGCAGGTGAGAAGAAGAAGGAGAAAATAGTGGCACTGACGACCAACGAGAGTGATACTAGTGCTTCCGGGTCTGATAGCGATGTCATTGCCTTCATCACAAGGAAAATCAAAAGCTTTCTAAGGAAGAAACACAAGAACTTTCAGAAGTGGAACAAGGGTAAGTCCAACAAAATTTTAAGGGTTCATCTGACACTGTCTATTTTGAATGCAGAAAGCCTGGACACATTAAGGCTTATTGTCCTAAACTTAAAACTCACCCAAGCAAGGAGAAGGGTGAGGAGAAACACAAGTTTAGGAAGGACAAAAAGTAGATTTAAAAGGCATTCTGGGCAAATTCTGCATCCGACTCTTCTGAGACTAAACCTGAAGAGGAGGAAACAAATCTGTGTCTGATGGCTGATGATCATCCTAGTCAATCTGACCAGGAAGAGGTATGTGAGCTTACTTACGATCAATTACTTGAAATATCTAAAAAAATTCATGCATCGTATAGGAAGCTTAAGAAAACCCATGCTAGCTTGAAATTGAATTATTTGACTTTGCAAAAAGAGCATGATGTTTTGATTAAGGATCATTCCACTGTTCATTGCAATCACATGTCTTTACTTGATGAGTTTGATGAATTGAACAAAAAATATTTTGGTTTAGTTACTGAGCATGATTCATTGAAAACCTCTCATGTTGATTTAGAAAGAGCTTTTAAGGAATTATATAATCTGGCACGTGAAGTGGAGAGTATCAATGGTGCTTTGAAATTTAAAATTGCAAGTTTAAATAAAAAAAATGAATTTTTGAAAGTTAAAATCAGTGCTTTTGAGAAAAACCGAACACCTCCTACTTTTGTACAATTTTATGCGCCTCCACCTTTTGTAGAATCAGGTTCAAAATCATCAAAGAATGTTTCATATAAACCTAGGAAAAGGCACTATCACCCACATAGATTAGTTAACCCTTTTCCTGGAGTTAGATGTTTTTACTGTGGCAATAGGACATATTTCCCACACCTGCACTGTTCACCATAGTACACATTGGGTGTGGAGGCCCAAATTGCCTGTTTTACAGCACAGCACACATGCATTGCATTCTTCTTTTTATAAGAAGGAGCCCAAACCTGTTTGGGTTCCGAAAACTAACGTTTGATGGTTTTGTAGGTGTGCTCTCACACAAGACCTCATGAGAGCATGTCATACCTGGACAGCGGATGTTCTAGACACATGACTGGAGATGCAAATCGGTTCATTTTGCTGGAGGCCAGGGCTGGAGGTAAGGTTACACTTGGAGATAACACCACCAGGAGGGTGGTAGATTCAGGTATAATTGGTGATTCCAAGAGTTTTATGATTGATAATATTGTGCTTGTAGATGGATTGAAACATAACTTACTGAGCATCAGTCAACTCTGTGACAAAAGATACAGCATCAAATTCCTTCCTACTAGCTGCATTTTAAGCTTAAATGACAAAATTATTTTGCAGTGACAAAGGATCAACAATGTCTACAAGCTGGATGTAAGTTGTATTAAGGATGAAAATTCAATTTGCTTAAAAACTGCTGCTGATGAGTCTTCGTTGTGGCATAGGAGATTGTGTCATGCTAGTTTGAAAACACTTAGGAGAGTCACCCAAAAGGACTTAGTAAGAGGTATGCCCAAGCTTAAGTTCACTAAGGACCACCTGTGTGATGCCTATCAGTTAGGAAAGCAAGTTCAGTCCTCCTTTCACTCTGTTAATGACATTAGCACCACTAGACCTTTAGAAGTCCTTCACATGGATCTCTTTGGACCCATTAGCACTACCAGCTTAGGGGGGAAAGTATATTGGTTTGTGATTGTAGATGACTACTCGAGGTTCACTTGGATTAAATTTCTGTCACACAAATCTGAGTCATTTGATGAGTTTAAGTCCTTCTCCACTTGGATTCAGAGGAAGTTAGGTTATGAGACCTTGACTATTCATAGTGATCATGGTGGAGAGTTTGAAAATGTAAAGTTTGGAAGTTTCTGTGAGGAGAAAGGGATTAGTCACAATTTTTTAACTCCTAGGACCCCTCAGCAGAACGGGGTAGCTGAAAGAAAGAACAGGACCTTAGTGGAAGCCGCTAGAGCCACGCTTGCTGAGTATTCACTTCCAAAATACTTTTGGACTGAAGCGGTGAACACTGCCTGTTATGTGCTGAATAGGGTGAATATGAGATTAAATCTGAACAAGACACCTTATGAGATTATTAAGGGTAGAACTCTAAACCTATCCCACCTCCATATCTTTGGCTGTAAGGTTTTCATTCTGAACAATGGGAAATCACCCATAGAAAAATTTGACCCCAAATCTGATGAAGGAGTGTTCTTAGGCTATTCTAGTGTGGGGAAATCCTTTAGCGTGTTCAATAAGAGGACTTCAGTGGTGGAAGAGACAACTCATGTGGTGTTTGATGAATCTGATCCTAAGGTGAATAGAGTTGAGGAAGAAGAAGAGGTAGAGGAGATTACCCAAGGGGTTGAAAAATGCAAATCTGGAGGAAATGGTACAACCTTAAAGGACACTGCTTAGAGATTAGAGATATTCTTCGAGTCATCCTAAAGAACTGATCTTAGGAGACCCTTCTGAAGGTGTTAGGACTAGGCATGAACTTTGGAAGGAAGTAAACCACTCTGTCTTTATCTCAATGACTAAACCCACCAACATCAATCAAGCCCTTTTGGATGAGTTTTGGATCATAGCTATGCAAGAAGAATTGAATCAAATTGTAAGGAATGATGTTTGGGAGTTAGTAGAAAGACCTAGAAATCAAAGTATAGTGGGAACCAAGTGAGTCTTTAAGAATAAGATGAATGATTCTGGTGTGGTGGTTAGGAATAAGACAAGATTGGTGGCTAAGGGGTATAATCAGATTGAAGGGATTGATTTTGAGGAGACCTTTACCCCTGTAGCTAGATTGGAAGCCATTAGAGTGCTACTAGCCTTTGCTTGTCATAAGGGATTTAAGCTGTTTCAAATGGATGTCAAGAGTGCCTTTTAAATGGGGTAATAAAAGAGGATATTTTTTTAGAACAACCCCCAGGTTTTGAAAGTTCCTAATATCCAAATCATGTTTACAAATTAGAAAAGGCCTTATATGGATTGAAACAGGCACCTAGAGCTTGGTATGAGAGGCATAGCACATTCCTGTTAGAAAAAGAGTTTGTTAAGGGGAGCGTAGACACCACCCTTTTTATGAGGAGAATAGGGGATGACATACTCATTATCCAGATCTATGTTGATGATATAATTTTTGGATCTTCTTATAATTGTTTATGTGATGAATTTTCTAAAATAATGAGTAAGGAGTTTGAGATGAGTATGATGGGAGAATTATCCTACTTTTTGGGGTTTAGCATAAGGCAAATGGATGATGGAACCTTTCTCAATGAATCTAAATACACTAAGGACATTTTGAAGAAATATGAAATGGACAAAGCCAAGCCAATCAATACTCCCATGAGCTCCTCTGTTCAGTTAGATAAGGAATCAAGTGAAAAATCTGTTGATTAGAAGAAGTATAGAGGAATAATTGGATCATTGCTCTACTTGACTGCTAGCCGACCTGATATTATGTTTAGTGTCTGTCTTTGGGCTAGGTTTCAGGCTGATCCTAAAGAGTCCCACCTGACTGCTGTTAAGAGAATTCTTAGATATCTTTTAGGGACCCCAAACCTAGGAATCTGGTACCCTAGGCACAACACCTCTTTTGAGATTATTGGATATTCTGATTCTGACTTTGCAGGGTGTTGTGTGGATAGAAAGAGCACTTCTGGAACTTGTCAATTCATAGGACAGTCTTTAGTCTCCTGGTCCAGTAAAAAATAGAACTCAGTTGCACTTTCCACTGCTGAAACTGAGTACATTGCCCTAGGGAGTTGTGTGGCCCAAGTTCTTTGGTTGAAGCAATAATTCTTGGAATTAGGATTACCTGTGGGAACAATTTTTATTATGTGTGATATTACTAGTGCCATTTGCATCTCTAAGAATCCAATCCAACATTCTAGAACCAAACACATTGATATAAGACTTCACTTCATTAGGGACCATGTTACGAAAGGGGACATTGAGCTACATCATGTAGCAAATGAAAATCAGCTGGCTGACATATTCACTAAACTACTAGCCTTTGACTCATTCAGCATTTTGAGGACTTGATTAAAAGTGATTAATATAAATGCTTGATTCTGATGATTACTGATTTTTGATTTCTCTGATCTTTATTTTGCTTCTATTAGTTAGCTATTTGATTTGATTATTTGCTTTCTATTATTTTTAGTTTTTCCTCTGCTGATTTCTGTGTTAGCCTTGGTGTTAGGTTGATTTGAGTATTTATGTCGATATAATTCTCTACCTATTTTTATTTACTGGTTCATCTCTTTTATCTACTGTTTTATGCTTTTTAAAATCCGAACACTCCTTGCTACTTCTGATAAACTGGATTTCTAACTGAGAGTTTTACCTTGTTTTTATTTGGAAGCTGGTAAACAGTGATTGATTCCACTGGATCTGTTAAAGGGAAGAAATATTGATGATTGTTTCTCTTCCTCTAACTCCTTTGCTGGTGTATTATTTCTTTTAGATAAATATCCTCTTCAAAATTAAAATATTAGTTTTTGAAATAGAGATTTATTTTATCTTCCTACAGTAATCTACCTCATATTAATAGTATTTTTAAAGTCTTGAGTCATTATTTTGATTTTCTAAACCAAGTGATTGCACTTATCATACGACGTCTGGCTTTTGTTTTGTGAATTACTCTTCCTTATTGTGGAGAGCATCTCCTATATCTGGAAGGTAATTTTACAGCTGAGATTCATTAACGATTTTGAGAGGGAGAAAGCTTACAAAAGATGCGCAGTGTCCCAAATAAATTAAAAAAGAGGCACAAAATGAGCCTAAACCTGAAAAGATGCGAAATGTCGCCAAACTAAATGATACACAAAGTGTATCAAAAATCAAAAGATACGCAAAGTGCCAAACAAATTGAAAAAGAGGCACAAAATGAGCCCAAATTAAGCTTTCTTCCCTTTCAGATCGCTAAATGTCTTAGAAAAATTCTTGCGCCACTTAATATGTTCAAAAGATTGAGTTTGAAAATCCAGATTTCTAGTTTATTACTTTGTAACACTATTATATGAGATATTTTTTTGGAACGAGGCCTAAAAGGATCTCTTTTTGAATCTAATTTCTTTTCTTCTGAATTGGATTTTTGTTTTAACAGAGATTTGCATCGATAAGGTGCCCGAGGTGGGAGTTACAAAAGTTGATTTTTCTAACTTTTTCTGGATTTCAGTGCTGCCAATCATCTTTTTATTGGTTTTTTGGTCTAAAATCAAGGAAAAATTCTGATTTACTAGAGCATCTTGATCAAAAAAAAATTGTTACTTTTATGTTCTCGTGTCACGTTTTATTTCCTTTGGTTTTGTGTTTCTTTTTAATGGTTGTGTTTTTGGGATCTTGATCGTTCATTTCCATCCTCCATCTTTTTCCTATTTTCTTCGCATCGTCCTGGATGATCCTTAGATCGTCCTGGAGGATCCCCAGATCGTCCTGGAAGATCTTCTTCATCCTAGACGATCCAAACTTCATCATGGATGATCCATTCAAATTCATCCCCACTTTGATCATACTGCTGAGAAACACCAATTATTGGTGATCGTCCTGGACGATCCATCAATTATCCTGGACGATATGATCCATATCTTCCTGATCTGATGAAACGGCTGAGATTGCACCAATTACTGTCCATCATCCTGGATGATCCACCTCATCGTCCTGGACGATCCATGTGTCAGCAGTTGGATGATTCAAATTTGGCTTGGCTGACACATTTATTGCATATCATTCCGGATGATCCACCTAATCATCCTGGACGATACATTTCATCAACGATCGTCCAGCTTGACTCTTTGGGATGATAGCCTGTGTCTAATCATCCTGGATGATCTCTGATCGTCCCGGACGATCCGACCGCCTTTTTGACCAATCGTCCTGGCCGTCATAAATGATCATATCATCCTGGACAATCTCGTGATCGTACGGGACGATCTGGCCAAGTTCTATTTAAACAGCCAATTTCTTCAGGTTTTTCCATACTTCTCCTTCCACTCTCCCTCACTTGTTCTTTCTCATGGCTGGCGAGAAGCGTTCTCGAAAAAAGGGTGTGAGTTCCTCGCAGGGGAATATTGATCCCCGCTTTCCCAATGCAGCCAATCAGGCTACCTTCGAGCGCTATCGTGAGGTGGGGATCACGCAGTCAAAAATAGTAAACCCCCACACCCTTAGCTATTATGTTCTTGATCTTTTCGCACACACCTCCCTAACGTTCATCATTACCCTAGCCTTTCCATTCAGCCTTGAACTTCTTTAAGTTTTCTTCGCCAATCTGTGCATTTTTGCTGACTATTTCACTCTCTGCTCCTATGTCAATCAACATCCCGTGGAACTCACTGCACAAGACTTTCATAACATCCTTCAACTTTCAGTGACGGGCGACAAAATCCACACTCTGATTACTGACCCTGACTATGATTGGAGTGTCGCCAATGACTTTCTTCAACATACGAATGCACCCTACCACAACAATACTTCCACTTACCTCCTTAAGGATGCACGGACCATTCAGTAAGTCCTTCATTCCTCCGTCATCCCGAAGGCTGGGGATCAGATTCACATCACCCCCTTATTGTCTCTGACCACATATTATTTCTTGGCCCACCGGGACTTTAATGCCACTTACCTTCTTCTCTGATACATCGAGCACCTCACCACTATTAGGGATCTAGGTCATAGACGTCGTCCAAATCTAGCTTTAGGTCATATCATTGCATATGCCTTAGAAATCAAATATGACTTGCAGTATCTAGTCCCTCCTAATGTCCCTCCTACCTCACAAACAATTCATTCCATGTCCTACATAACACCCGATTACATCCGGAGCCTGCCCCGGATGTTGAGGAGGAAGAGGAAGAGGCTATTCCCGTTCCTGCTGCACTCGATGCACCTGCTCCCCTTCGCATCGCTTCTTCTTTTGACCATCTGGTGAAGCGCTTCGATCAGTGGGAGGCCAGATTCGACTCCTATGTTGCTGCCTAGGAGCAGCGACACGTCGAGGACCTACAGCGCTTTAATAACTATGCTGCTCAGTAGCAACAGCAGCATAACCAGGGCATTACCTGGAATGGAGCCCACTTTACAGCCATTCACAGTTACTTCAACCCACCACCGCCACCTCCTCCTTCTGATCAGGATCCGCCTCCATTTTAGTGTTATGTTTTGTAGCTGTTGTTTCTGTGTTTTGTTTGCACTGTGTTGTTTGTACTACTGGTTCTATTTGCCCTCCTTTTCGTGATGTCAAAAGGGGGAGTCAGTTTGTAGTAGTTTTTGTTCTTGTTCTATTTTGTACTTATGTTTCTTGTACTGCTCTGGTTGTTTAATAAAAATTAGAAAAAAATTATTTTTCGATCTCCTAGTTCTTTTATTTTTTAAACTACTGCACATATGTTTGCCATCATAAAAAAGGGGGAGATTATTGTAAATCTGGTTTTGATGATGATAAACATGTTTCTATTATGTTTTTCCTTGGCTAACCCATTTCAGGCACAAAAGATCACGAGCAACTCAAGCCAACTCAAGATCGGGTCCAAGTGTGTCTAAGTGTACTATTTTTCTTTTCTTGAGTCAATTGTAATGTAACTGATCCCCTAGCTAAGTAACCTTGCACACACACACTCAGGGGGAGAGCTTGAGTGAATTAGAGTTTTTGTTCAAGTTTTTGTTCAGATCGTCCTGGATGATATTCCCATCATCCTGGACAATCAAGTAAAAACAGAAACCCTAATTAGGGCGTCCAAGTTAAGTGTGTCTAATTAAGCAGATCATCTTAGACGATCATTGGATCGTACAGGACGATATGCTCAAATCAGAAATTCTCAGCAGCCAGATCAAGTTCGGTAAGTTTTTATTTTAAGATATTTGTCTGATCGTCCTGGACGATACGTGTATCGTCCTGGGCGATATAGTACAATCATGCCTAAATTATTCTGGTAATTAAGGAAAGCAATTAATGCTTGATTGATACGATCATATCATCTTGGACGATCGCCGGATCGTCCTAGACAAACATGATCGTCTGGTGTGTTTCAGCTGGACGTCTAGAGCGGTACTCAGGATGATTTGGGCACATTTTGAACTAATCATACAGGATGATATCCTGATCATCCTGGATGATCATATCACTTTTGGGTCATCCAGCACAAGTTTCTCGGGATGACCCGAGCAGTTTGCTGGATGAAATTCTTCAATTTACACTAGTCATCCCGGACGATCGCATAATCCTATGGGACGATATGTACTACTTTTTCTTCTGATCGTCCAGAAGAGCCAGATCGTCTAGGCTGAAGCAGCTGATTTTGAACTAATCGTACAGGACGATCTATCGATCATCCTAGATGATCTAGGCCGACCAGTTGAGATTTAGGGCAAATTTTGAGCCCTCCTATAAAAGATATTTTTCTTTTAACAAGAAAAATCTTTTGGCACTTTTCTTTCCAGAGAAACCCTAGAGAGAGAGAGAGAGAGTTTGGGAGAGAGAGAGGATCTTGTGTGGGGGAGTTCATGAAGGGTTCACGAAGGTTGCTCCAAGCAAGGATCAGAGTCATCTTCTCTGCTCGTCGTCTTTTGTCGTGTTGGTGTTCTTTGTGAGAGGATCATTCGCAAGAAGATCCGGGGTCCTCTGCCCGCTTTAGGAGGAAGCGAAAGGAGTCCGAGGTTCTCTACCTGCTTCAGGAGGAAGCAAAAGGAGGCTGGGTTCTCTGCCTCACCGTGTCGGTGGAAAGGAGGTTTTTGTACAGGCTTCTCCGCCTTGCTGTGGGAGCAAAAGAAGAGACACTTTGAGTTAGTGCAATACCCAGAGGCGAGGCTCCGGGGAGTGGACGTAGGTCAAGTTGACCGAACCACTATAAAATTTTGATTTGTTCTTTCTGATTACTTTCTGCACTTTAGTTTTTCTGTGATTATCTGCTTGGGTGAAATTTATGTTTAATCTTTTCGTTTGAGTATTTACTTGTTTCCACTGCATATCATATAAATGATTTTTGCTGTTGCTCTCAAATTTTTAAATAATCAATTCACCCCCCCCCACTTGGTTAGCCTCGGGACTAGTTCATCAGGGCTTAACATCCCTATCAAACTTTTAGTGGGTATAATTTGATCGATAAAGAAGTGTACAGATCGATGATTAAGAATGAAATGAGAACTTACATTTTGAGGCACTGAAAGGGAAATGAAATTAGTACTTTAGTTTTTGAAATTCCCTCCCAATCCTTATTGTCCACCTTGATGTCAATGATTAGGATTAATCAAGAGAGTTTTATCAGATGCTAGTAGGTGTCCCAAAACATTAAAAAATAGGAGGTGGAACAAAGGATGTTTTAAAAAATTAAAAATGAAGTTTGGGTAAGGTTGAGTTATGGTGACCATTGTATTGGGTCTGGGCTAGCTCAGGCAGTTGGCTAGATTTAAGGGTGTCCTAGGAGACTATAGAGAGCCATTGGGATTGTAAGATTTAGAATTTGATAAATCAATATATATATAAGCTTTAGCATTGTCTTAACCAAGTTAACCCATTTTTCGGTGGTTTAACTAGGTTTGCCCTAATCTAGGGAGCTAGGTTATAGAATAAGAAACTTGTTGAAGCTGATTATAAAATGTTTAGTTGACTAAATCATGGTATTTTAGTTTATATATGGACTTAACTTAAACAAGTTTTTTCTTACTAGCCTTACTGGGTAGACCTGGTCAACCCTTGGCTTAGGGACTAGGTTAACTAGGGTTGATGTTGGAAATCAAGACCCAAGTCCTGAGATTTTGATAATAATAAATATTATTGGATTTCTTACTATGATATCTTTTATTAATTACTATTATTGCATATCTATTTTTCTTGTGCACTAACATTTCTTATCCACTATACACTTGCAAGTTTGATTAGTTCAAGATTTGGTAGACTAGGGTTAAGTATGTCGTGGAATGTCTTTATTTTTAATTCCTATGTATTTTTACTTTTCTTGAGTGAAAGCATGAATTTCATGGATACTAAGCTAGGTGGCCATACACACGCACACTCAAGGGAGTGAGTTAGTGAGAATATCAGAAGTTGATTTTTTTGAACTAATGATACTATACGATCCATAGTGTACTATACAATTATGTAATCAAAAAATCATTATAATGGCTAATTATGTAATTAATGTAAGTTAAACTAATCATATTATATGCTGATGATCATATTGGACGATCAATTACATTCAGGATCGAAGCCACTAATCACCATTTGGGTAATATTTTGAAATTCAAATTTTTTGCTAATCATACTACACGATAGGTATCATATGATATGATGTATTTAAATCTTGCCTAAATTAATCATGTGATAAAGGGGCAATTTTTGGATTAATTTATCCAGACAGATCGTATAGGATGATTGGACCAATCGTATTGCATGACTCAATTTCTATATGGGATGATAATTTATCATCTATAATAATAATGAATGATAATCTAAGTCATTTGAACTAATCCACTGGATGATGATCTAAATCATCTTGGACAATCAGCTCAATTCTTTGAATTTGTATATTATTAATAGGAGTACTTTGAACTAGTTGTACTAGATGTTCCATGATTGTACTGTACGATCAGAGTCATAGATATGAATTTTAGGGCTTCTTGTGAGGCCTTGTATTTAATCTCTCTCATTGGACTTGATTCAAGTCTTTGGGTACTGAGTGTTCTTGACAGGGAGCTTTGTGAAGAAGATCTTGGTGAGCTTTGGGAAGCAGAGGGAGTGCTTGTGTATGAGGGAGAAGTGGTTTGAGGGGTTCACATGGTTGCTCTAAGCATGTGTCTTACCTTGTTCCTCCAAGTGTCTATCTATGTTTCTTGGGTGTCTCTGGGTTGAAATTCTTCAACTCAAGGATGTGGTTCTCTGCCATCACCAGGTTGGTAAGAAAGGAGTTAAAGGTTCTCTGTCATCACCAGGAGGGTGAAAAAGAAGTTCTTTATTCACTGCCATCACCAGGAGGGTAACAAAGGAGTTTGAGGTTCTTTGCTTACCCAAGGAGGGACAATAATGATTGAAGGTCTGCTTCCATCACCATGAGGGTGACAAAGCTTCTAGCTCTCTGCCACTCTGAGTTTGGTGGAAGTGAGTTGTGTAAGGGCTTTTCTGCCTTGCTGTGGGGGAAAAAAGAGAGACAATATAATGATAGTGCAATACTCGAAGTGGAGGACTCTGGGGAGTGGATATAGGTCATTATTTGATCGAACAACTATAAATTCTTCATGGTTAATGGGGAGAATTTAGGACTCCAATTCTCCATTCCGATAATATGCCCGCCTACAAACCAAGGTCCTCCACTAAGCATCGCTTCTTTGAAAATATATGAATGAAATGAACACATCATTCAATCATTTCCTAAATTGGTAAGATGAAAAGCACCCAAATGGATCCATTTCTTCCTCAGTTCATTGCTGATAACCGAGAATGGAACAGAATTTACAAAAACATTCATTAATAGAGTCTAGAGATATTAGATTTTTCATTTTCAATATGCAACTTGATGGCAACTCCATCCTTAGATATTTCTACATTATTTACTGAATTAACAATATTGATATTAGGTTGCCTTCTCAAAGCATTTGTCTCTCCTACTAGATGCACTTTACAATTTCTGATACCATTATTCTCATTATTGTTCTTTAGATTAATAATCCCCAAGAAATAGAATTTTTTTTGTTTAAAGAATCCATGACTATAACATTAGAAATATCATCACCAGAATTCCCAACTGCTTGCACATAAGAAGAAGAATTCTTACTATAACCATTTACCATTTTAGAGAATCTATTAATGAACAATTTAGCACCAGAAGAGGAAGAAGCCTCATAATCATTATTATAAATCTTGTACTCATCAGGGACAATCTTCATTGATGGAAAGCCATTTTTGATGGACAATAGACCTTTGACCTTACTAGAATAATATTTTGAATAAATAACAGTAGACAAAATGGGTTGTTCAGGAATCCTTTATGATCAAAGGTGTTCCAATCATTGATTTGCAAAGTAGACTTGATGTAGACAATGGAAGGATCGTTGGTGAACGCCATCGATCATCCCCTACCATTACTGAGAAGAACAAAAATTCAAAAATAGAATGGATTTTCTCTCTCTAAAAAATGGGGTTTTCACTCACTAAAATGGGATTTTAAAGATGTGTTAAGAATTTGCTCAGCTAAATGCTAAATGTCTTAATTATTTTTTTTTGTACTTTAAAATCTATGGACTATATGCGAGTATCTACCTAAACTACACGGAAGAAAATCTGGGATAAACTATGCATTACATATGAAGAAACTAGTGAAGTAAAATAGTTGAGATTAAACATTTTGCTACTTGATTATGAACTTTTTTGCATGAAACCTAACAAATCAATATCCAAAATGTACACTAAGTTTACATAGATAGTAACATCCCTATATGAATTGGGTAGAGAACTCTCTAGTTCTAAAAAGTCAATAAAATTTTATGTTGCCTACCTAGTGCATATGATGCTAAAGTTACTATAATTTCAGAATCAAAAGATTTAAATTTTTATTCTATTGATAATTTGCTTTGGTCACTCATTACCTACGTGCAAGGCATGAGTCAATGACTAAATGAAATAGCTGATAAGAAGAGGGATTAGACTATAGCTCTAAAAGCAAATGAATCAGATAGTTACAACTCTATAACGGAGGAGGATGATGACATTGCATTGATGACCCAATAATTCAAAAGTTTCTTAAGTAGAAAGTAAAAGTGTCAAAAACAATAATGGAATAAAGGTAAAAGCAATAGAAATTTTAAAGTATCATCTGACATATTAAACTTTGAATGAAGGAAACCAAGTTATCTCTAAACAGACTGCCCCAACTTAAAGACTCACTCGATTAAGGAGAAGGGTGAAGAAAAGGGGAAATTTAGGAAGGAGAAGCAAAGGACACAGAAGGCATTTTTGGCCAACTCCTCCTCAGAATCATCAAAATAAGAAGAAGAGGAGAAGGTGACAAACTTATATCTCATGACTAATGATAATCTTGATTAGACAGATCAGTATACAGCATGTCAACTTTCCTATAATGAATTATTTATTATTTCAGTGAAAATTCATAATTCGTATAGGAAATTGAAAAATATGTATGCTAATTTGAACACTGAATTTTCCAATCTGCAAAAAGAGCATGTTAGTTGGATAATTGAGCATTCTACTTTAGATAGTGATCATATGACTTTACTAGATGAATAAGAAGCATTAAATAAGAAGATGTTGACCTAAATAATGCACATTAAACCTTAGTGTCAAAGCATATTGAATTGGAAGGACCATTTAAAGAATTGGAAGCACTTGCATGTTAATTAGATAGTAGTGAGCATGCATTGAAATTACAAGTATCAAACTTTAAAAGTGCTATCAAATTCCTAAAAGCAAAACTCAATGCACTTCAAAATAATAAATCATCACCTGCATTGGTATAATGGCAAAACTTAGCACAACATGCATCATATACCTCTAGGAATATATACCATAACCCATATAGATTAGTGAATCTTTTTTCCTTGTGTTAGGTGCTACTCTTGTGGCATGCTAGATCACATTGTCCATGCTTGCACTATCCATCGTAAGAGACATCTAATGTGGATGCCAAAACTACTTGCATCACATCATAACATGCAAGCACCTCATTCATCAACGCATATGGTGGAACCCAAACTCACTTGGTTCCTAAATTTACTGTTTAATGACTTTATAGGGAAGCTCTCATAAAAGATCTAGTGAGAGCATGTAGTACTTGAAATATGAATGCTTAAGGCACATGACTGGAGATTTGAAGTAGTTCATCACACTAGAGGACAGGTTAGGAGGCATGGTCACAATGGGGGACAACACCATTAGGAAAGTGGTTTCCTCATGTATAATTAGCAATTCTAAAAAAATTATAATTGAGAATGTTTTATTAGATGATGGCCTAAAGCAAAACCTACTTAGCATTAGTCAATTATGTGATAAGGGTTTTAATATTAAATTCTTATATGCAAAATGCATGATTAGCTTAAATGAAAAATTAGTCTTAGAAGGAAAATTGTTTAATAATGTTTATATGCTTGATTTGAATAGCATCGAATATTCTAATTCCTTGTATTTGAAATTTATAATTGATGAATCCTGACTATGGCATAGGAGACTATGTCATGCAAGCATGAAAACTCATAGGAATATTACCCAAAAAGAACTAGTTAGAGGCATACCCAAGTTAGATGTCCTTAAGAACCACATTTATGATGCTTTCCATCTAGGAAAATAGATTAAGTCATCATTCCAATAAATTAAAAACATCAACACCTCTAGGCCACTAGAAATTCTCCATAGATACTTTGGGGCAGAAGAAGTAAATATTGCTTATTATGTTTTGAATAGGGTGAATGTTAGATCCTAATTAAATAAGACACCCTATGAACTTACTATCGGTAGGACACACAATCTTTCTTACTTACATGTCTTTTGGTATAGATGTTTTGTCCTGATTAAAGGAAAATTACCCTTAGGAAAATTCGATCCCAAGTCTGATGAAGGAGTCTTCTTAAGTTATTCATCTATGGGATCCTTCATACTTTTATTTTATTTTGTGTTAGTGCTTGTGTTTGTATTTTTTTTATCTCTGCTTTGTGATGTATTTTTCTTTTTTGGTTTCTTTGTTTAGCAGTTTCTTCCTTTTTGTGATATTAAAAGGGGGAGTTAATGTTTGTTTTTGGTAGGGTGTACTCTTTGTTGGAATGATTAATTCACTATTTTTTCTCTTTTCATTACTTATTATTTGTGTGTTCATTCTTTATGTATTATTTTCTTTATAAAAAAAAACCCTCCCTATTTTTGAAAGATTCACCTAGCAAGGGGGAGTTTAGGAAAGAGAAAAAATATATTTGAGTTATTTACCAATAATATTTTTCATCATCAAAAAGGGGGAGATTATTACAAATCTGGACTTAAGTCCAATGATTTTGATGATAACAAAAATTATTTGATTTCTTACATTGCTATTTCCTGTTAATTGTTATTATTGCATATATATTTTTCTTGTGCACTAACATTTCAGGTCCACCATACACTTGCAAGTTTGATCAGCTAAAGATTGGGTAGACTAGGGTTAAGTATGTCTTGAAATATATATATTTCAAATTCTTATGTATTTTTACATTTCTTGAGTCAAATCATGTATTTGGTGGATACTATGCTTGGTGACCACACACACACACACACCAAGGGAGTGAGTTAGTGACAAAAATAGAAGTTAATTTTTTTGAACTAATCATACTATATGATCCATATCATATTATATGATCAGCTAATAAAAAATAATTAAAATGACTAGTTGTGATAGTTAAAGTAAGTTAAACTAATCATACTATATAATTAAGATCGTACAGGACGAACAGTTGAATTCAAGATCATAGCCGCCAATCATAAATTAGGCAATATTTTGAAATACAAATTTTGTACTAATCATTCTGTATGATAGGTATGATATGGTAAGATCTAATTAAATCTTGCCTAAATTAATCCTGTGATTAAGGGACATTTTTGGATTAATAGATCCAGATAAATCATACCAGATGATTGGACCAATCGTACTATACGACCTGATTCTTGCATGGGATGATAATTTATCATCATTAATTATACATGACAAAAATCTAAGTCATTTAAACTAATTATACTGGATGATGATCTAAATCATCCTTGACTATCAGCTTAATTCTTTGAACTGATTGTACAACATTTAACTTGATACATTATTAACAGGAGTACTCTGAACTAATCATTCTGGATAATCTATGATCATACTCTATGATCAATGTCACATAATTAAACTTTAGGGCTTCTTGTGAGTCCTTGTATTCAATCTATCTCGTTGGACTTATTTTAAGTCTTTGGATGCTGAGTGTTCTTGAGAAGGAGCTTTGAGAAAAACATTTAAGAAAGCTTTGGGAAGAAGAGGGAGTGCTTGTGTGTGAGAGAGAAGTAGTGCAAGGGGTTCACATGGTTGCTCTAAGAAAGTATCGTACCCTGTTCCTATAAGTGTCTGTCTAGGTTTCTTGGGTGGCTCTCAGAAGAAATTCTTTAGATCAAGGACGTGGTTCTCTGCCATCACCAGGAGGGTGAGAATAGAGTTCCTGGTTCTCTGCAACACAAGGAGAGTGAGAAAGGAGTTTGTGGTTCTCTGTCATGACTAGGAGGGTGGAAAAGGAGTTTGAGGTTCTCGACCTTCTCCAAGAGGGAGAAACATGATTTAAGGTCAAATGCCATCACCAGGAGGGTATAAATATTCCGGCTCTCTACTGCACCAGGTTTGGTGGAAGTGAGTTGTGCAAGGGCCTCTCCACCTTGTTGTCGGGGTAAAAAGAGAGACACTATAGTGATAGTGCAAACTCAGAGTGGAGGACTCCGGGAAGTGGGCGTACGTCACTATTTGACTGAACAACTATGAATCCCTAGTATGTTTGTTCTGATTTTCTACCTTCACATTTTAATTTTTCTGTATTTTAATTTTGTAATAACTGCTTGGTGAAAATCATGATTAATTCTTCATTCTACTAATTAGAATATCATCATCATTATTTTTATGTTTTGGTAAATTTGTTCGCTTCTAGATTAAGTAATAATTGTTATTTGTTTGCCAAATACTAAAAATCTAAAACAATATCATCCTTATTTTTTAACTTACCAATTAGTTTTTTAGGTTCACCAATTCACCCCCTTCTTGGTGTGCCTATGGACAGGTTCACTTAGTATTAAAATCTTTTTCAAACTTTTAGTTGAGTCTTAAGAGCTTGCATGAATTCAATGGAATGTGTTTAATCTTGCTCAAGTTTGTTGATTGGATCAAACCATAGCTTTGGAAGATAGGGTTGGTAGATTGTATATTAAGAACCTAAGAATATGATATATATAATGTTTAAGGTTAATAAGCATTTTAAGTGTCTTAAAGTATATTTGGTATTTATGGTTTTAATTAAAGTTAGCCTTAGGTTTTAGGGTTTTCCATGACGTACATTTAGATTTGGAAGAGTTTAGAGGAGCTTATAATTATTTTAGTTGGCTTGGGTCCAATGGCTAGGGTTAAAGTAATTAGATTGGTCATCAAACCCAATAAATAATTTTTCAAGGAATAAAGGGATATTTTTGGCATCCTATAGTCAAACTTGGTCAACTAAGATTGTCTTAAAGTTTTGATTGATTTAGAATATCTATGATATGATTTTAGGTTATTTTAGGTTGAGTTTAATAATTTAGGTATACTATAGAGCACGCTAATGCGCATGGTTACATGCTGAAATAGGAGACCTATTGTTAGGTCCTCATGAGTAATAAAGTGATATAAAATTATATCAATGTAGTGTTAGCTTTGACTATAGTTGAAGGGTTTATGTATTTAATTATCTCAGCTAATAATGTGGATAATAACTTATCATTTTGCCATCAAATACATGTTTACCAAGAAACATTCTAAGCCTAGATTAATGTGGTGGATTTTATTGCTACAAGAAATTGATGTAGAGATTTTGGATAGGAAAGGTTCTGAAAATAAGGTGGTTGATCACTTTATTAGATTGAAGAGAGAACAATTTGATAATAATGATAATTCCATTAATAAATTCTCCCTAAAGAAAAGTTAGTTTCATTACATTCATGAAGTATGCGTTGCTATTCTTACATAGTAAATTTTGAAAAAAGAACAGCCCCTAAGCAAAAAGAAAACCATTAGAGAGAGAAATTCCCCGTTAGAGAGAGAAAGTCCCATTAGATTCAAATTTTCATTTTCCCGGTTGCCATCCGCCTTTGTCCCCACCTTAGGCGATGGCGGCAGATAGCCGCCGGCCATCTGCAGCACCAGCATCGGCTGCATTTCATCAATCTGGTGGGTTGAACGGATGTGCTAAGAAGGATGATCACCATCGTCATGGAATTCAGGGGTTTAAAGCAGATGGAACTCATTCGAATTTGATGAATCGCCCTTTGGTTATTAAAGATGTTGCTGATTCTTGTCCTGAGAAGATTGACTATGTTGAAGGAAAAGGTTAAGGTATTTTAACTACTATTGCGTGTTCTACTTTTAGGCATGTGAAGTCTACTGTTCTTTCGCCTCTGAAATCTAACAATTGTGAAGCTTCTTCGTCAAATATGAAAATATATGTTAACAAATTTAAATTTTCAAATGCAATCTCTAACCACTGGTAAAGTATAAATGTGAATTTCTTGAATGAAGCTAACAAGGATTTTCATGATTCTGAGAATAAGTGGCCTGATTGTGATAAAGTGGACTCACCGGCTAAGGTAAACTCATGTTCTATACTGAATTATGTCAGTGTATCGAATGCTGATAGTATTTTGAATAATGATATTCATAATGTTAATCTTAATCCTCCAATTGTCTCGGAGAGTGATCTTAAGAATGGTAATGATCTTCCTGTGAATGTTGCTAGCAGTGGTCTGAGAGGAAATTTTATGAATGCCTAGTAGAAGTCACAACACATTAAGTTAAACGTTGATATGAATTCTACCCTGATGACTGAAGATGGAATTGCAGTTGTTATGAATTCTGATTTTGAAAATACTAACTCAAATGTTTTGAAGAATTCACTTGTGATTAAAGTTCTTGGTGGTAACATCCCTTTTCTAGCTTGTAGCATGGAACTCCGGCGGCAATGGAATAAGTTTGGAAATCTCCACTTAACAACACTCGGTTTCAATTGGATTCTTTGTTCATTTAAGAATCCTGATGCTTTGGAAGAAGTATTAAGTGGCGGTCCTTGGTTCATTGGGGGGCACATTATTGGATTGGACAAATGGTCCCCTTCATTCTCTCCTAAATCACTTAAAGGCCTCACTTCACCGGTATGGATTCGTATGTCTCACTTAATTGTTGGGATGAACATAGCATAGTAAGAATTGCATCTATGATAGGAGTACCTTTATATCTTGATGGAAATTCATTAGAATGGTGAAAGAGAGAGTATGCCCATGTTTGTGTTCGAATTGAGTTAGACAAAAAACTACCAAATGGTGTATGGATTGAAGGTCTACACGGTAGATATTTTAAAAGAGTTGAGTATGAAAAGATTTCATCTCTTTGTTATCATTGTGGTAAAATTGGTCATTTGAAGACCATGTATCCTAACAATAGTTTGCCTCCCAATGATGTTGACGTTATGCCACCTGAAAGGAAAATTTGGAAGATCCATGATAATATAAATTCTAATAAGCCTGATGAATACGGACCGTGGATACATGTTAAGTTCAGGAATAACCAAATTCAGAATTTCAAGAAGCCTGTAGGTCCTTTGGTTCATCCAAAACAGAATTCTGTTAATCAACATTCCAACATTGAAGATGGTGAAATTGTGGTAATTTTAACAAAGGAGAATAATGATGAAGGCCTTATTCCAGGAACTAGTCCTATTGTTAATAAAAGCTTAATGAGCCCAAAAGGTTTGCTGCAATCTTCCAACATCTCTGACATTTGTTTGGACAACAAATTCAGCATTTTGGAAGAGGAAAATAGAGATCTAGGATTGAATGAAGTCATGAAAGCTGATGGCATTTAAATGCCGGTAGAAGATACTTTACTTTCTTCTGATGGTAAAGTAGATAGAGGGGATTGTGTTTCAACGAATGAATCTACCAAACATGATTTAGTTCATTTGAGAGAAGAAGGGACTAGTAACATGGTTGGTATTATCTCAACTTCTGATAAATTAAAACTAGCCAAAGAAGTTAGATCTTTGGGGCTTGTTGATGTTGCTTGCAAGAATAGAAGAGGTGAAGTTAAGGGTAGAAAGAAAGGTGGGGACTTTTCCCCTACTTGTACTTAATGTCTTCCTTTACATTTTGGAATTGTTGGGGGGCCAAGAAAAAAGAGTCTCAGAGAGATAGTTAAAGATTATGGAGCTTGTTTTGTTGGTATCACCGAGACTAAGCTTTCTATTATTGATAGGACTGATGTTGATAAGGCTTTTGGGAATGAGTGGGATTTCTTTCACCATCCTGTTGAAGGTACCTCTGGTGGAATCTTGCTGCTGTGGGAAAGAAACATGGTGTCTTTTGAAGTTGTTGAACATTCTCCTCGTGTTGTCATTAGAGTTCTTGAAGCTCCTCTGCTAGGATCTTGGAAGGTGGCCACGGTTTATGCCAATAAGGCTTTCGGGTAAGGAGGAGTTTACAGGAGATGCTTGAGAAGTTTGTTGTGGGTAATAAACCTTCTGTGATTGGTGGAGACTTCAATTGTATTTTATCCAGAGATGACAAAAAAGGTGGCAAGAGGTTCCTTTTCTCCATAGGGCCTCAAGAGATGAAGTTGTTTATGACTAACAATGATTTTCATGATGTAGGTATTATCGGGCCTAGATATACTTGGTGCAATAACAAAGAAGGTGCTCTCAGAATTTGGGAAAGGCTTGATAGGTGTTTGTTGAATGCGGCGGCTCTTCAAAAGGTTCCTTTGGCATGTGTTAGACATTTATCAAGGGTGGCATCTGATCATAGTCCAATTGCTTTCAAGGTGTTGGAGGCTCAGAACAATTATAGATTTATCAGATTAGAGGAGACTTAGAAGCCCTATCCTGCGGCCTGGAGTATTGTCTTAAAATCTTGGAGGAAATCGGATCAGGGTAATGACATGGATATTTTGCAAAGGAAGCATAGAAGATCTTTAAGAGGCTTATTGTTCTGGGATAAGAACAAATGTAAAAAATTGAATCTACATAAAGAAGACTTAAAGAAAGATATCTTGGAACTTCAGTTGGAGGAAGCTTCAGAAGGTGGATTGACGGTGGATATGCTAAACTTAATCAGATGTAAAGTTCATTATCTTAATATTACCATACGTCGATTATCAACTTGGTGGAACTAAAGAGCTAAGGTGAAATGGCATGAAGATGGTGATATTAACTCAAATTTCATCCACAAGTTTGCTTCGGCTAAAAAGCATGGGAACCTCATAAGACAGATTAGGAATGAAGATAATGCCTTAGTGGAAAATTTTGAGCAGATTTCAGCTGTCTTTCATAGATTCTTTGCAAATAAATGGAGGTTTAGATCGTCCATCTTGACGGGTTGGCCTCCTTTTCCTGAGAACCAGAAGCTGAATTCAGAGGATTTCAAGTTCTTAAGTAGCAATTTTACTCAGGATGAATTGGAAATTATGGTTTTCCAGCAAGGCAGGAATAAATTTCCTGGGTTGGATAGGATTACACCTTCATTTTTTCAAATCTTTTAGAGCGCTGTGAGAGATTCTACTTGGAAAGCTGTTGACAATTTCTTTAAAATCGATTCCATGAAAGAGGAATGGAAAGATACTTTGCTTGTATTAATTCCAAAGGTCAAGAATCCTACTGTGCCATCTAATTTTAGGCCTATTAGCCTTTGACAAACTACTTATAACACGAGTATGTTGGTTAATAGGATTAAACTTTGTATATCCAAGATCATTTCGGATGAACAAGTTGCCTTTATCACAGGTAGATCAATGTCTGATCATTGTTTACCTGCTCAAGAGATCTTTAACAAATTCAAGATCTCAAAGGATAAGAAGGGGCTGATGGAAGTTAAATTAGACATGGAGCAAGCTTTTGATTGCATCAGTTGGGCAACCTTGTATCAAGTGCTTCAAGTTTTTCGATTTCCTCTTTCCTTTTGTAAGCTCATCATGGAATGTGTTAGGAATGTTAAATTTTATTTCATTCTAAATGGTAGACTCTCTAGCTGGATTAAATATGAGAATGGTCTTCACCAAGGTTTCTCGTTATCACCATATTTATTCATCATGTGTTCTCAATTTTTGACACATGCTATTAATCAAAGAGGGCTGCAATTGGGTGTCCAGATCTCTCCAAAATCTCAAAAAATTACTCATTTATTGTGTGCTGATGATGTGTTGATCTTTGCTCGTGCTTCTACAAGATCGGCTCATGAGGTGAAAACCATTGTGACAGATTTCTGTAAGTGGACTAGACCGAATGTTAATGTCTCCAAATCTCTAATTCTTTTTGGAAAAAATGTTAAGCATCCAACTAAGAATCTGATAAGGAAGAAAATGGCTTTACGTTAGTTAAGGAGCTGCTTTATTTTGGTATTAAAATAGCTTTAAGTAGACTAAAGAGGCAAGATTTTTTGAACATGATCGACCACATTTTCGAGAGACCAAATGCTTGGGGAATTATGCATTTATCTTTGGCTGGTAAGATAACCCTTGTTAAATCCTCCATTTTGACTCTTCCAAGCTTCTTATCAACACACTCTTTGGTTCCAAAGAAAGTATTGCACCAAGTAGATCAATTCTATAAAGAGTTTATTTGGCACAAGAGTTGTGGTAGAAATGGGTTGCATTATATTGCCTGGGAAGTACTATGCAAATCAAAAGCTGTTGGAGGTTTGGGATTGCACTCTGTTGTTCATCGTGTAGGACCTCTTAGATCGAGGTTAGCTTGGAGATGTATCCAACAACCGAGAAATTTATTGCATAAAAATATTATTACTAAATATGGTGATAATATTTTCAGTGGTGAAAAGAAACTGGGTCTTCTATGGCATGGCAGATTTTGTTAGAGGGTGGGATGTCCCTCAAACCAATTGTGAGATGGAGAGTTGCAGATGGAAGGAAAATCCATGTTATGAAGGATATTTGGCTATTAGATAGGTGCTTCAGTACTTGGCCTACTATGGCTGATTGTGTGGGACTGGAAGATTTGAGCCTAAATTAGTTCATCCTACCAAACCGCAGCTGGAAGGAGGAGTTGCTGCAGTAGTTTTTCAATGATGATCTTATTCTTTTGATATTGCATGTCCCTATTGATCATGAGGCTAAGATGGACTATTTGGAAACAATGTATCACCACAATGGGAGAACTATCACATCTATGGCTTATGAGGAATCAATGAAGAGATGGTCCAACGAGGAAAATTATGAGTTTGCAAGTTGGTTAAGAAGACTTAAGCTAAACCCGAGAGTGGAGCTTTTTTGGTGGAGAATGAGTAAGTTTGCCATTCCTACTTATGAGTTCCTTAAATATAGAAGGTTAATTCATAGTGACACATGTCCTAGAGGGTGTAAAGAAGTTGAGAGCTACGCTCATATTGTGGTACATTGCAAATTCATGAAAGAGATTATTCTCAGGTTAAGAGAATGGGGAATCAACATTCCCATTTTTCAGTCATTAGAGAATTTTTTCGAAGAGGTTAGAAGACATTATTCTCAGTTTCATAACATGGTTAGAATCAACTTTACAGCAGTTTTCATTCATGGAAGAACAAGAATGATCTTATTCACGGATAGACGGCTCCCTCTAGTGCTTTCGTGGCTGCCAATGTTCTGTTCATGACCAACATGAAATTGTATCCAAATCTAGATAGATGGAGTGTTAATCTTCTAAGGTAGTCTACTGTTTCTTGGCACCCACCACCGCTAGGATGGATCAAAATTAATGTTGTTGCTTCTTTGTTGGATTCTAATGAAGCTGGTAATGGAGGCGTGTTTAGAGACCATAAAGGAAGGCTTTTATTAGCGTTTGGCATGAAGAAACTTCATTGGGATGTCTCTCAACTTGAGTTGAAGGCTGTTTTAGCTATTAAGGATTTCATGCAACCATGGATGTTGGAGAGTAAAGGAGTGATTATTGAAGGAGCCAACATAAATATTATCAATTTTATTCAAGATTCTTTGAAGAAGTTGAAGTGCGATTTCAATAATAGGAATTCAAAGGATTTCTTCTTTCTTAATGATTTCAATAAAGTCTTTTTTAATCATGTTCATAGAGTTCGTATTAAGGTAGCCGATGTTTACGCTACTTTGGCTTTGAACGATAGTTTTTCTTTTGATAGTTTTTCCTTTGCCGATATTCCTTCTAATTTGTCTAGTTAGTTAAAGAAGGATTGTGAGGCTTTCATTTCCTGTAATTAGTTCTTTCTTGAATGCAATTTGCAATTTCCTCAAAAAAAAAAAAAAAGACAGTAAATTTTATTGTTTTTGGTGGTATTCGTACTAACATGTCTTACACCCAAAGGCAAAACTTTATGCATAATTCCAAATTCTATTTTTGGTATGATCCTCATCTATTTAGGAGGTATAAAGACTAAGTTATTAGGCCGTAAGTCCATAAAATTAGATAGAACTTAACATTTGTCATTGTCATGATTCTAAGTACTGAGGGAATTTTTGGGGGTTTAAAATTACTTCTAAGATCCTTCAATCAAGATTTTATTGGTCTACCCTCTTCAAGGATACAAGTGATTATCTTAAATGATATGATATATTTTAGAAGGTAGGAAATATTTCTAAAAGAAAATAAATGCCTCATACTTGTAAGCTTAAAGTTAAAATATTTGATATTTGATGTTTAGACTTTATGGGTCCTTCTATTCAAACTTTTGGAAGTCAATACACTTTAATAGCTATTGACTATGCCTCTAAATGGATAAAAGGAATAACTCTTTAAATGGAAACTCATGTGGTAATTAAGTTAAAAATATTTTTTTTTCAAGATTTGAATTTCTTAGTCCTTAAAAGTGATGGGAGAAACCATTTTTATAACAAAAAAGTTGAAAATTTAATTTCTAACTATGAAATTAAACATATAATAACAACTACTTATCTTCACCAAACTAGTTATCAAGCTAAGACAAGTAATTAGAAGATTAAGATAATTTTAGAGAAAGCTTTAAGTCGGAATAAAAAAGATTAATCATTGAGATTGGATGATGCACTATGGGATTACAGGAGTTCTTACAAAACTCCAATTAGATTGTCCCCCTATAAATTATTTTTTTTTAAGGCTTTCCATTTTCCCCTAGAGTTAGAGTACAAAGATTTTCGAGTAGTAAAAGAGTTAAATTATAACTATAAGTGCACTAAAGAGATAAGGATGATACAGTTAATTGAATTGGAAAAAATTAGAAATGGTACCTATGAATATGCTTAGTTATATAAGGAGAAAAATAAAAAAAGGTATGATTGTAAGCTCATTAAGAAAAAATTTGACCATAGATAAGAAGTATTATAGTATAATTCAAGATTAAAATTATTTCTTGTGAAGCTTAAGTCTAGGTGGTCAGACACATACACTGTTATTTTAGAGTATTCTTATGGAGTTATGGATATGAGAGATCATCAAATTACCACAAATTTTAAGGTTAATCGTTAGAGATTGAAACCCTATTTAATAAAAAATATTAATAACCTTATGAGTTTTATAGAGCCAACTCACCGTGGATAGAATCTTTGAATAGTCTGGCTGAAGACTATAAATATAACAATGTTTAGGAGGTAACCTAATTTATTATCCTTATTTTCTATTATAATTGATGTTAATTTGTGTTATATTTTTTGGTTAAAAAATATTTTGGAAATATTTTACCTAAGTTGCATCTGAAAGTTCGATAGGGATGTTAAGCACTTATGAACTCGTCTCGAGGCTAACCAAGAGGGGGGTGAATTGGTTATTTTAAAAAATTCATGAGTAACAGGAAAGATCGTTTGATAATTTGTAGTGGAAACAAGTAAACACAGTAATAAAAAGATTAATCACATATTCACCCAAGCAGATAATAATAAAAAAGTAAAGTGCATAAAATCATCAGAAAGAACACACCAGATTTTATAGCGGTTTGGCCAACTTGACTTACGTCCACTCCTTGGAGCCTCCCCTCCGGGTATTACACTAACACTAAGTGACTCTTCTTCTTCTTCCACAGCAAGGCGGAGAAACTGAACTCCTTTCGCTTCCTCCTAAAGCAAGTAGAGAACCTAGACTCCTTTTGCTTCCTTCTGAAGTAGGGCATAAAACCTAGGTCTTCTCGTGAATGATCCTCCCACAGAGACACTTGATAAGACACGAGATGATGAATGGAGAAGATGACTCAGATCCTTGCTTGGATTAACCTTTGTAAATCCCTCACAAACTCCCCCTCATAAGACCCTCTCTCTCTACTAAGCTCTCTCTTTCTCTCTCTCTCAAGGTTTCCTCTAGAAAGGAAAGTTGAAAAAGTTTTTTATTATTCAAAGAAAAAGATCTTAAATAGGAGGACTCAAAAAGTGCACTAAATCTCAACTCATCGTCAAAGATCATCCAGGATGATCGGTTGATCGTCTAATACGATCAATTCAAAATCACATGTATCAGCCTGGATGATCTGGATCCTCTAAATGATTAGCAGACAAAATTTTTTCAGATCATCCCGTACGATTCTGCGATCGTCGGGGATAAATAGTGTAAATCAAGAATTTCATCCGGAAGATAGCTCTGGTCGCCTAGAGGAACTTGTGCTGGACAATCTCAGAATGTCTTGATCGTCTAGGATGATATGTTTATCATCATGTACGATTAGTTCAAAAATGACAAAATTGTCATATACATAGCTCTGGATGTACAGGTCAGAACATGCTGGACGATTTTAAAATGACTTGATCATCCAGGATGATATGTCCATCATCCTGTACGATTAGTTCAAAAACTATAAAATCGTTCTACACATCGCTCTGGACGTTCAGGTGAAAGGCACTGGACGGTCAGGATTTTTAACATATCATCCTGTATGATCTTGTGATCGTCCAGGATGATATGATCGAGTCAATTAAACCTTAATTACTTTTCTTAATCACTAGACTAATTTAAGCATGATTGTAATGGATCGTCTAAGATGATAGACGTATCATCCAGGATGATCTGACCAAATCTCTAAAAATAAAAACTTGCCTAACTTAATCTGGCGGCTGAGAGTTTTTGATTTTAGCATATCATCCTGTATGATATGGGTATCATCCAGGATGACCTGCTTAATCAAACTGACTTATCATGGATGCCCTAATTAGGATTTTTATTTTCATTGGATCGTCTAGGATGATATGAACAAAAATTGAAAACAGAAACTCTAACTCACTAAAAACTCTCCCCCTGAGTGTGTGTGTGCAAGGTTACTTAGCTAGGTGATCACTTACATTATATTTGACTCAAAAAAGTAAAAAATTACAACTTAGACACACACGGACAGGATCTTGAGTTAGCTTGGATTGCATTTGATCTTTTGTACCTAAAATATCAGTTAATCAAAACTATAGTATAAAAATGTTTGTTATAATCAAAATTGTAATCCCTAAATCTAGATTTGCAATAATCTCCCCCTTTTTGATGATGGCAAACATTTATTCAGTAGTTTCAAATAAAATAAATAGGAGTAATCAACACACATACGAGAAGAAAAATTTTCATTTCAAATTTCACTAAACATTAACAAACAGTGACACTAAATACAATAAGGGAAACAACTACAATATAAAAATAGTAAAAGAATCTACTAGTAACTCAAAGACCAACTCCCCCTTTTAACATCACAAAAAGGAGGAATAGATAAAAAACACAAATAAGAAACATCACAACACAGAAAACTAATAAAGAAGCCGATCCTGATCAGAAGGAGGAGGTGTTGGTGGTTAAAAATAGCTATGAATGGTGGGGAACTGCTCACCAGTTAAGGCCATGTCCTGATCGTGCTGCTGTTGTTGGTGAGTCACGTAAGAGTCAAAGCGGGTCTCCCACTGGTCAAAACACTGCACCATGTGATCAAAGGGTGATGCTATACAAAGAGGAGTAGCTGCAGCAGGTGCAGGTGGCTCAGGAATAGCTTCTTCCTCTTCCACCTCAATATCCAGGGTAGGCTCCGGATAAAGTCGGGTACTGTGGAGGACATGGAAGGAGTTATTTTGTGTAGTAGGAAGGAGGGACATCAGCAGGAACTAGATATTATAGATTATATTTCGTCTCAAGTGCATAGGCAATGAGGTGGCCTAGGGCTAGATTGCGGCGTCTCCTGGGGCTCGGATCCCTAATGCTAGTGAGATGTTTGATGTATCGAAAGAGAAGATCAGTAGGATTGAAATCCCGGTGGGCCATGATGTAGTAGGTAGTCAGGGAAAGTAAAGGTGTGATGTGGATGTGGTCCCCAACCTTTGGGATGATTGAGCAATGAAGGACATGTTGAATTATACGGGCATCCTTAAGTAGGGAAGAACACGTATTATCATGGTAGTGAATGTTGGTATTTTGAAGGAAACGATTGATGACACTCCAATTAAAATCAGGATCAGAAATGAGGGTGTGGATCTTATCACCAGTGATTGAAAGTTAAAGGATATTATGAAAATCATGTGCAGTCAATTCTACCGGTCTCTGATTGACAAAAGAGGCAGTGCAGAGTAATCAGAGGTGATGCGAAGATTGGAAAAAAAGACCATAAGATGTTCAGAGCTAAAGGGGAATGCCAAGGTGAAAATGAAAGTGAGGGAGGTATGAGCAAACAAATCTAATACCAGGTAAGTAAGAGTGCTGGGGTTAACGATCTTGGAATGAGTGATTCCAAATTCAAGGTATCATTGGAAGGCTGCCCGGTTTGCTGCCTCAGGAAAGCGGGGATCAGCATTTCTCAGGAGGAACTTGCACCATGATGCCGCAATCGTTTTCCACCAGCCACTAGAAGAAAAGGAGATGAAGGACTGAAGGAAGAATGGTGAAAAAGGATGAAGAAATTGGCTATTTAAATAGAAATTATCCAGATCGTCTAGGACGATTGCAGGATCATCTAGGATGATATGAGCAAATATGATGGCCTAGATGATTGGTCAAAAAGGAGGTCGGATCATCCAAGATGATCAGATATCGACCAGGATGATAAGACACAGAAGATCATCCTGAGGAGACAGGCTGGATGACTTTTGACAAAAAGTATCATCTAGGAAGATTAGGTGGATCATCCAGGATGATATGCAATAAATGCATCGAACGGGCCAAATTTGAATCATCTAGTGGTAGAAATGTGGATCGTCTAGGATGATAAGGTGGATCGTCCAGGACGATCACAAATAATTGGTGCAGATCAGCCGTTTGATCAGGATGGGGATGATTTGAATGGATCGTCCAGGACGATGTATGGATCATCCAGGATGAAGAGGATCGTCTAGGATGATGTAGAGATCATCCAGGACGATGTGAAGAAAAAGTAAAAAAGATGAAGGATGGAGAGGAAAGATCAGGGATCCCAAAAACACAAAAAATAAAATGAAAACAAAAATAGTGTGAATAAAAATAGAACTAAGAAAACAAAACTAAAAATAATAATTTTTTTTTGAATCGATCAGCTCCAGTAAATAGGAATTTTCCCTTGATTTTTAATTCAGAAACTAATAAGAAGAAGATCGACAACGCTGAAATCCAGAAAAGTTAGAAAATCGACTTCCGTAACTCCTACCTCGAACACCTTACATGTTCAAATTCCTTTAAAAAAAGTCTAATTTAGAAGAAAAGAAATTAGATTCGAAAAGAGATCCTTTCAATCCTCTTTCCAGAAAAATATCTGATATAATAGTTTTACAAAGTAAGGAATCAGAAATCATAATTTTTCATCTCAAGCTTTCGAAAATATTAAGTGGCGTATGGATTTCTCTAAGACATTTAAAGATCTGAAACGGAAGAAGGCTTATTTCTTAATGGGCTCATTTTGTGCCTCTTTTGCAATATATTTGGCATTTTGCACATCTTTTGATTTTTGATATACTTTGTGTATCTTTCTAGTTCGGTGACATTGCACATCTTTTTAGCTTTGGGCTCATTTTGTGCCTCTTTCAATTTTGGCGCTCTTTACGCATCTTTTGTAAGCTTGCTTCCTTTTGTATTCGTTAAAGAATCTCAGCTGTAAGATTACCTTCCTGATATAAGAGATGACAAAACTCACTCTTTATAATAAGGAAGGGTAATTCACAAAATATAAACCATACATCATATGATAAATGCAGTCACTTGATTAAGAAAAACATAACGCTGATTCAAAGCTTTGAAAATACTATTCATATGAGGTAGATTACTGTAGGAAGATAAAATAGATCTCTATTTCAAAAACCAACATCTTAATTTTGAAGAAGATTTTTGTCTAAAAGAAATAATACACCATTAAAGGGAGTTAGAGGAAGAGAAACAATCATCAACGTTTCTTCCCTTTAACAGATTCAAAGGAGTCAATCACTGCTTACAAGCTTCCAAAGAAAATAAGGCAAAACACTCAGTCAAAGATCTAGTTTATCAGTTGTAGTGAGTAGTGATCTAATTTTTAAAGGAATAAAATAGTAAATCAAGAATAAGTAGGAAATAGTATCAAAATAAATACTCAAATCAGAAAAATATCAAATAATAAAAGGAAATCAACAGTGACTAAAAATCAAAAAGCAAACAGATAATCAAATCAAAAGACGAATAGAAATAAAAGAAAATAATTAAACTCAGAGATCATTAGTCATCAGAATCATGCATTTATGTCAATCTCACCGAATTTGGTCCTCGAAATGCTGAATGAGTCAAAGGCCAGTTGTTTAGTAAATATGTTAGCCAGTTGATTTTTAGTTGCTACATGATTTAGCTCAATATCCCCTTTTTGTAACATGGACCCTATTAAAGAAATGCTTTATATTAATGTGTTTGGTTCTAAAATATTGGATTGGATTCTTAGAAATACAGATGGCATTAGTATTATCATACAGAACACAAATTGTACCAACAAGTAATCCTAAATTCAAAATTTGTTCCTTCAACCAAAGGACTTAAGCCATAAAACTTCTTAAGGCAATGTACTCAGCTTTAGCAGTGGAAAGTGCAATTGAGTTCTATTTTCTGCTGGACCAGGAGACTAAAGATTGTCCTATGAATTGGTAAGTTCCAGAAGTGCTCTTTCTATCCACCCTACACCCTACAAAGTCAGAATCAAAATATCCAATAATCTCAAAAGAAGTGTTGTGCCTAAAGTACCAGATTCTTAGGTTTGTGGTCCCTAAAATATATCTATGAATTCTCTTAACAGCACTCAGGTGGGACTCTTTAGGATCAGCTTGAAACCTAGCACAAAGACAGACACTAAATATAATATCAGGTTGGCTAGCAGTCAGGTAAAGCAGTGATCCTATTATTCCCCTAAACTTCTTCTGATTAACAGATTTTCCATTTCAATCCTTTTCTAACAAAATAGTAGAACTCATGGGAGTATTGATTTTCTTAGCTTTTTCCATTTTATATTTCTTCAAGATGTCCTTAGTGTATTTTGCCTTATGTTACCCCCCAAAAAGTAGGATAATTCTCCCATCATACTCAACTCAAACTCCTTAGTTATTGTCATAAAAAAGTCATCACATAAATTTTTATCAGAAGATCTAAAAAGTATATCATGAACATAGATTTGGACAATGAGTAGATCATCTCCTACTTTCCTAAGAAATAGGGTGGTATCAACGCTCTCCTTAACAAACTCTCTTTCTAGTAGGAATGTGCTAAGCCTCTCATACCAAGCTCTGGGTGCCTGTTTCAATACATATAAGGCTTTTTTTAATTTGTAAACATGATTTGGATATTGGGAACTCTCAAAACCTGGGGGTTGCTCTACAAAGACATCGTCTTTTATTACCCTATTTAAAAAGGCACCCTTGACATCCATTTGAAACAGCTTAAATCTCTTATAATAGGCAAAGGCTAGTTACACTCTAATGGCTTCAAATCTAGCTACAGGGGCAAAGGTCTCCACAAAATCAATCCCTTCAATTTAATTGTACCCCTTAGCCACCAATCTTGCTTTATTCCTAACCACCACACCAGAATCATTCATCTTATTCTTAAAGACCCACTTGGTTCTCACTACACTTGGATTCCTAGGTCTTTCTACAAACTCCCAAACATCATTCTTTATAAATTGATTCAATTTCTCCTGCATAGCTAAGATCCAAAACTCATCTGGAAGGGCTTAGTTGATGTTGGTGGGTTCAATCATTGAGATAAAAGCAGAATGGTTTACTTCCTTCTTAAGTCCATGCCTAGTCCTAACACCTTCAGAAGGGTCTCCTAAGATCAATTCTTTAGGATGACTCGAAGAATATCTCCAATCTCTAGGCAAAGTATTTTGAGGCTATACCCTTTCCTCTAGATTTGCATTTTCAACTCCTTGGGTAATCTCTCCTACATCTTCTTCTTTCTCAACACTAGTCTCCTTAGGATCAGATTCATCAAACACCACATGAGTTATTTCCTCCACCACCAATATCCTCTTATTAAACACCCTAAAGGATTTCCCCACACTAGAATAGCCTAAGAACACTCCTTCATCTGGTTTGGGGTTAAATTTTCCTAAGGATGATTTCTCATTATTCAGAATGAAAATCTTACAGCCAAAGATGTGGAGGTGGGATAGGTTTGGAGTTCTACCCTTAATGATCTCATAAGGTGTCTTATTCAGATCGGCTCTAACATTCATCCTATTTAGTACATAACAGGCAGTGTTCACCGCTTTAGCCCAAGAGTATTTTGGAAGTGAATACTCAGTAAGCATGGCTCTAGTACCTTCCACTAAGGTCCTGTCTTCCTTTCAGCTACCCCGTTCTGCTGAGGGGTCCTAGGAGCTGAAAAATTGTGGCTAATCCCTTGCTCCTTACAGAATGTTCTAAATCTCATATTTTTAAACTCTCCACTATGATCACTATGAATAGTCAAGATCTTACAACTGAACTTCCTTTGAATCCAAGTGGAGAAAAATTTAAACTCATCAAATGACTCAGATTTATCTGATAGAAATTTAATCCAAGTGAACCTCGAGTAATAATCACAAATCTATAGACTTTCCCCCCTAAGCTGGCAATGCTAATGGGTCCAAAGAGATCCATGTAAAGGACTTCTAAAGGTCTAGAGGTGCTGATGTCCTGAATGGAGTGAAAGGAGGACTGGACTTGCTTCCCGAATTAACAGGCATCACACAAGTGGTCCTTATTGAACTTAAGCTTGGGGATACCTCTAACTAAGTCCTTTTGGGTGACTCACCTAAGGATTTTCACACTGGCATGACATAATCTCCTGTGCCACGACCAGGACTCATCAACAGTAGTTTTTAAGCAAATTGAAACATCAGCTTTAAAGCAACTTACATCCAGCATGTAGACATTATTGATCCTTTGTCCCTGTAAAATAATTTTATCATTTAGGCTTATAATGCAGCAAGTGGGCAGGAATTTAATGTTGTATCCTTTATCATAGAGTTGACAAATACTCGACAAGTTGTGTTTTAGTCTATCTACAAGCAAAATATTATTAATAATGAAATTCTTTGAATCACCAATTATACCTGCTCCTAACACCCTTTTGGTGGTGTTGTCTCTAAGTGTAACCTTGCCTCCAGCCCTAGGCTCCAGCAACATGAACATCCGCTGTCCAGGTACCATATGCTCTCATGAGGTCTTGTGTGAGAGCACACCTACAAAATTATCAACCGTCAGATTTAGGAAACCAAACAGGTTTGTGTTCCTTCTTATGAAAAGAAGAATGCAATGTATGTGTGCTGTACTGTAAAGCATGCAATTTGGGCCTCCACACCCAATCTGTACTATGGTGAATAGTGCAGGTGTGAGAGATGTGTCCTAACATGCCACAAGGAAAACATTTAACATCAGGAAAATGGTTAACTAATCTACGAGGGTGATAGTGCCTCTTCCAAGGTTTGAATGAAACATGCTTTGATGATTTTGAAACAGATTCTTAAAAGGTAGAAGTGCATAAAATTGTACAAAAGTAGGAGGTACTTGATTTTCTCATAAGCACTAATTTTTACTTTTAAAAATTTATTCTCCTTTTTAAGACTTGCAATTTCAAATTTTAATGCTCCCTTACTACTCTCCACATCACATGCCATGTTGTCTAATTCTTTAAAAGCTCTTTCTAAATCAACATGTGAGATTTTCAATGAATCATGCTCTGTAATCAGATCAGAATGCATTTTGTTCAATTCATCAAATTCATCAAGTTAAGAGATGTGATTACTATCAAGTGTAGAATAATCTTTAATCTCAACATCATGCTCTTTTGTAATGTTAAGAAATCCAATTTCAGGCTAGCATACAATTTTTTAAGTTTCCTATAAGATGAATGAATTTTCTCAGAAACTTCTAGTAATTGATCATAGGTTAGCTCACATACCTCTTCTTGATCAGACTGATCAGAATGACCATCAGCCATCAGACACAAATTTGTAGTCTCCTCTTCAGCTTTAGTCTCAAAGGAGTCGGATGCAGAATCTACCCAGAACACCTTTTGAATATGCTTCTTATCCTTCATGAACTTGGGTTTCTCCTCACCCTTCTCCTTGCTTGGGTGAGCCTTAAGTGTAGGACAATCAGCCTTAATATGTCCAGACTTCCTGCATTCAAAACAAACAGTATCAGATGAACCTATAAAATTTTTACTGGACTTACCCTTGTTCCACTTCTGAAAGTTCATGTGTTTCTTCCTTATAAAGCTTTTGAATTGCCTAGTGATTAAGGCAACATCATTGCTGTTAGAACTGGAAGTATCAGTAACACTATCGTTGGCCTTAAGTGCCACAGTTTTCTCCTTCTTCTTCTGTCCTGCATCAAGCTGTCTTTGGTTCAGCCCTTGCTCGTAAGTAATGAGTGACCCAAGTAAGTTATCAATATAATAAGTGTTCAAACCTTTGGATTTAGTAATTATAGTTATCTTGGCTTCAAAAGAAGAAGGCAAACATCTCAAAATTTTGTTCGCTTTTCCATAATTTATAAGTTCTCTTCCTAAAGCATGAAAAGAAGTGACAATTTGAGTGAACTTAGTATACATTTCAAAAATTGATTCACTAGGTTTCATGCGAAAGAATTCGTAGTCGTGAAGTAAGATGTTTAACCTAGACTATTTGACTTCAGATGTACCTTCATAAGTGACGCACAATCTATCCAAAATTTCTTTACCAGTTGTACAAGTAGAGACACGCATGTAATTCTCAGATTTTAAGGCATAGAAAAAATAGTTCAAACATTTGGCATTCAGTTAAGCTAAGTCCTAATCATCAAAAGTCCATTCAGTGAAGGGCAGTTCAGTTTTAACGATATTAATTATTCTAAAAGGAGCTTCATAGCCATCCTTAATAAGTATCCACATGCGATAATCTATAGATTGAAAAAAAGTGGACATACGAGTTTTCCAAAAATCAAAAGGTATATTGTCAAACAATGGTGGTCGTGTAATTGAATAAACCTCAGCAGTATTAGGATTACCAAAGTTAGCCATGGATCAAATTCAAAAGTTTTTAAACTTAATTTTTGAATCCCGCTATGATACCACTTGAAAGTTTGATAGGGATGTTAAGCCCTTATGAACTCATCCCAAGGCTAACCAAGAGGGAGGTGAATTGGTTATTTTAAAAAGTTCGTGAGCAACAGGAAAGATCGTTTAATAATTTACAGCTGAAATAAGTAAACACAGTAATGAAAAGATCAATCATAGATTTCACCCAAGCAAATAATAATAAAAAAGTAAAGTGCAAAAAATAATCAAAAAGAACACACCAAATTTTATAATGGTTCGGTTAACTTGACCTACGTTCACTCCCCAGAGCCTCCCCTCTGAGTATTGCACTAACATTAAGTGACTCTCCTTTTGCTTCCACAGCAAGGCAGACAAGGCTGTACAAAAACTCTTTTACACCAATATGGTGAGGCAGAGAAGATGAACTCCTTTCACTTCCTCCTGATACAAGAAGAGAACCTAGACTCCTTTTGCTTCCTCCTAAAGCGGACAGAGAACCTAGATCTTCTCGCTAACGATCCTCCCATAGAGACACTTGACAAGACACGAGAAAATGAACGGAGAAGATGACTCAGATCCTTGCTTGGAGCAACCTTTATGAATCCCTCACAAAGTCCCCCTCACAAGATCCTCTCTCACTCTCCCAAGCTCTCCCTCTCTCTCTCAAGATTTCCTCTAGAATGGAAAGTCGTAAAAGATTTTTCTTGTTTAAAGAAAAAGATCTTAAATAGGGGGGCTCAAAAAATGCCCTAAATCTTAACTGGCCGCCAAAGATCGTCCAAGATGATCGGTCGATCATCCTGCATGATCAGTTAATAATCACATGTATTAGCCTGGATGATCTAGATCCTCTTGATGATCAGTAGATAAAATTTGTTCAGATCGTCCTGTATGATTCTGCAATTGTCCGAGATGATTAGTGTAAATCAGGAATTTTGTCCAGAAGATAGCTCTAGTCATCCAGGGGAACTTGTGCTGGATGATTATAGAATGACTTGATTGACCAGGATGATATGTCTATCATCCTATATGATTAGTTCAAAAAAGATAAAATCATCCTGCATACAGCTCTGGACGTATAAGTTAGAACATGCTGGATGATTTGAAAATGACCTAATTATCCCGGACGATATGTCCATCATCCTCTACGATTAGTTCAAAAACCACAAATCATCCTATACACAGTTCTGGATGTAAAGGTGAAAGGCACTAGACGGTTAGAATTTTTAACATATCATCCCGTATGATCATGTGATTGTCTAGGATGATATGATCGAGTCAATTAAACCTTAATTACTTTCCTTAATTACCAGACTAATTTAGGCATGATTGTAATGGATCATCCAAGATAATACATGTATCGTCCAGGACGATCAGACCAAATCTCTAAAAATAAAAACTTACCTAACTTAATCTGGCAGCTAAGAGTTTCTGATTTAAGCAGATCGTCCTATATGATATGGGTATCATCCAGAATGATCTGCTTAATCAAACTGACTTATCATGGATGCCCTAATTAGGATTTTTATTTTCATTGGATCGTCCAGGACGATATGAATATCATCTAGGATAATATTAACAAAAATTGAAAATAGAAACTCTAACTCACTAAAAACTCTCCCCCTGAGTGTGGGGATCACTTACATTATATTTGACTCAAGAAAGTGAAAAATTACAACTTAGGCACACACGGATCAGATCTCGACTTGGCTTGGATTGCATTTGATCTTTTATACCTGAAATATTAGTTAACCAAAACCATAGTACAAAAATATTTGTTATCATCAAAATTATAATCCCTAAATCCAGATTTGCAACAGCATCATCTTGTGTGTGTTAGTCCTGATATATGGTGTTAGGAGTTAATTTGAAAAAGTTATTCTAGCACCGAAGTGCTATAACATGAAGCACCATACCGTGTTGATTATTAAAAATTAATTAAGGCAATCACACTGAAATTCTAGCATAATCTAGCACTATAGAATAAAACTTTTGGATCACTACAACACTATCTTTTTAGCACCACGACATTGAGCTCTCTAGTTATTTTGATTTGACTGAGCACTATAACACCACATTTAGTATCTTAATGCTCAATCAAAAATATTAATAGTGTCGACGAAGCATCCTGGCAAACATTACTTTGAGTATCTTAGCAACATGGTAATCTCATCATAAAAAAGCCCACAATTTTAGTTCACTATGAAAGCATCATAGTGATACCTATCACTAGCATTGCTTTACCAGTACTTTTGCTGACCAAATTAACTTAGCATTGTAGTGTTACGCATGCTAGCATCATAATGCTAAACAATTTATAAATATGAATTAAGTTAACATTTATTTTTAAATTATGCACTTTCTTTCTTAAAGTTTCCTTTTATTTTTGTTTTAGATCCCTAGTGTTCCTTTCTTGTTACAATGACCCGTAGAATTTCCATCGGTAAGAAGCACTCTTGATCCACTTCTTACGATGCCCAAATATTTGTTAATGCTTAGACAAAGGAGGTGTAAAATGATTTAGTGGGTAAGTTTATTATTCCTAAGTGAGGGTTTTATAATCAAATACAGTAGCTTAGGGCCTTCTTATAGAGCATAACTTGAATTTTTTAATTATCCAGCCTTATCCTTCAAATACCTATATAGTATGGGGATTCTTCGTAAATGTGAAAGAGCCCCAAAATGAATGTGTATCTTTTCATGATATGTGTGCCTCCTTTACTCCTTTTTTAGTAAACCAAGTTTTCAAAACCTTAAAATTTTATATTATTGGTGATGAGTACCTAAATTTCTATAACTACTATAGATTATAAGAAATTAAATAGAAACGTTATCTAGAGATGTTTAATAGAGAAATGGAAGGGAAGAAAGGATAAAATATTAATTTTTGTGCACTAACCCTCACCCAAGTGTTTAAAGCCTGGCATTACTTCATATTTGTGAAGATTATGCCTAGCAAAAATAAAAGTGCAATGATGAAGAATTGGGTAGATTAAAATTTTTGTGTTTAAAAAGAAACGACAGTTGATTTTGGGAAGATTATCATCTAGTCTGTCCAGGATATGCTTAGGGGGTCAAGTATTATTTATGAGTTATATAAATCTATCAGGTAGTAGAAAATCCAAGGAGAAGTTGATTATTCCTAAAGGTCCAAGATTATATATTTTAAAATCTCCTTATCAAAGAAAGCAGAGGGACCTGGCCAACCGAATAATCCTAGCTAACAATGAGGTAGAGATCTTAGGACACTAGGATATAATGGGGTGGACCTCTAGGATAGAGTTGATTATATCAAGGTTTTTGTTGATCACTTCGGACAATAACCTACAAGGCTAGAATAAGGGATGTATGCCCGCTACGACTACATGTTGCTCTAGCACCAAAGGCAATATCAATACCAGGCTCAATATAATGTTGCTATGGTTACCATGTTCAAGAAATAGGATATATATGGACTCCTACGGTCAGTAGAATGTATTTTCATACTATTAGGATAAGCAGTAGTAGTTCATGAAGAAGAAGATGAAGATGATGATGGTAATGAGTAGGGATAACCCTATTGATATTATTGTAGTTACTATTTTATTTTTATTTTTATTTTTATTTTAGTTTTTTGTTATACTTTTATTTCTTTTCAATACTTTTAGGTTATATGTTTATTTTATTTTTCTACTTTATTTTATTTTGGTGCACTTTTTGTATTTGTAGAAATTATAATTTGGAAAAATAAATGAAATCAATTTCCCCATTTTACAAAAAAATTATATTTCTTACATTGAATTATAAAATTTAGAAAATTCAAATTAAGATTCTCAGGTATTTAATAGTACTCAATTTACAAATTTTTTCTAATAAAATAGTTACATGTAACGACTAATCTTGTAATTCCAAAAAGTAATTTTGAATATTGTAAACTCCCAGAAATCACTTAAGCACTTGACTACTTATAAATGACTATTGGATTCTTGGATTAATGTGAATTAACTCATTGGATTAATCCTGAATCACATAAAAGAAAGTATTTAGGGAGTTAAGAAACCTTTAACAATTTTTTGATTAATAATACAAGTGGAAGCCATAGACATGTATTTTAAATCACATAAAGCATTTTTGCAAACAAATAAAAAAATAGTTAAAGTAAAAAATGAAAATAAAAAATCCTAAGTGCTATAATATTAAAAATTAGTACCTGTAATGTCTAGCCCCGCTTAAAAATAACAAACAGAGGCAATAGATAGGTATTCAAAATCATTGTAAGGTACTTAGCAAAATTAAAGAAACAAAAAGAAGTAAAAAAAGGCTAAATATCATAATATCAAAAACTTCTACCTATAATATCTAGAACCACTTCTCAATTCTAAAACCTATTATCAGAATCATAATACTTAAAGAAAGCTTATAGACATATCTAAAGGTTAACTAAACATGTAATTTCTTAAATTCCAAAGATTTAGTAAGCTTGAGTGAGCTAGCATAAATTATTCACCAAAAGTCTTAAGAGTTTAATTCAGAAGGAATATTAATTCAAAACTGAAGGAATATTTATAATAAATTAATTTATTAGAAAATTTTCAAACTTACGTACTTTATAAATACTAAGATTATTAATTTTATTTCATTCCAATAAAATACTTAGATTATTAATTTTATTTCATTCCTAAGTGCTATAATATTATAAATTAGTACCTGTAATGTCTAGCCCCACATAAAAATAACAAATAGAGGCAATAGATAGGCATTCAAAATCATTGTAAGGTACTTAACAAAATAAAAGTAAACAAAAAAAGGCTAAATATCATAATATCAAAAAACTTCTACCTATAATATGTAGCCCCAATTCTCAATTCCAAAACCTTTTATTAGAACCATAATACTTAAAGAAAGCTTATAGATATATCTAAGGGTTAACTAAACATGTAATTTCATTAATTCCAAAGATTTAGCATGCTTGAGTAAGCTAGCCAAAATCATTCACCAAAATTCTTAGGAGTTTAATTAAGAAGGAATATTAATTCAAAACTAAAGGAATATTTGTAATAAATTAATTTATTTGAAAATTTTCTAACTTATGTACTTTATAAATACTTAGATTATTAATTTTATTTTATTCCAAAAATTTTATTCAATACAAAAGATATTTTATTCTAGTGCAGTATGAATTACTTGAGGAAAGGCATTGTCATAATGTTTGGGGGAATTATATAAAAAAAAATTAATAAGTCCACATTGCATTTATTATGATGATTGTACTTTTAATTTTTATGTTTTAATGTAGGAAATATGTTAAAAATCATAAAAATTGAACCAACATCACAACACTACAGAGTAAGATTCGCTTCACCTTCTATTTCCCCAGTGTTACATCACCACCAGTTCATTGTGATAGTGTAAATGCATTAAAAATTTTGCTAGAGAGCTTAGCATTAATGCACTATCTGGGAAGCACTGTAGTGCTAGATGGAGCGGCAAAGCACCTAATTTCCCAACACAATGGAGGGAGATAGTTAGAAGGGTGAGATAATATGTTTAATTTTGAACAAACACACTGATCCAGTAGCACTACAAAAATACCAAGCCAGCATCACAACACTAGTTAGGTTATTTGTAATGTTATAAATAGTAGCCTTATTGTTCATGCAATGATGTTGGCACTTTGGGGAGACATGTGAGAGAGAGAGAGAGAGAGAGAGAGAGAGAGAGAGAGAGAGAGAGAGAGACTATTTTGAAGGGGAATTGGCTCTTATGTACTAGTTTAGAGTCTTCTAATAGTGTAGAATAATGTGGAGTGCAAAGGAGTAAGTTGAATTGGGGGACATCTAACCTTTCTTATGTAATTTTTATTCTGCATTGTAATGTTTATTATAATTTTATTTGTAAAACGAAAATGTTTGCGATATAAAATTATATCTTCTTATGTAGCTAATCTCATTATTCTAAATCTATGATTATTTAGAGCCATGAACTGCATAGAGTATATTTGATTTATATAAATTACTTCAACTAATTTTTAATTCCTCCAAGCATCATTCAATTAACATATAGGTCATGCATAAGCTTTAAACCTAGTGTGATCTAGTGCCTCGATGGAGGAGTAGAAGAATAATTAGAGGTTTTAAAATGTAATCTGCCATAACATAGTCATATGGGGGTTAGGGTTATGGGATCTTTAGGTGATAGTAAAATTATAGTTAGGAGAAATCCTAGATAATACTTTAATGAGGTAGAAAGAGTTGAAGAGTACATATCCTCTTATTCATAGCACTAATAGGCAGAAAACAACTTTTGTGTATTAATGTGTCTTTTAAAATAATAGGATTAGAGGTTTTATAATTAGTAAATTTACTTTCTATAACTATAGCTTTTAATCTTGATTTGCCAAACCTATTTTGAATCATTGGGCTAGATAAATAGGGTAGTTGCATTAGGAAGCACTAACCTAAATTTAGTAAATTTCACTCTCCTCATATGAATGATACTCTTCTCGTCACTCTATTAGTTGACATAAAAATTGCACTTGCATAGAACAAGACTTATAACTTAGTATATTAAACTATATTAGAGGGCCAAGTAGTTTAAATGAATTCATCATTGATTAACTTTTAATTTGTCTTAAAATTTAATTTATAAATATCCTAAAGAATCCTTTTTTTACTTACTTAACGAGTTGAATGCTAGGACTAGTAGAAAGTTTATAAGAAAGTATCTTGGTAGATAAACTAGCCATTTCAATATAACTCCAAACAAAGTAATTTCTATATCCTTTTAGTACTTTATAATTTATTAATACAATTCTTTAGTAAGAAGTTCATTACAAAAGGTTAGATGAGGATCATCATCTAAATCTTTGTTTACCTAGGATAGCATTTATAGTACATGGGTTACTTTCTTTCAAATCTTGAGGTACATTAATATTTTCGAAAGGTACTTCTTGAGTATCATCAATATAATGTGTGTAATTGATAGAAATTGAGAGATTATAAATCTACCTACCATCCTCATATTTGCATTTCCCATTAAACCTATTACTTTATTTCTCTGAACATGTTTATATTATCATAAACTTATTATATTTTATCTACATAATAAAACTATTTATTAGGGTGAATTTTCCACTTGAACCCTTGATAAACTAGAGGAGAGAAGAAATACAAAATAGGGATATCATTCATTTCATTTTAATTTTTTTTTTATTTAATAAAAAAGTCTGACTTCACCAAACTAACACACTATAAACTAATTTAAAGCAATTTTAGGGATATTTACAAGGATGTTGACAAAATTTGTCAAAATAGATTCAAATGATGCATTAAAAAGAGAGATCTTACTTTAAAGTGTTAGAATTGGATTTATACTGAGGCACACATCAAATAGTTGATGTTTTTGCACCAGATTTATAGTAATGACCTCATATGATAGCTGATGTTACTTAAAATTAAAAGTATCAGAAATAGAAAAAGCATCTAAATTAAGTGACAAATCATCATCTTAGATATCTATAAGCCTCATTGTTATGATTTGAGCAAATCCATTCTTTCAAGTGAATTTTGATATAAGTTATTTTTGATGATTACTAAAGCTTATTGTTTGTTTTATTTTTCTCCTAACAAATATTGGAGTTTCTTTTTATGTGTACTAATATGTTATTCATGAAATTTTACACTCCAGACTGCTGAAGACTTCAAGGTCATTTGTTAATGTTTATTGTGAGTGAAGCCTGTATTTTTTACTTTTCTTGAGTCTGAGAGAGTGTGATTGTAAGTTGGATAACTGTGCACACACACTATAAGGAGTGAAAAACTTAATTTTTTAAACTGATCGTACAGTATGATATCAGATTGTATGGGATGATCTGTGCTATTTGTTCTCCAGAACAAACCTCTGTCAAGAAGTTTTTTAAGTCCAGTTCATACAATATGAAATGACTTTGTACAGAAGGAGTTTTAGGGACGAACGGCTCAGAATGATTTGTACGACTAGTTCGTATGGGACAAACGTTCGGCATGAACGGCTCGAACTGGTTCGTATGGCCTGTTCAAACGGGAGGAACGGCTCGAAATGGTTCGTACGACTTGTTCTTACGGGATGAACGTCCAGGATGAACGGCTCAGAATGGTTCATATAGCTTGTTTGTACGGGATGAATGTCTGGGACGAACGGCTCGGGATGGTTCACACGACTTGTTCGTATAAGATGTATGAACAACTCAGTTTGGTTTATACAACATCATATGGGATGAATCATTTAGTAATTTAAACTATTCATACAGAATGATATGAGATCGTACGGGATGATCTGCACCCGTAAAACTTGAAATTTTTAGTTTTCGGAAGGTTTTTCTTATCCTTAGTATTTAAGGGTTTTAAAAACTGACTAGAGTGAGATCTTCTATGAAAATTCTTCTTGAGACTGTAAGGGAGAGTGTTTGGGAGAGTGTTTGGGAGGGTGTTGTGAGATCTTTAAAGAGAAAATTGTGAGGGGATTCATTAAGTTATCCAAGTGTGAGGGATCTCATTATTTGCACTTCAAGATTCTTCCCAATCTCTTTGGAGGCACTTGCAAGAAGGTTGTTTGAGAGGGTTCCGGTTCTCTGTCGTCACCAGGAGGGTGAAAAAGGATGGCGGTACGCTGCCAACACCAGGAGGATGTGAAAGGATGAATGGGTTCTCTGCCTACACCAGGAGGGTGTGAAAATTCGTGTCAGTTCTCTGCCTTCACCAGGAGGGTGAAAAAGGATGTCAGTTCTCTGCCGCACCGGGATTTAGTGGAAGAGAGTTTGTAAAGGCTTCTCCGCCTTGCTTTGGGGGCTAAAGGAGAGTCACTTTGATATAGTGCAATACCTTGAGAAGGAGTCTCGAGGGAGTGAATGTAGGTCATGTTTGACTGAAAAACTATAAAATCTGGTGTTCTCTATTCTTGCTTTTACTTATTGCATTTTCTTACTACACTGCATTTTATTATTCTGTGGTTGAAAAGTTCAAAAAATCATCTCTGATCATACAGTACGAACTGATATCGTATAGTATGATTTGTTAAAGTTTTTAATTTAAAATTTTCTAAAATTCTAAGAGAAATGTTAAAGTACCAATTCACCCCCCCCCCCCTCTTGGTTAGCATAAGGACTTAATCAATAGGTCTAACAACCTATTCATACTTTCATGTGGTATCAGAGCCTGTTTCAAAAATCACTATTTAGATTACTTTTTGAAATATAATCATGGCTAATTTTGGAAATCGAAACACACATGAGGGTTATTTGATCACTAGACCTCCACTATTTGAGAACATTCCATTTAATTTCTGGAAAACTCGAATATCTACTTTTCTGCAATCTCTTGATTATCGCATGTGGATGTTAGTTCAAGATGATTATACTGCACCCACTAAACTAGTAGATGGCATTAGAGTTAAAACACCTTTTGCTGATTGCACTTTAGAAGACAAGGAATTAGCATAACTAAATACAAAATGATTGAATAGTTTTTTCTGTGCTCTTAAATCTGAAGACTATATGCGTGTTTGTAGTTATAAATCTGAAAAGAAAATATGGGATAGACTTTGCATTATGTATGAAGTTACAAATGAAGTGAAGCAAACTTGGTTGAACATTTTTTTGCATGATTATGAACTCTCTCACATGAAACCGAATGAATCAATCTCAGACATGTATACACGTTTTACACATATAGCCACTTCATTGCAAGCCTTAGGTAGGGAATTAATGAATGCTAAAAAAGTAAATAAAATACTTCGTTGCATACCTACTGCTTATGATGCAAAGATAACTGCAATAACTGAGTCAAAAGATTTACAAGTGTATTCTATTGACAATCTTCTTGGATCACTAATTGCTTATGAGCAATCTATGACTCAAAGATAGATTGATGCAGGTGACAAGCAGAAGGAGAAGAATATAGCTTTGAAAGTGGAAGGTTCAGACAGTGATCAGTCACTACCTAAGGATGAGGAAGATATTGCCTTAATGACAAGGCAGTTCAAGAGTTTTCTAAAGAGGAAGCAGAGAAAACGTCAACAGTGGAACAAAGGTAAGTTCCATAAAAAATGTTAAAGGTTCTAATGATGTTCTTTGCTATGAATGCAGGAAGCCAGGACATATAAAGACGGAATGCCCCAATCGCAAGGCTAATCCTGGCAAGGAGAAAGCTGAGGAGAAACCAAAGGAAAGAAGAGGTAAAAAGAGACTTCAGCGAGCTTTTTGGGCAGACTCAGCTTCGAATTCTTCAGAAAAAGCACCTAAAAAGGAAGTCACAAATTTATGCTTAATGGCTGACAATCTTGATCATTCAGATCAAGAGGAGGTATGTGACATAAGCTATGAAGAGTTATTTGAAGTTTCTGAACACAGTCATTTTGCATATAGGAAACTTAAGAAATTGCATACAAAATTAAATTTGGATTATCTAGAGCTACAAAAAGAATATGAAATCCTTAGGAAAGATCATGCATTAATTGATAACAACCACATGATCCTGTTGGATGAATATGATGATTTAAATAAAAAGCATGAAATTTTAAAATTATCATATACTAAACTTGAAAATGCTTTCAAAACTTTTATGGATGAATCGGATAGTAGATAGTATAACTTAAAGATTAAAAATTTGATTCTAGAAAATACTAATGCATATCTTAAGGTTAAGTTTAAAGCACTTGAAGAAAATAGGAATCCACCTAAACTGGAAGATTTTCACAAAACCTACCACAAGTCCATTAATTCAAAATCTAAGATAAGATCTAATAGGATATATAGATTGATAAATCCTTTTCCTAGAGTTAAGTGTTTTTCTTGTGGTATGATTGGACATATTTCTCATACTTGTACTATTCATTATAGAACATATTTAGTCTGTTGACCTATGATGCATAAAGCACAGCATATCACACATGCATCTATTTTAAAATTATCAAGAGGTGAACCCAAACTTGTTTGGGTTCCTAAGACTAATGTTTGATAATTTTGCAGAGTTGCTCTCATACAAGACCTCAAGAGAGCGTTTGGTACCTGGACAGCGGTTGTTCAAAGCATATGATTGGAGATGCAAATCAATTTATAATGTTGGAAACCATGAATGGAGGCAAGGTTATACTTGGAAATAATACTACATAGAGAGTGTTAGGGACATGTATGATTAGAAATTCTAGAAATTTTGTGATTAAAAATGTTATGTTGGTTGAAGGCTTAAAACACAATCTGTTAAGCATAAGCCAATTATGTGACAAAGGTTATCATATTAAATTCTTGCATACTAGTTGTGTTATTACTAAAAATGGAATTGCTGTGTTGAATGGTGATAGAGTGAATAATGTTTACATGCTAGATTTAAATTTGGTTAAACCTTCTACTACTTTTTGTTTGATAATTATATCTGATGAATCATGGTTATGGCATAGAAGTATTTGTCATGCTAGTATGAGAAATCTTAGGAAAATCACCCAGAAGGAGCTAGTTAGAGGTGTACCCAAATTAGACTTTACTAAAGATCATTTATGTGATGCATGCCAATTAGGAAAACAAGTCAGATCTTCTTTCAGTTCAATCTAAGAAATTATAACAAGCAAGCCCTTAGAAATTCTTCACATGGAACTATTTGGACTTGTTAGTACTTTAAGTTTATAAGGAAAAAGATTTGGGTACGTAATTATAAATGATATTCTAGATTCACCTGAAAGAGTGAATTATTTGAGGAGTTTAGAGATTTTGCCACTTACATTCAGAGAATATTAAGTTTTGAAATTGTATCAATCCAAAGTGATCATGGGGGAGAATTTGAAAATGAATTGTTTGATGATATTTGCAAATCTCATGGAATAGAATATAATTTCTCAGCTTCTAGGACACCTCAATAGAATGGAGTTATAGAAAGAAAGAACAGGATATTAATTGAAACTACTAGAGCCACCTTGGCAGAATATTCTCTTCCAAAATATTTTTGGGTTGAAGCAGTTAGCACAGCGTGCTATGTATTGAATAGGGTATATATTAGATCTAAATTAATTAAGACACCCTATGAACTTCTTAAAGGTAGAAGTGCCAACCTCTCACATCTATATGTTTTTGGATGTAAAGTGTTCATTCATAATAATGACAAAACTCTCTTAGGAAAATTTGATCCCAAATCAGATGAAGTAATCTTTCTAGGTTATTCAAGTGTTGGAAAATCCTATAGAGTTTTTAATAAAAGAACATTGATAGTTGAGGAGACCACTCATGTAGTTTTTGATGAATCTAGTAATAGTGAAGGGTCTAAGTTGGATGAAGATGAGGTTGAGGAAATAACCAAAAAACTTGAAAATGAAAAAGTTGAAGAAAGGGTTGAAAATGAAGAAGAAAACCAAATGCCTAAAGAATGAAAATTTGTTAGAAGTCATCCTAAAGAATTGATTTTAGGAGACCCAAGTTAAGGTGTTAGGACTAGGTATTGTTTGAGGGAAGAAGTAAATCATTCAGCTTTTATTTTAATGATTGAACCCACTAATAATGATCAAGCACTTATGGATGAATTTTGGATTTTGGCCATACAAGAAGAATTGAATAAATTTAAAAGAAATGATGTTTGGGAGTTAATTGAAAGACCAAAGGATCAAAGTGTAGTTAGAACTAAGTGGGTGTTCAAAAATAAGATGAATGATTCAGGAGTTGTGATTAGACATAAGGCTAGATTGGTAGCTAAGGCGTATAATCAAATATAAGGGATTGATTTTTAGGAGACATTTTCCCGTGTAGCGAGACTTGAAGCAATTAGGGTTTTGTTAGCCTTTACCTATTTTAAAGATTTTGGTATGAGAGGTTAAGCACTTTTCTATTGAAAGGATCATTTATTAAAGGAAGTGTGGACACCACTCTGTTTTTGAAAAGAATAGGAAATAAAATACTCATTGTATAAATATATGTAGATGACATCATTTTTGGATCAACTGATAAAAATCTATGTGATGAATTTTCAAAAATAATGAGTAGTGAATTTGAGATGAGTTTGAAGGGTAACTTGAGTTATTTTCTTGGTTTTAGCATAAAGCAAAATGTGGAATGAACTTTTCTTTGTCAATCTAAGTATGTGAAGGACATTCTCAAAAAATATTAAATGGATAATGATAAACCTATAACTACATCCATGAGTTCCTCAGTATTATTAGATAAGGATCCTAAGAGAAAATCTGTTGATCAAAAGAAGTTTAGAGGAATAATTGGTTCATTACTGTACTTGACTGTGAGCCGACCAGACATTATATTTAGTGTTTGCTTATGTGCTAGATTTTAATCTGATCCAAAGGAATCACATTTGACAGTAGTGAAAAGAAATATTGAGATATCTTTTGGGAACCCAAAATTTAGGGATTTGGTATCCTAAGAATAGTTCTTCTTTTGAAATCATTGGATACTCGGATTCTAATTTTGCAGGCTGTAGGGTTGATCAGAAGAGTACTTCTGGGACTTGTCAATTCATTGGAAATTTCTTAGTATCTTGGTCCAGTAGGAAACAAAATTTAGTAGTACTTTCTACAATTGAAGCAGAATATATTGCCTTAGGGAGTTGTGTTGCACAAGTGCTTTGGTTGAAATAATAAATGGGTGACTTAGGATTTTCTATTGGTAAAATTCCAATCTTTGGTGATAATACTAGTGCCATTTGTATTTCAAAGAATCATATTCAACATTCTATAACAAAGCATATTGATATAAGACATCATTTCATAAGAGATCATGTAGTGAAAGGGGTAATTGAACTACATCATGTCGCTACTAAAGATCAACTTGCAGATATTTTCACAAAACCACTAGCTTTTGACACTTTTAGCATATTAAGGATAAGGCTAGGTGTGATTGATCTTAATGCTTGATTAAAAATTCTGCAAATTTATTGTATGTGTTTGTTAGTTTGTTTATTTCTAGTTTATTGTGTCTTATGGTTACCATTTATGTCTTCTTTAAAAAGAAAAATGAAAAATTTGTTACGTTTTGTTCCTTATTTTAGTGTTGAAAAAATATAGAGTTGAAGTGACGAACTATATTTTCTTGGTCTGTTCATACTGTATGATTGCATCATCATACTGTACAATAGGAATAGTTTCATTTGTACGAATAGGGTGGGTTTATGGTTAGTGTCAGTTATTATTATTGATCGTACGTACGAACACATCTTTATCTGTATGATCCATGGGTTGATTTGGATAAGGACGAACCTAATCATTGCCTGAACGATCTTTAATATCCTGATCGTCTCAGACGAAAACATCATCGTCTGTATGATCAGGAAATCAAAAAGCCTGCACGAAAGGATGCCTCGGGACGAGCAGTTTATGAAAAGCTGTTTCATTTTTGACCAATTTTATTCATCCCGTATGAAATGTATTTCATCCTGTATGAAAAATATTTCATCTCGTACGAAATTTTTTCATACAGTACGATTGATCATTTTTCTATATAAAGGAGGGTCATTTTCGTTGATTTTACTTCTAATTTCAGACCCTTCAAAGCATTTGATAGAGATGTCAAGAAGTGGAAAGAGAGCTCAATAATCTAGGGGATCGACATCTAGGTAGGATTGGGATGAAAATTTCTTCAGTGCCAAAAATGAGGAGGCATTCTATAGGTATTCCGCTTCCAAAATTACCCCATTTCGCATCCTACTGTAAGAGAAGATTCACTTTGTAGTAATGCCACTGTTCGACTCTACTCAATTTTCTTTCCTTCTCACCATAATCTATGCCTACAATACAAACCTTTTCTATGTCTTTCTAGCCAACATGAAATTTAATCAGGACCATACTAGGATTACCTCTTTTGTTCTAAAATGAAGGGTTGAAATAACCAAGGAGGATCTTGGAGGATTTTTCCATCTGAACACTCTGGGCATTCAACTACATACTCTGACCTTTAGAGCGGACTATGATTGGTTTAAAGTCAATCAAATTATTAGGGGTATAAGCCAACTTACTCACTATCCTAGAGTTGACTCCTTGAATCAAAACAATCGAATCATCCAACATGTTCTTAGAAGCTCCATCATACCTAAAGCCGGAGATAGAGTAAACATGACCCCTCTTCTTTCTACTGTTACATATTTGATTATGTCTGGCCAACCCATAGATGAAGCCCAACTAATTTTGGACTATCTTTATTTTCTCACCGATATTAGCCATCCTAGTGTAAAGAGAAAGAAGAACATTGCCTTAGGTCATGTGATTTGTTTAATTCTTAAAAAGAAGTACAATATGGTCCACCCTGATAGACCTTATGAGCTGCCACTTTATTTGACTAATGCTTCTTTTCGGACACTTTTTGGGTAAGATAGAAATGGGGATAGTTCTGAGGACGAACCTGCACCTGCTCCTACACCTGCTCCTGCACCTGCACCTAGACCTGAGTAAATTTTTTATCAGGATATGGTCCAGCATTTTGGTCGAATGGATCAAAGGTTTTATCACATAGAGGGACATTTAAAGATGCAGGATGAGAGATATAATGAGGACAGGGTGTGGATTCAAGACCAATTCGAGTCAGTGAACACCAACATTTCAACAATCAATAGCAACTTTTCTATGTTCACTGCTCCACCACCTCCTCCAGATTAGGGTCCCTCAGACTATTAGAGATGTTCTTCTTGTTGCTTGGATTGGTCATTGCTTTGTTATTCTATAAGGCTTTGGTTGATGTGATTATTAATATTATTATTGTTCTTAAGTTGTTGTTGAGTGATATTTATTTTGCAAGCTTTCTTTTATGAGAAGTGAGTTGAATGTAAAAGCTTGCTTATTCATACTTTCAAGTGATGAATGGAAAAGTCCAATTTTAATGCATATTATTATATGATTGTTGATTATGACTGAAAAATTACTAATCTTTAACACTCGAATGCAGTTGATGAAATTTATAAAATGTTAACTGAAATTGAATTACAATAAAAATTTCTATGCATAATTCAATTTCTCTAAATATTTAGATTTCATTATGATTTGGTGTAGATTAGAAGATCTTACTTTAAACTATTTTAGACATGTGTTACTTAGCCTAAATTATTGTATATTTGATGTTTTATTATTAATCTTAATTTCTATATCAATGTGTTTATTATTGCACTAGTGATTAAGGGATAATGTTGTTGGAAGGAATTTTATCTAGTCAAAATAATATGAGCCAAAAATTGAAAAAGATGCACGAAGTGTGCCATACAATAAAAGATTCGCAATGTCGCCAAATTTATAAAGAGGCACAAAATTAGCCCAAAAATTTGAAAAGATGCGCAATATCGCCAATTATTCTTTCCTTTAACATTTTTTTGAATTTCACTACTCAATGATCGTTGCATTTGACTTAGAAATTTGGTAATTTTTCTTTCATCATTTATGCAATAGCTGTGGTTACTTAGTATGTCTATTACATTACTGACATAGATCAACTTCTCTTCTCCTTATTATAGTCTGTGATCTAAACTATTTTGACTCTTTACTTTTTGTATATGATTTTAATATTGTAGTAAATCTTCTTTTCACATTATTTTAAAATTCCTCAACACCTTTGAGTGTCTTTCCTTTTTGTTGTTGTCAAAAGGGGGAGTTTTGTATTGTTTGACTTGTTGCATTACTTTTTGTATTGTTTGACCTGTTCCTTTGTCTGTTGTATTGTATGTATGTGTACATGTTATTGTTGCATTATTTTTTGTATTGTTTGACTTATTGCTTTGTCGGTTGTATTGTATGTATGTGTACTTGTTGCATGTTATGTGTATTTTTTCTTTGCATCTATATATACTTTCTTGTCTTGTGTTTTCTCTTTCTCCTCTTCCCTCTGCTTATTTCTTGTTAGATCATCTAACCTCCTCTTATTTAGGGGGATCTTTCGTTTAGGGGGAGCTTAGGAGATCATTTATTAAGGGGGAGCTTACATTTAGTATAAGCTTAGGAGAAACAAGGGTATATTTATTAACTGAAATAATAAATGTTTTGTTATTATCAAAAAGGGGAAGATTGTTATGATTTGTGCAAATTCATTCTTCCAAGTGAATTTTGATATAAGTTGTTTTTGATGATTACAAAAGCATATTGTTTATTTTATTTTTCTCTTAATAAATATTGGAGTTTCTTTTTGTGTGTACTAACATATTTTTCAGGAAATTTTACACTCCAGACTGATGAAGACTTCAAGGTCATTTGTTAATGTTTATTGTGAGTGAAGTATGTATTTTTAACTTTTCTTGAGTCTGAGAGAGTGTGATTGTAAGTTGGATAACTGTGAACACACACAATCGGGGAGTGAAAAACGTAATTTTTTAAACTGATCATACAGTATAATATTGGATCGTACGGGATAATCTGTGCTATATGTCCTCCACAACGAACCTCTATCCAGAATTTTTTTAAGTACAGTTCATATAGTATGAAATGACTTCGTATAGAAGGATTTTTAGGGACGAACGACTCAAAATGTATGACTAGTTCGTATGGGATGAACATCCAGGAGGAATGGCTCAGTCTGGTTTGTATGACTTGCTCATACGGGACGAACATCCAGGATGAACGGCTTAGAATGGTTTATACGACCTGTTCGTACGGGATGAACGTCTGGGATGAAGGGCTCAGAATGGTTCGTACGGGACGAACATCCAGGACGAACGGCTCGGGTTGGACAACTTATTCATACAAGATGAACCAAAGGTATGAATAGCTCAGTTTGGTTCATACAACATCGTATGGGACAAATTGTTTAGTAATTTGAACTATTCGTACAGTATGATACAAGATCGTACGGGATGATCTGCACGTGTAAAACTTAAAATTTTCAATTTTTGGATGATTTTTTCTTTCCTTAGTATTTAAGGGTCTTAAAAACTAACTGGAGTGAGATCTTCTGTGAAAATTCTTCTTGAGAGTGTAAGGGAGAGTGATTGGGAGAGTGTTTGGGAGTGTGTTGTGAGATCTTTAAAGAGAAAATTGTGAAGGGATTCACAAAGTTATCCAAGTGTGAGGGATCTCATTGTTTGCACTTCAAGCTTCTTCCCAATCTCTTTGGAGGGACTTGCAAGAAGGTTGTTCGAGAGGGTTCTGATTCTCTACCATCACCAGGAGGGTGAAAAAGGATGATGATACTCTACCAACACCAGGAGGGTGTGAAAGGATGAGTGGGTTCTCTGCCTAAACTAGGAGGGTGTGAAAGGACATTTCGGTTCTCTACCTTCACTAGGATGGTGAAAAAGGATGTTGGTTCTCTGCCGTACCGGGATTTGGTGGAAGAGAGTTTGTAAAGGCTTCTCTGCCTTATTGTGGGGGCTAAAAGAGAGTCAGTTTGATATAGTGCAATACCTAGAGAAGGAGTCTCTAGGGAGTGGATGTATGTCGTGTTTGACCATACCACTATAAAATCTGGTGTTCTTTATTCTTATTTTTACTTACTGTATTTTCTTACTGCACTGCATTTTATTATTCTGTGGTTGAAAATTTCAAAAAATCATCTCTGATCTTACAGTACGAACTGATTGGTGGGAAAATTTATATCGCCACGCAGATTTTGTGTTCTCCTATTTTGTAATCGAATACTGCATTGAGAATAAAGTACAGTCTCAGGAGACTGACACAATATTCTGTAATAGATTCAATATCAAAATAGGGTTTTAGAAAATAATACTTCTATAGTCAAACACAATTCTGCGAATAACATATCATCTCGAGAGATGAACATGAAATTCTATAGAATGTGTTTAAAAATAGAAATATAGTTTTGAAAAGTTCATCCATCCCTTTATTTAGGTGTAAAAAGGAAAATATTGTATCATCTAAAAAGACGAACATAACATTCTTCAAAAACACCTAAAAGAAAGAATGGGTTTTATAAAAATCATCATTTCTAAAATTGAATATAATAAATAGAAGGTTATATTACCTGGAAAGATAATAATAATATTCTATAAATATATTTAAAATTAGAAATGATGTTTTAAAATATGTCTGCGTTCCCAAAGATTTTTCCCTTATTTTATAAAAATAAAATAAGGTTTATTTTAATCTGGGGTTCTCAAATCACTATAGGGGCAAGCCCCTGTAGTTAATTACATCCTAGGAGTGATACTCCTAAGAAAACTCTCGATTAAAGCAGTGATTTTGTACCCTCTGATTACAAAGTAGAAGACAAGAAAAGAATTAGGAATTTTCAAGGAGAAAACTCAACATTGAACAGTTATTAATGAGCCGAAGGAAGAAAAGTAGGAGGTGCCGGATTCTGGGAAGCTCAGAGGCAACCTCAATCTACCCTATGTTAGGCTTTACATTTTAAGAGAGAAATTTTTAGGTTTGAATTGACATTTTATTAGAAATTTGGGATTTTATTCCCGAAGGGTGAGGACTTAAGATTCACAAATCTGCCTTAGAACCTAACTCTAATTTGGGTACTATAAAGTAGTGACCCGAACCTAGCTAATGCAGTGCAAATCTGGACTTACCCCGGCCTGGATTGGGGAGCCAGCTAACCACCTAGGCGCTTCAAATCCATGTGTCCAGTCTCTTATGAAAGATGGGTAGGGATGTTATTTAAGTTTTGAGGAATCGGGGCCAACATCTAAGACAAAACCTAATTGGCCCCTTTACTTATGTAGGGTAACTGATGCCTGAGAGCATAATGCAATTAAAATTTTAGACTCTTTTAATTTGTATCTAATGCAATGCATGCTAATTGACTCGAATGCATAAAATGATTTATGAAGCAGTTTTAAAATCAGGCTTAGAAAATAAATTTTTCCCTAGAGATTGCACAACATCCCCTTGATAGAACTGTACCCTAAAAGGTCAGGTGGTCTGCCAGAATCCGCAGGTGGGGAGGTTCCTAACAAGGAAGAGAAAGTAATAATATGCTTATGCTGACTGTCGGCGGTCCGAGCTTACTTCTTAGATTCGTTAGAGTTTCTATGTGAACCTAAAAATTTTATTTTAAATTTCAAGTAGAAAAAGTTTTATCGTGGTCCTTACCAAAAAAAATACTCCGATTCGTATCCAGGCTAAAAAAAAACACGGCATGCAAGAGTCCTAAAAAAAGCTACTGCACAAACAATGTAAACACTCAAATTAAATTATCCAAAAATATAATGTCCAATGTCCAGTTTATTTATAACCCAGGGTCTGCTGAAAAGGTAAAGTGGCCGGGTACCACTGACAACAAACCTGAATTCTAATCCTAAGACTGATGCAAGTGATTTCAAAATGGGATATACTATTCTTCTTATCTTCATTTCTTCGTCTTCTTCTATTTGTCTCCTCATTTCATCTTCTCTTTCTCTACGAGCTCCTTGGATCCGCTACGAGCTCCTTGGGTTCGCCGGGCCTGGATATCAAAATGAAAAGAAACTCATCCCTGAAGGAGTATTTTCTTTTCTCTTTGGATATTAGAATTACCCTAACTTGGCTTTCCAAATAGAAGAGAATACTCCCCTAAGGGACATTCTCTTCTCTTTGGATTCCGAGTTGGGTGTGATATCTCACTTTTGAATCACTTTCACAACACTTAACTTTAGCAAATTACATTTACATTACATTTTATCCCAAAAAGAAAAAGAAAATCTAACACACCTGCAGGGTTATCCTAGACATTTGTAATAAAATCATTCCCAAGCAGTTATATATTTACATTTAAATTCATCAGCCTCGGTTGGCCTTACTCTTTTAATTTTAAGGGGGGGCTTAGCATTTTTTGAAGCACCTGCAGAAAACTTATGTCAATTTAAATCTTTAATTTGCCCCCATTTAATTCAGCCCTACACGAGCATGGCCACCTGCATAAAATTCTGTGAGCATCCAGATCATTCCTAACTTAGGGGTAATCTACCGCCCATCACATCATTTCACAGATAGCAGTAAAAGGAAATAAAAACGCACATCAATCATACAAGCATGCAATGAAAACTGAGAAAGCCCGTCACACAACAGCAAGAAAGTCAAACACCGGCCTAACCTAAAGCTAGAGTCTGTTGTCCTAGCAAATAAATTTAAGTGTGTGTTATAGGCTGTGTGGTTTGGATATACCCTAGATCAGTTATTGATTGAAGTTTTCTTGTTGATTGAATTTAATTTTGTTGAAGTGGTCAAGGGATTTTGATCTTCAAATTTATGGTTTGGGTTAAGGATATTTACTAAACCTAAAGTGAGATGTCACTAAGTTTTCTGTGTTCAGTGTTTTCTTTCCTAAAGGGTGCATGCATCCTAAGTCTAAGTTCTCTAAGACTTAGTCCTTAATTTTTGTTCTTAAATGTTACTAATGTTGGGTGGGATGAAAAAAGCTTGTTATCACTAACCCTCAGGACTTTGCACACGTATACAGGGGTTCAAGGATCTAAAATGAAATAAAAATCATCCTAATAAATTTGAAGTTACTATAGGGGCCTAAAGGGTAGGGGTTCACACAAACCACACCACGGCTTCCTAGAGGCTTTCTAAGTTTTAAGAAAACATACAACACCAGGGGCTACGACCTGGTGGTTCCGCCCGTAGCACCTCTACCCGGTTGGATAGAGGCGACTGACACCTTTAATCTGCTTCCTCTTGTTCACTTGATTGGTATCGTTCCTCACAGTTCATTCAAATAAAGACAAGAAAATAGTGATTAGAAGCACATTTAATGATTAATAATTAAATAATTAAAATTTACTAAAAATAAAGACGTACCTTTCTTCGGGCTTAGAGACCGGCACAAGCTGTCTACCTTTTGAATTGTTTCCTTTTAAAAGCACACTATTTATTTTTCCAGCATTCACCTCGAGGCACAAGGGAGAGTAGTAGAAGAAGGAGAAAGAGAGGGGTAGAGAGAGAGAGAGGAAGAGGGGCATTACTTTCTTTTGCACTTTCATTTTCCCAGAAACACCCAACAAACTCACTCTCCAATAATCACACTCTTCATCTCCCAAAACAATCTAACTTTCACTTTTGCCAAAAGCACAAGGCACTTTTCCCTTTTCAAAATAAATTTTCACTTTTCTTTCCAAACATACATTTGTCTCCTTTCGAAGAAACACACAAAATACCTTCCAAAACCTACACCTTTCACCTTTCCACAATCACATATTTTTATACATTTTGATTTCCAAAATACATGCTTTACTTCTCCAAATTATACTCACATTTCACCTTTTCAAAAAAATTCATATACTTTACCATTAAAAGAAAGCATACAATTTTCACCTTCCAAAGATTACACGATTCAACTTTCAAAAACACACATGTGACTTCTTAATTTACACACAAAGAACACTTTTCAAGACACACACACACTTCCCGCAAGATCATACACTTTACTTTTCACATACGTGTTTTACTTTTTCCAAAACTTTCCACCTCACCTTCCAAAATCACTTTCTACCTTTCAAGATAATATACTTTACCTTTCAAAATAGCTCACATACACACTTCACTCTTCCAAAATCACACTTTTCACCATTCAAAGTTTACTCACTTTACTTTTCACATTTACACATATCTCACTTTTTCACCTTCATACATTTCACCTCTCCAACATCACTCTTATATATATTTTTCAAAACAAACACTTTTCCGCTTCTCAAATCATACAATTTTCCACTTTTGAAAGCGTGCACACACACTTTTCACTTTTGAAAATCACATACTTTTTATTCAAACACACATACATTCCACCTCTCCTAAAATACACCCATTTCGCTTTCCCAAATCACAACACATACACAACTAAAGTTACAGGTGTATAGATCAAGTCATTAAAACTTTCTCTTGTATGAATATAGAATATAAAAGAATGCACTCAATCCCTCAAAGATACCTATACAAAACTTATTGAGGAAACAATATACATATATGCAATGACAATTCATGCTCCCAAATAGACACTAAACATGAAATCGTATAACAATAATGCTATCGATTTTGGCGTGACATGTGTGGGAAAGGGGAAAATATAACTTGCAATATTTAAAAGCATCCAACAATACTTTATCATTCATCATTTCCTGAGAAAACTTTCATGATTGAATATAGTAATAATCCACAACTGTTAGAAGCCCTCTATTGTCATTAAGTTGTCATATGTTACCATATCATCATGTGAGACATTTCATCAAGCAACTAGCAGGAATCTTTTACACAATGAAAGAAAATGTAGGCAATGACTTGGGTTTGCCACCATTCATATACAAGAGAGCAGAAATAGCACAAATGTCACCTATTAGAGTCTACTACACTTTCATATAACACCATTTATAAATTAAAGGAGATATCACAAACATTTGCTAAATTCACTATTATTATATTGATTGAAATGGTAGATTTGTAAGAAAGCCCTAACATACCATATTGCATTGATGAGTGGCTACAATAGCACAATAGTTTTATGCAAGATTTGCCTACCTGCGGCTGATGGGAAAATCAGGTTCGACGAGGGTCTCGACTAATGCAAGTCAGCTGCTTTTGTTCGGTGGCTAGGGCTTGCGACTGTGTCGACTAGGCTGGCAATAGGCGGGAGAGAGGAGTGAACCTTCGGCTAGGATTACTGTCCACACGAGCGAGGGAGATGGAGGAGGGGTTTCAGTCGGTTAGGGCAGGGATCGTCGGCTAGGGCAGGTGGCGAGAGAGAGGAGCGGCCGGCCTTGGGGGCTTGGGCTTCGATTCTGCAAACTGGGAGGCGACGAAGCGAAGGGGAGAGGCGAACGGGCTTCTCATGCGAGCGAGAGAGGAGATAGAGGGCCGGGCTGGAGCTTCTTGCGAACTGCTGGGGAGAGGGAGCGAGGCCTGGGTCGGTTTTGCGAATGAACAGAGATCGTGGGTGGTTGGATCAATCTAACCGAACTCTATTTGAGCGTGTGAAAACTGCTTCCAATTTCTTTTGCACTTGAACCAATTTTAATTTTAATTTGGATGAATTTTGATTAAACGTAAATGATTAATTTTAATAGTGATATATCTAGCAGGTTTTAAAACAATTGGGGGGGGGGGTAGATTAAGAGAATTTAATTTAGAATTGACTTTGAGATTAATGCAAATCAATCGATTTAATCCAATTCACCTCAATCTAATTTTAATTAATGTGAGACGAATTGATTTGGCTTAATCAAAACCTGTCGTTATTAAGTTGAACTTGACTTGGGTCAATTTTACTTAGAATTGCGCTAATCTACGATGTCGTGCTCCCATTGCCATTGTCCTGATCTCGATTGCCTCAAGGTGAGACGATTAGATCTCATCAAACTTGAGATTAAGTAATTTTGATCAGATTAAATCAGGGTTGGTCGACAACAAATGGTTCGATTTGATTTTCGGTCAAATCAATTTTATTTAGAGTAGCGATGATTTAGGTTGCATTAAGGAGCCGAGTCAACACTACGTCATTGGGCATCCTTCTATGGGGATCTTAAGGATGACGTCTACACTAGACTACGAAGACCTAGATGCTAGAGATTTGATTCAGGGAATTTGACCTCGAATAATGAGGTCAACACTGATATCATACATTACGATTTGTTTAAGTTTTTAATTTTAAATTTTCTAAAATTCTAAGAAAGATTTTAAAGTACCAATTCACCCCCCCCCCCCCCCCCCTTTCTTGGTTAGCCTAGGGACTTAATCAATAGGTCTAACAACTTATTTGTACTTTCACTCATGTTGTAAAATTATAAAGTATCCAAAAAAAAGTGTTGCTCACTATTTTTTGACAAATATTTTTAATGTAATCACTAAAAAATTTAGAATGAAGTATGGTTTTATAGGAGGAATTATGAGAAAATCTTTTATTCAAGCTAAAGAAATAGATAGTTTAAGATTTAAACTACGATATTCAGGTTTGAGTCATACTAAAAATGTTATAGTTGTGATTATAGATAAGAGTTTGAATATTTATATTGTAAAAATTAATAGAACTATAGAAATAATTAGAGCTTTAAATATTAATGTTAATTCTATGATTATTAAGGTTATAAGTGCTTATGCTTCTCAAGTTGGTTTGGATATATGTTTAAAATTAAAATTTTGAAATGACTTAGAAAAATTAATATATAGGATAACTCTTAAAGAAAGTGTTTTTATTAGAGGATATTTAATGGACATGTTAGTGGAGTTTTAGAAGATTTTAAAAGCATTTAATGTGGCTATGAGTTTGGAATAACTAACGAAAGTGTAATACCAAAATAAATTTTTCTCTAGTTTATGATCTTGAAATTGCTAATATCTTATTTTAGAATGAGAGTAGAATATCATCACTTATAAGAATGTATATAGTGAAACTTAAATTTTTTTATTTTCTTATAAGAAAAACAGATCATTTAGATTGAAAAATTTGCAATGTTATTCCAATGGAAAGTTTATGTACCCAACATTGCTTATTAGTTTTGGACTTTAAGATAAAGGAGAGAAATATGAAAAATAAAGTGAAATTTTATCTTCTGATTAGATGGGGGAATTTAAAGAATACTAACCAAAATATTTTTGAGAGTAATATTTAAGAACTCAAGATTTTGATTGTACATGAGGAAGCTAATGTAAGTGGGAAAAAGTAACTAGTGATATTAGGAATATAGAAAAGTATGTGCTTGGAGTATCAAATGAAAAAGATCCTAATAGACAAAATAGTTAGTGTTGGAATCAAAATAAGGAAGAAAAGGTAAAAAAATATGAATCTTTTTTATAAAATTTGTATAGATGTAAAGATCAAAATATTTGTAATGATATTGAGGGTCCTTTAAGGGGTCTAAGAAAGAAATATGTAATGCAAAGAATTTAGCTTTCAATGATTTATATAATAGATTAGGTACTAAGGAGGGGAAATGATTATTGTATAAGTTAGCCTAGAAAAGACATAGGAGTTGTAAGGATCAAGCTCAAGTGATGTGTATTATGGATGAAGATCAAGAAGTGCTTTTCTTTGATATGGGTGATTTATTTTGATAAGATTTTCAATGAAGTTTGTGAGAATATAATTGACTTTTATAACATTTGTACACCAAACAAAAATAGGAATTTTTATTTTTTTCATTGTATTAGTAAAATGTAAGTTAAAGAGGCATTCAAGAAAATAAAGCTTGGAAAACTTATTGGACTTGATGATATTCTAACTGAGGTGTAGAAATGCTTATGGGATGGAGGAATTTCATAGCTTACAAAACTTTTGAATATAATTTTGAAGACTAAATAATACCAAATTAGTGGAGAAGGAGTGTGTTGATTCCTATTTCTAAGAATATAGGTGGTGTATAAGAGTGTGTGAACTATAGAGGAATTAAGTTAATTTGTTAAACATTAAAACTATGATAGAGAGTAATTAAGCTTAAGTTATGACATGATGCTAATGTTTCTCCAAATCAATTTTTATTCATGGTAGGTACATATAACGAGGAAGCTATTCATTTATTTAGAGGTTTGATTGAGAAATGTAGAGAGAATATGGAGATCAACATATGATATTATTTTTTTTATTTAGGTAAAGCATATGATTAAAACCTTGTAGAAGAGCTCTATAGAGTACTTGAAATGAAAGGAGTTAATAATACATTTTTTCAAGTCATCAAGTTTATGTTTTCAGGGATTATTACTTGTATTCAAAAATAACATAGCCAGACAATGTATTTTTTGTTTTTAGTTGGATTACATCAAGGATCATTGTTAAGCCTGTATCTTTTTTCTTTGCTTGTGCATGTTCCTAATAGACATTTGTAAGAGGATGTACCCTTGTTTAAGCTTTTTACTTATTATACTCTTCTTGTTGATAAGAATAGAGAGGGTAAAAGGAAAATTTGAATTATGGAGGTAAACTTTAGAGTCTAATGGTTTTTGTTTGGGTAGATCTAAAATTTATTATATGGAGTATAATTATAGTAGTAATAGATCTAGTCAAACGATTGTGTTATTAGGCGATTAAGTCAATAAAAAGAGTATACATTTTAAATATATTAGGTTTATTGTTCATAGTGATGGTGAAATAATTTGGCATTTTTTCAGAGGAATTCAAGATCGATGGTTAATGCAGTGTAATATATTGGTACTATTGTGTGATAAAAAAATACTCCTCAAACTTAAAAGAAATACTATAAGACGATAGTAAGACATGCAAGCTTTATGGGACAAATTGTTGTCCATTAAAAGAAAAGCATAAATATAAGTTTTGTTTTGTAGAAATAAAGATGCTTAGGTGGATGAGTGGCTTTAATGTTAGAGATAGAGTATGAAATGAATATATATGTGAAAATGTTTGAATAGCACCAAGTACAGATTAAATTAGATAGAATCACCTTAGATGGTTTGGTCACATAAAATATTGGCATTATAATGACTTGGTTATGAGAGTAGATGAATTTTATTTAACCTATTGAAGAAAGGCAAAGGTAGGCCTAAAATGATTTTGTTAAAAAGTATGCGAAATGACCATTTCTTTTTATATTTAAATGAGAATTTGACTCCTAATAGGATAGAGTGGAGAAAAGGATTCATATAGCTGACCCAACGTAGTGGGACAAAGGCTTGCTGATGTTGAAATACAAGAATATTTCATCTTCTAATTTTCGTTTTCAAGGTAAAAGACTCATAGACTCTTCCTATTGTCATTACTTGACCATCTCATTTTGAAGTCCATAAAGATGGAGGGGTATGATTTTGATAATTAATATTTTGAGGAAAATAATCAAATAAATTAATTTACATTTTGATATAAAATACTCAACATCATCACATATATCCATTTTGTTAGGATATAATAATTATTAATCTCCTAAAATAGAGAATTATTTACCACCCTAAGTATACTTGATATGCTAACATAATATAAAAGGCATCATCTCATATTTTTGAGTCCATGGTCAACCATATAGGATATAAAGGGAAGTATTTTCATCGCTAACATAAAATTTGGATTCTATCTTAAAATCACCAAATTGTCAAGGTATGAAAATAAATCCTATTCTTTTGCCTTTTTCATTATAGAAATGTTACATAAACTTATACTAACAAAATTTCTTAGTGGCCAATGATAATAATTTATAAGTATGAATAATTACAACATTCATAGAAGACCCATCATCTACAAACATATGATTCAAGATATTTTTATAAACTCAGGCAACCACATATAAAGTTAATTATTATAAATAGTTTTTTATAAACTCAGACAACCATATATAAAGGAAATTATTATAAATAATTTTAATGAAAGATCATTTTTGGAAAATGCATTTGTTAAAATATTTTAGAAAAATTGCATTCTTTCATTGTTCTGTCAACAAAGTAAGTTGTTGGGCTATAATAAACTTCGAAGAAAGTTTAATTAAGCTAAGGATGCATCATCAGAGCATTATAAATGCTTAATGAAGCCAGGAGCTTATTAAGATGTGCCATGCTGTTGTGATTGGTTTTAGAAGGTCTTATTTTTATATTATCTTGACCATATAAAGAAGGATTACCAGGATCTTATGGAATGATAGTCTTACCTTTTTCTTGATTAATTGGTTTTGGGGATTGAGATGGAAGTAATTTACAACTTCTTAATTAAATTTCTTGAATTGAATCATTTGAATACTATATCTTATTTTTCAAAATATTATTTATTAGTATTTACTCATCATGAAAAGATTCTTCAGCATTAGTATCATTATAGCATTAGTATTTTCATTAAAACCCAATTTCCTTTGGCAAGGTGCCACATAAGAATATTTTCTTTTCAATTAGAGATGTTATTTAAATATCATTGAACAAACATATGAAAAACTTGTTTCCTTCGTTATAAGACACTTTCTTAAAGAGAATATGTTATCATGTACTTGGGTGATGAGAGAAACCTTCCAAAACTTATTGCTATTGAAACTATTTCCCAACTTTGTTGTGTTGATAAATGCTATTGAAACTATCAGTGTCTGCTTCAACATGACAAGCTTTATATGGCAAAGTGATTTTTTCCCTAGTTGAAAATTTTATCATGAAAATTTTATTTATTATATTTGTACAAAAATATGATCAATTACTTAATTTTTGTGAATATTAAAAAGATTTCACCTATTTTTGGATAAAGTAAACATATATGGTTTACAAAAAACTAGATACATACTTATTTCATAGTGATTATGAATATTAGGATACCTTAAAAGGATTATGTTGAGTAAGAAAAAATCATTACTCAAGAAAAAATTGATTTACTCATAAAGTAGTTGTACTAAAACTCAAGGCTAAATTATTAGGTTTGTAGATAAACCAAAATTCATGCATATTTTAAATATATGGAGAGTGGTTGAGTCCCATCGAGCATGCCAATTTTATTAGTTAAAAAAATGATGCTATGATAATGTTGTCCTCATGTGTAAGATTTCACTAGAAGGGATAAGGAAATACATTCAAAGTGTTAGGCCTAGAAAACATATCTTAACTAATGTGAAAACATTCATGAGAAATCTTGTCATTAAAGCAAAAGTAAATTAAGGGATATTGGATTACTTTATCTCCTAAGGAGACTAGGCTCCCTTAGGTTAATTACACTCAACAACACCTAAAATATAATTTCAAAATAACTAAAGCATGCCTTATCATAATTTGTTTGGGTTAGTTATCAAAGAAAAGATTATGATTAAAAATTTGTTGAACTAGTAAGTAATTTTATGCTCAAATATGGATCAATCTACAAGGTAGATGGTGAAATATAATAACCAAGCAAGATAACCATTTTCATACATAAAAAATCTATATAGTTAATTTTATTTGATCATCAAGGACCTAAAAAGAGAATTTGATGGGATAAGAAGGGTAGTTGATAGAAAAAGTTCAAGAAAGGGTAGAAAAAAAATTGGTCTAGACTTTATGGATCCATCAACCCTAGGCTTTTAACCTTGAAGTTATTTACTTGAGGAGATAGTCAACCCAGCCTAAAAATGAGAAGCTCTATTAACAACCATGAATTGCATTGTCCATAGTTAGCCTCATGACCACAAACTAAGGGAAACTTGAAATATTTAGATAAATGACTTTTAAAAGGGGTATTTAGAAGGATCTAGTGATTATGGTCTCTAGTGGTATAAAGAATTACCTACTGAAAGAAATAACTAAAGTGAATCCATTATGAAACTATAGTTACTTCTCCAAGCATATAATCCTATGAAGGATAGGATTTCCATTGCTTTGCATATTAGGATGAATCCTTAGCGTATTAAAATTCATGCCTAGTTAAAGTGCACTTTCCTAAGGATTATGATATGTAATACAAATTATAAATTTTTAAGTGAGGAAAAAAATTCTATTATGCAAGTTTAAGTTACCATTTAATGGATGAGTGCAAGCACTTGAGGGTTTTGAACACTAGTTGCTTCAATCATCTACCTCATCAAAGAGATACTAAGAGAGCAAATTTATTTAGAAAAGTTGACTGGGAGATCCTTAAATTTTTAACATATAATCTTTCATAAATTAATTTCTACATTTTTGTATAAATTTACTAATTTTAATAAAAAAACATTTTATCATATGAGCCTATCGTAATATTGTATGTATCCCAGATAATCACATAATAGTAAAAAGGTGAAAGAACATATCAAGGTATTATGAAGAGAGACACCGATAAAAGTAATAATATTAACAACATTATGCTTTTATCCCACTAAGAGTGGCTAGCTGCATGAAACTTTATTTCTCTATTGTATCCTATTAAAAGTTAAATGCTCATCTAAATCTAATTAAAAAAGGTCTTTTCTAATACTTTCTAACCAAGCCTTTTAAGTCTACCTCTACATTTCTTAACATAGGACATATTTAATACATCTACTCTCCTAGCTGGGTCATCAGAACACAAAAGTTTTATGTGACCAAATTATCTAAGGTGACTCTTGTGGAAAATAATAATGGTGCTTCCTATAATGATTTGGTTTAGTGTTTCTTTAGTTAAATCTGCATAGCATAACATTTATTTTATTGAAAGATAGATTGATGCTTAGCTATTAATTTGAAAGAGAAACCATTTACTTTCATATCCAAACTCAGCATAAGAAATGTTTAATTCATCTTGAAAGAAAAAAAAAAACATTCACCTATCATTTTAAATATGATTTTATAAACTAATGTATAAAGCTATGGCCTTTGTCCACAAGATTCTTCTCCTACCCTAGAAAGGAATGAAGATAGGGTTATATTTTTACTAGGTTTTAGACTCCCTATAAAGGTAAGCCCATAGTTAATTACATCTTGAATGAGAAAACTCTTGATTAAAGTAAAGATAGGACTTTTTACATTTATAAATAGTTGATTAAAAATTTGGGTTTAAAGAACATTGAAAAAGATTTAGGCTTTAAATTTTAGATTTAGGATTTAAGATTTTGACTTTAGAATGATTGGATGACCCTCCCATGGATTGAAAAAATTGAAGAGTTTAGATAATCTAGGCTTATATCTTTTTAGAGTGAACTGCCAACTAACATCTTAAGTGCTAACCAATTGCCTTATATATGTAAGATAAGATGGCTCCATCCTTGGAACCAAGGAGATTTAATTTAGAAACTTTAATCAAGACTCTTTAACATGCAAATGCATATAAAATAACATAATGCAATGATGTATGAAACTAATATATAAAAAAAAAATTCATTTCCAAATTAGGGTGTGTTTCAAGGTAAAGGTGGTAAGTGTTTAGTGTAAATTTTATACTATATTTTACCTTTAAATTTAGCAAAAATATGGTGTTTTAGTTTATCTTGTGATGGAAATTCCAAGGAAAAGGAGAATAATTCATAAGTGTGTAACAAGAGTCATAGAGCTCCAACTACTAATGCCATAGCTTATGACACACCTTGACACTAGAAAAGGGAATCACAGTACCAAAACCTTGAGAAGAAGTCAAATAATTCAGTATCATGGCAGAGTTAAGGTCAGCATCATAGTGCTATATAGTGGAGTAGCATCATAAATCTATCTAGCAAAACTTAAGTCTCAGGAATTTGAATGGCAGGGCACTGATCATCATAATGGCACAGCACCGAATTTCATATTCAAGCACCACGTTGCTTAACCTTTCTAATACCATGGTGGAGAGGTTGATGAAAGATGGAGTAAACATACCAGTTCAACCAACAAGCACGTCGAGTAAGTGAAAGACTGTAGCGCAGCAAGCATAATAGCATTGAGGAACTAGTTTATTTGATAACGCCGCAGCACAACCATTTTAAGCACTGTGGTGCCAGAGGTCCTTGAGACACTTACCATAAATAGTTTTTCAATTCTTTTGTTTAAGAGTTCTATTATTTTTAGTAAGGTAATACTCAATGTAATTATTTAAGGCCCCTTAGAGTAAAGTCTAAGGGAGGCTAAAGAAGTGCAAGATGCTTTCATTAGAGATCTTAGCCTATCTTGTGTAAGAAATCATACCTTTGGAGGAGAAAGGAGTATAGAGAAGTAAACTCTACTATCTTGGTGAAGTTTTTCCTTATTGGTTCTCCTGTATCTTTTCTTCTATATGTGAAATGAAAATGGGTTTGCTTTCAAAATTTCCTATGTTTGGCTAATTTTTGGGTTTTGGGCTAATGAAGTAACACACAAATACTAAAGTAGACTTTAATGCATTAAAAAAATTATTGATGTTTTTAGTATCACTTATTCTTCATTTAATATATATAACATCCATGTATGTAGTTATTATTTGGTGTGATATATTACCTCGATGGAGGAATATTAGAATAAATAGGAATATTGGAATGGAATGTTGGAATCGCTAGATATAAGATGTTTAACCTTTTAGGTTCTATCATGATATTAAAATATTGGGAAAGTCTTGAATCTTCCTTTTGACCCCTATAAGTTTGATAGGGATCTAGGGATGCATATAATTTTATCCACATCAATAATTAAGAGTCTCATTAGAAAAAAATTGTTATTTACTTGCATTAGTATGAAAATATTTTATATATTTGTATCACATTATCTATTTGTATATTTTGTATGTGGAAGAAACTCAAAATGCTTCATTCATACTTAGTAGGACAAATGGTGCATCTATATTAAATAACACTAGTTGTCTATAATTTAGCATAACACTTCATCATGCGATCGACGCTCTCTCAATCACTTTACTTGATCAATATGCATACTTGTGTATCAAATGGGTAATGTTAATATTAAAAAAACCTAAGAATTAATTGACCCAATAATATATTTTATTCCATAAATGTAGTTAGATATTCACATGCTCGCAACCCCATGTTCGATCAAGCTTTTAATTACATTGCTGGGGAAGTAAAGTGGGTATTATAATTTCAAACTATAATATTTAAATGAGTGCAAAATTAGACCTACCTATACCCTATATCTTAATTTTTATAATATTTATTAAAATTTAGAAAGGTAAAAATGTATTTATAGCTTGTTTAGTTTTTATTCTTTATTTCTTTTTTGTTTTGTTATGGTTGCAAGATTAGTAGATCTTATAAGGAGCTTTTATTGTTAGATTCTTAAATTAAAAGGACCCTTATAAAAATTAGAAAAAACAAAAAGATATTTAGTTTACATATGCCTAAACCAATACATGATCAGGACCATCATAGACCTCTTAGAGAGTATGCAAATCTAGTAGTACATGGAATCCACCAAAGTATCAATTAACCTACTATCCAGGCTTATAACTTGGAATTGAAACCCACCATAATTTAGATGGTTAAAAATTCCCAATTTGGGGGAACTCCTGTTGACGATCCCAACCTATACATGGCCAATTTTTCAGAAATTAATGCAACATTATAGTATAATATTATTAGCGATGATGCTCTTAGTCTTTATCCATTTTGATTTTCTCTAGGGAACAAAGCTAAGATGCTGTTAAATTCTTTTCCCCTAGGCTCTATAACTACTTAGAATGAGTTAACACACAAATTCCTAGCTAAGTATTTCCCAGCTTCAAAAACTGCCTAGCGTAGGAATGATATAACATCTTTTTCCCAGTTCGAGGGAGAGTTAATTTATGAATATTGCGAGAGATTTAAGAAAATGCTTGAAAAATTCCCTCATCATGCTTTACCTTATCTATTGGTAATTCAAAGTTTTTATAATGGGTTGGTAGGATCCCTTAGGTTGATTATAAATGTTGTAGCTGGAGGATATTTAATGTTTAAGAGATAGCTATAAATAGTTTCCAGTGAACTTGTAATAGAGTGAAATCTAGGAGAGCAGTAGGAGTTTATAATTTTGATGCTTCAACTATTTTTGACTGCTCAAGTATGTACAATCTCTAAGATGTTAGAAACTATTAGTGTTAATTCAGGATAAGGATCATCTATGCAATTGGAAGAGAAAAATTTAAATTCTATTGGTGATGGTAATACTCAAGGGATTAAGAATACGAATTTGATTTGAAGACAAAATAATCCTTATTCCAACGCTTATAATTCAGGTTGAAGGAACCAGCCTAATTTTAGTTGGTCTAATAATAATGATGGGGGTAACAATAAGTTTAATATGGGTCAATCTAATTAAGGAGGAAAATGGAATAATCCTTTGTACCTTGTAGTCAATCCTAGACCATCTTATCCCATATGTTTTAATCAGAATAATAAATTTAGAGATAAGAATATGCCTTTTGAAGATGTAGTGATTCAATTGGGAACATAATTGCAAAGTCAAGCTTCTTCAACAAAAACTTGGAAAATAAATTAGGATAGCTTGGAATCTCTTATAGTAGTAAGCCCCTTGGATCATTTCCCAATAATATTGAAGTCAATCCTATGGAGAAAGGAAAACAACATAGTGGAGACTACTTGAGAAGTGTTGGTGATTCATTAAAAAATAATTTTAGCGCTGTTTGGGAGACAACTCAATTCTATTTCTATGTTTATATGTTTTGTTTTATGCTTTGTATTATGTAGGTATAATTATATTATTTATAAAATTCATTAAGTTTTATTTTGACTAAATTAAAAAAGTTTCCTGAATCTGTAGTGCTAAAATTTGAACAAGTATCACAATGTTTTCTCATCAAGCACTGGAACATTAAAAATAACATTATAGTGCGAAAGTCTCAAGAAAAATTTTCTAGATCATAATGTTGTAGTGTTGTATCTTTAAATGATGCAACGCCATCATGCCTTATAGGGTGCCTTGTTGCTATACTATTAAGTGTTGTAGCATTTGGTTCATTATTTCTATAGTACTAACAAATGTGTAGTCAACATTATTGCATTTTAGAATTCAAATCTATATTTATGTATCATAAGAGTTTTTGATGATTCTAAAATATTATTTTGTTGATTATTATTTTTTTCCTAACATATATTGGATATATTTGGTCTGTGTTATTTGTGTGTACTAGCATTTCAGGGAAATCATACTCCAGACAACTAATGACTTCAAGATAGATTAGATGAGGGGTTATTGTAATTGGAGTTTGTACTTTTTATTTTTCCTGATTTTGAGAGAGTGTGATTGTAATTGGGTAACCGTCCACACATACACTAGGGGAGTGAGATAAAACTTGAATTTTTTAAACTAATCGTACTGTATAATTCCATGATCGTACGGGATGATTTGTTGTAAGTGTCCCTTTAGAATAGAGTTCATAAAAAAACTCGACTTGAAAATTTTTCTAAGTATTATTTGTACTATACAAAATGTTTTCATCTTGGATGCCAATCAGAGTATGAAATCAGGTTCATCCAGTTTATCCCATATGAATACAATAAAAATTTGAACTAATCGTACTGTACAAAGTAGGTTCTTACAAACACCGATCGGAGTACAAAATAAGGTTCGTACAAGATCGAATAGATGAAAGGGTGCATTTTTGAACTGATCGTACTATAAAAAATGGGTACATATAGATGATGATCAGAGTATAAAATGGGGTTTGTACACATTCGTATAGACGAAAGTCTCATTTTTTGAACTGATCGTACTATACGATATGAGTTCATACATGTGCTGATTAGAGTATGAAATGAGGTTCGTACAGCATCGTATGAGACTTTTTGAACTATTTATACGTACGATGTTCGATCGTACTATATGATCCAAACCCGTCATACTTTAAATTTTCAGTTTTTGAATGGTTTTTCTTGTCCTTTGTATATAAGAGTCAAAAAAACTAACTTCTATTAACTTCTTACTCAAAAATTATCTTGAGTGTGCCTTAGGAGTGTGTTTGGGAGAGTGATTTGAGAGTGAAAAGTGAGAGATCTTGTGAGAGAGATTTGTGAGGGGATTCACAATGGTGCCCATTGGTGAGGATCTCCTACTTTTTCTTCATAGTTCTTCCCTACTTCCTTGAAGGCTTTTTGAGAGAAGATTTTTAGGAGAAGGTCCAATTTTCTACCGACACTAGGAGGTTGTGAAAGGATGATCGGTTCTCTTCTGACACCAAGAGGGTATGAAAGGATGATCAGTTCTCTACCGACACTAGGAGGGTGTGAAAGAATGAGTGGTACTCTGTCATCACCAAAAAGGTGAGAAAGGATGGCAGATTCTTTGCCTTCACCAGAAGTGTAAAAAAGGATGACGGTTCTCTGCCGCATCGGGTTGGTGGAAGGGAGGTTTTTGTAGGGGCTTCTCTTTCTTGTTGTGGGGGCTAAATAGGATTCACTATGTGTAGTGCAATACCTAGAGAAGGAGTCTCTAGGGAGTGGATATAGGTCTTATTGGACCGAACCACTATAAAATTTGGTGTCTTCTGTTCTTTACTCTTTACCGCTTTTTATTTTCCATATTTGTACATTCTATGGTTGAAAAAGTATTTTCATAAAATTTATAGTTCTTATAATTTTTTTAATTAACACTGCCGTTGCCAGGTCCCAAGTCCTGGATGAGAAAAGTGGAGGGTTGCGTTAGGTAGTCGACAACCAGCGTAAAACTTCTCGAATAACCATGACATGAATTCTTTAATAAATTGTGTTAATGCTAGGGCGTTCCCTGGAAGCGACGCACTGTATGGCCTGAATACAGTGAAAAGTGTGCAAGGGCCGCTGCATTGGCGCCCGGGTGCAGTGTTAAATAGGCAAGGGTTCCCACATCAAGGATGGATGTGGGCAAAGAAGCTAGTCCATGATACTAATATTAGGATAGGAACTTGGAATATAGGTTCCCTTACAGGAAGATTAATGGAATTAATAGATATTATGGTTCATAGGAAGATAAATATTTTATGCATTCAGGAAACTAAATGGGTTGGAGAGAAGGCTAAGGAGATTGATAGTTTAGGATTTAAAGTTTGGTATTCAGGTAAGAGTCGTACTAGAAATGGTGTAGGCGTGATTATAGATAAGAGTTTGAAGGATAATGTTATAAATATTAATAGAATTGGAGATAGGATTATGGCTTTAAAGATTGTTGTTGATGCTAAGATTATTAATATTATAAGTGCTTATGCTCCTCAAGTAGGTTTGGATATGTGTTCAAAATTAAAATTTTGGGATGATTTAGAAGAATTAATTCAAAATATACCTCTCGAAGAAAAAATTTTTATTGGAGGAGATTTAAATGGACATGTTGGTAGAGAGGTAAATGGTTTTAAAAGCATTCATGGTGGATATGGGTTTGGAATGACTAATGAAGGTGGTAAGACCATATTAGATTTTTCTTTAGCTTATGATTTTTTAATTGCTAATACCTTATTTAAGAAAAGAGATGAGCATCTCATCACTTATAAGAATGGTTATAGTAAAACTCAGATTGATTATTTTCTTATAAGAAAAGTAGATCGTTTAGATTGAAAAGATTGTAAAGTTATTCCGAGTGAAAGTTTATGTACCCCACATCGCTTATTAGTTTTAGACTTTAAGATGAAAGGACAGAAAATTAAAAATAAAGTAAAGCGATTTTCTAGGATTAGATGGGGGCATTTAAAGAATAGTAATAAAAATATTTTTGAGAGTAAGATTTTAGATTCTAAGATTTTATTTGTGCATGAGGATGCTAATGTTATGTGGGAAAAAGTGGCTAGTGATATTAAAAATATTGCAAAAGATGTGTTTGGAGTATCAAAGGGAAAAGCCCCTAATAGTAAAAATAGCTGGTGGTGGAATCCAATTGTGCAAGAAAAGATAAAAAATAAGAAGATTTGTTATAAAAATTGGTTTAGATGTAAAAATTCTGATAATTGGGAAAGATATAAAGAGGCATGTAAGGATTCTAAGAAAACAATATGTGATGCAAAGATCTTAGCTTTTAATGATTTATATAATAGATTAGATACTAAGGAGGGAGAAAGATATATGTATAAGCTAGCCAAACAAAGAGATAGGAGTAGTAAGGATTTAATTCAAGTGAAGTGTATTAAGGATGAAGATCAAAAAGTACTTTTCTTAGAAGATGATATTCAATAAAGGTGGATGAGATATTTTGATAAACTTTTTAATGAAGATTGTAGGAATACAATTGACTTTAGTGACCTTAGCATCCTAAATGATAATAAAGATTTCTGTTTTTATCGGCGTATTAGTAAAACCGAAGTTAGAGAGGCTTTAAAGAAAATGAAGTGTGGAAAAGCTGTTGGACCTGATGATATCCCAATAGAGATGTGGAAATGCTTATGAGATGAAGGAATTTCTTGGCTAACTAAACTTTTTAATAATATTTTGAAGACTAAAAAGATGCCAGATGCGTGGAGAATGAGTGTATTGATTCCTATTTATAAGAATAAAGGTGATGCACAAGATTGTGTGAATTATAGAGGAATTAAGTTAATGTGTCACACTTTAAAACTATGGGAGCGAGTTATGGAGCGTAGGCTGCGGCGTGATACTAATGTTTCTCAAAATCAATTTGGATTCATGCCTGGTAGGTCTACTATGGAAGCCATACATTTATTGAGAGGTTTGATGGAGAAATATAGGAAGAATAAGGAGGATCTACATATGATATTTATTGATTTAGAGAAAGCATATGATAAAGTTCCAAGAGAAGTGCTATGGAGAGTTCTTGAAAAGAAAGGAGTTAATAATGCTTATATTCAAATCATTAAAGATATGTATGAAGGAGCTACTACTTGTGTTCAAACACAAGGTGGTTTGACCAAGTATTTCCCTATTTCGGTTGGATTACATCAAGGATCAGCTTTAAGCCCATATCTTTTCGCGTTAGTCATGGATGTTCTCACTAGACATTTACAAGAGGATGTACCCTGGTGTATGCTTTTTGCTGATGATATTCTTCTTGTTGACAAGACTAAAGAGGGAGTTGAAGGTAAACTTGAAGTCTGGAGATCAACCTTAGAGTCTAAAGGTTTTCGCTTGAGTAGATCTAAAACTGAATATATGGAGTGTAATTTTAGCAGTAATAGACCTAGTGAGGGGATTGTGACTTTGGGCGATCGAGTCATTAATAAGAGTACACGTTTTAGATATCTTGGATCTATTGTTCAGAGTGATGGTGAAATAGATGGGGATGTTATCAGTAGAATTCAAGTTGGATGGTTGAAGTGGAGGAATGCATCGGGCTTGTTGTGTGATAGAAAAGTCCCCCTTAAACTTAAGGGAAAATTCTATAAGATGGTGGTGAGACATGCAATGCTTTATGGTGCAGAATGTTGGCCATTAAAAGAGAAGCACAATACTAAGTTATGTGTTGCGGAGATGAGGATGCTTAGGTGGATGAGTGGATTTACTCTTAGAGACAGGATACGAAATGAGCATATACGTGAAAAGGTTGGAGTAGCTCCAGTGGAGGATAAGATTAGAGAGAGTCGCCTTAGATGGTTTGGTCACATAAAACGGTGGCCTTCCGATGACCCAGTTAGGAAAGTAGAGGTATTAAATTTGACTTATGTTAAGAAAGGTAGAGGTAGACCTAAAAAGACTTGGTTAGAAAATATTAGAAATGACCTTTCTCTATTAGATTTAAACGAGAATTTGACTTTGAACCGGACACAATGGAGAAAAAGGATTCATGTTGCCGACCCCACTTAGTGGGACAAAGGCTTGTTGTTGTTGTTGTTGTTGTATAATTTTTTTAATTGTTAAATTGGTTTTCTAAAATATAACCAAGGAATTTTAATTTACCAATTCACCCTCACTCTTGGTTAGCCTTAGGACAATTAACTTAGGTTTAACAACCTACTAAGAATTTACAAGTGGTATCAGAGCAAGCTTCCAAAAATTAAGATTTAGACAACTTTTTGAAATGATCATGGCTACTTTTGGAAACTGTAACACACCTGAAGGATATTCGATCACAAGACTCCCCTTGTTTGATAAAATCCCTTTTGATTTTTGGAAAACCCGAATGTCTACTTTTCTTCAATCGCTTGATTATCACATGTGGATTTTAGTACAGGAAGGCTACACTAGACCAACTAGACTTGTAGATAGCGTTATAAGAAAAACACCTTTCATTGACTGGACAGTAGAAGAAAGAGATCTGGCTCAGTTAAATGCTAAATATTTAAATAATTTTTTCTATGCACTTAAATCAGAGGACTATATGCGTGTCTCAAACTATAGATCTAGTAAAGAAATTTGGGATAGACTTTGCATTACTTATGAAGGAACTAATGAGGTAAAATAATCTAGATTGAACATTCTACTACACGATTGTGAGCTATTTCATATGAAATAGAATGAATAAATCACTGACATGTATACTCGTTTCACACAAATAGTCACCTCATTGCATACTTTTGGTAGGGAACTAATGAATGCTAAAAAAGTAAATAAAATTCTTTATTATTTGCCTACTACTTATGATGCAAAGATAACTGCTATAACTAAATCGAAATACTTAAATGTCTATTCAATTGACAATCTTCTTGGATCACTAATTGCTTACGAGCAAGGAGGGACTCAAAGATAGATTGATACAGGAGACAAGTGAAAGGAAAAAAATATTACATTAAAAGTGGATGACTCAGAGAGTGATCAGTCACAACCTAAGGATGAAGAAGATATTGCTCTCATGATGAGGCAATTCAAAAGTTTCCTAAGAAGGAAGCAAATGAGACGTCAAAAGTGGAATAAGGGTAAGTTCCACAGAAAATCTTAAGGCTTTTAATTATGTAATTTGTTATGAATGCAGGAAGGCAGAACACATAAAAACTGATTGCCCAAATCTCAAAGCTAATTCTAGCAAGGAGAAGGTTGAGGAGAAACCAAATGTGAAGAAGGTCAAGAAGAGATTTCAGATAGCATTTTGGGCGTATTCAACTTCAGATTCCTCTGAAATTGGAGCAGAGTAAGAGTCATGAACTTGTGCTTAATGGCAGACAATCTTGATCATTCTGCTCAAGAAGAGATATGTGATCTAACCTATCATAAGTTATTTGAAGTTTCTGAGAAAGTTCATATAGTATATAGGAAACTTAGAAAATTGTATGCTAAGCTAAACATTGAATTTTAGAATTACAAAAAGAGCATGAAATCCTTAGATCACACATTAATTGATAGCAACCACATGACTTTATTGGATGAGTTTGATGATTTAAACATAAAGCATGAAATTTTGAAATCATCACACACTAAACTTGAGAATGATTGCAAAGTTATTTTGGAAGAAATATAACATTGAGAGATTGATTTGAAAATGGAAATTTCTATGTTGGAAAATAGAAACTCATATCTTGAATTGGAATTGAAGACTTTTAAGGAAAATAGACAAACACCCACACTTGAACAATTCTTTAAGTCTAAGTAAAAGAGGATGTGTTCAACACCTACGAAAAGATTTTATAATGCATATAGATTAAGAAATTCTTTTCCTAGTCTAAGATGTTTTGCATATGGAATGTTAGGACATGTCTCCCACACTTGCACCATTCATAGTAGAACACATTTAGTATGGAGACCTAAGATGCATAAAACATAGCATATCATACATGCATCTGGTTTATCATTACCAAGAGGTGAACCCAAACTTGTTTGGGTTTCCAAGTCTAATGTTTGATCATTTTATATAATCGCTCTCATACAAGACCTTGCGAGAGCATTTGGTACCTAGACAGTGGATGTTCGAAATATATGACTAGAGATATAACTCAATTCATATCGTTGAAAGCCAAGAATGGAGGCAAGGTTACACTAGAGATAATACCACCAGGAAAGTGGTATGTACAGGTATGATTGAAAACTTGAATAATTTTTTCATTAAAAATAACTTATTCGTAGATAGCTTAAAGCATAACCTATTGAGTATTAGTCAACTATGTGATAAGGGTTGCAGTGTAAATTTATTTCCCACTAGCTGCATAATAAGCCAAAATAGAATTGATATTTTGCATGGAATTAGGGTAAATAATGTGTACATACTTAATTTAAATTATTTTAAGTCTTCTAATATTTTTTATCTCAAAGTAATAACTGATGAATCATGGTTATGGCATAGGTGGTTTGTCATGCAAGCATGAAAAATTTAAGGAAAATTACCTAAAGAGAATTGGTTAGAGGGATACGTAAACTAGACCTTACTAAGGATCACCTGTGTGATACATGTCAATGAGCAAAATAGGTGAAATTCTCCTTTCTTTCCATTAAGGATCTTAGAACTAATAAACTATTGGAAATTATTTATATGGATCTTTTTGGACCGATTAGCACTGTAAGTTTAGGAGGTAAAGTGTTTGGATTTGTGATAGTTGATGACTTTACAAGATTCACTTGGGTCAAATTCTTATCTCATAAGAGTGAATCATTTGATGAATTTAGATCCTTTATATTTGGATTTAGAAGAAGCTAGTATGTGAGATTTTATCAATTCAAAGTTATCATGGAGGAGAAATTAAAAATGAAAAATTTGAAGATTTTTATAAAGAGGAAGGAATTGATCACAATTTTTTAGCACTTAGGACCCCTCAGCAGAATGGGGTAGTTGAAAGAAAGAATAGAACACTAATAGAAACCGCTAGATCCATGTTTGTAGAATACTCACTTACAAAATATTTTTGGGCTGAAGTGGTTAGTACAGCATGTTATGTTCTGAATAGGGTGAACATTAGATCCAAGTTGAATAAAATACCCTATAAACTTCTTAAGGGTATAACACCAAATCTTTCACATTTGCATGTTTAAGGTGTTCATTCATAATAATGAAAAAACTCCTATAGGAAAATTTGATCCGAAATCTGATGAAGGAATTTTTCTTAGATATTCTAGTATTGGAAAATCTTATAAAGTTTTCAACAATAGAGCTTTGGTAGTTGAGGAGACCACACATGTAGTTTTTGATGAATCTGGCATTTTAAAAGAGCCAAAGTTGGAAAAAAATCATATTGAAAATATCTCTCATGAAATTGTAAAGACGAAGTTGGAAGAAAAGGTTAAGATGGAAAACCCTTTGCTTAGAGAATGGAAATTTTCTAAGAGTCACCCTAAGGAATTGATTTTAGGTGAACCTAGTGAGGGTGTTAGGACTAGGCATGGAATTAGAAAAGAAGTAAATCATTCTACTTTTATATCAATGATTGAGCCCACTAATATAAATCAAGCACTTCGGATGAATTTTGGATTTTGGCCATGCAAGAAGAATTGAATCAATTTATAGAAATGATTTTTGGGAATTAATTGAAAGGCGTAAGAATTAAAGTGTTGTTGGGACTAAGTGGGTGTTCAAAAATAAAATGAATGATTCAGGAGTTATGATTAGAAATAAGGCTAGATTCGTAGCCAAGGGGTATAATAAAATAGAAGGGATTGATTTTAAAGAGACTTTTGCCCCTATAGCTAGACTTAAAGCAATTAGGGTTTTGCTAACCTTTGCCTATTTTAAAGGGTTTAAATTATATCAAATGGATGTTAAAAGTGTATTTCTGAATAGGGTGATATAAGAGGATATTTATGTTGAGCAACCTCCAGGTTTTGAAAATTCAAATTTCTCTAATCATGTTTTAAAATTAGAAAAGGCATTGTACAGACTAAAACTGGCATCTAGGGCTTGGTATGAGAGGTAAAATACTTTCCTATTAGAGAGATCATTTGATAAAGGAAGTGTGGACCCCACTCTCTTTTTAAAAAAGATAGGAGATGACTTACTCATTATTCAAATATATGTTGATGATAACTTGCTTGAATCAACTGATAAAACACTTTGTAATAAATTTTCAAAAATAATGAGTAGTGAATTTGAAATGAGTTTGATGGGAGACTTGAGTTACTTTCCTAGTTTTAGCATAATGTAAGGTGAGGAAGGAACATTTCTCGGTCAGTCAAAGTATGTAAATGATATCCTCAAAAAGTATAAAATAAATAATGCTACACCAGCAACTACACCAACAAGTTCCTCAGTTTAGTTAGATAAGGACCCTAAGGGAAAATTTGTTGATCAAAAGAAATTTAGAGGAATAATTGGATCATTACTTTATTTGACAGCCAGTAGACCATATATAATATTTAATGTTTATCTATATGCTCGATTTCAATCTGATCCAAAGGAATCACATTTGACAGTAGTTAAAAGAATATTGAGATATCTTTTGGGAACTCACAACTTAGGAATTTGGTGTCCTAAGCACAGCTCTTCTTTTGAGATAATTGGATATTCTAATTTAGATTTTGTAAGATGTAGGGTAGATCAAAAAAGTACATCTAGAATATATGAACTTTTTAGAAATTCTTTAGTTTCTTGGTCCGGTAGGAAACATAACTTAGTAGCCCTTTCTACTGCTGAAGCAGAATACATTGCCTTAGGTAGTTGTATGGCACAGGTTCTTTGGTTAAAATAACAGTTGATTGACTTAGGATTTTTGATTGGCATAATTCTAATTTTCTGTGATAATACTATTGCCATTTGCATTTTAAGGAATCATATTCAACATTCTAGAACCAAGCATATAGACATAAGGCATCACTTCATTAGAGATCATATAGCCAAAGGAGAAATTGAATTCCATCACATTAATATTAAAAATCAACTTACAGACATTTTATAAAACCATTAGCTTTTGACACATTTAGCATTTTAAGAATAAGGCTAGGTGTGATTGATCTTCATGCTTAATTTGAAACTCTGCAAACTTGATTTATTGTGTGACCATGTGTTTGTTTATGTTGAGTGTATGTGTAGTATAGCTTGTATGGTTTTGTTTTATATTATTTATTTTTGTTGGCTTTGTTTTTACTTTTTTTTATTGTTGGTAATGTTTTTGAAAAAAAAAGGTTGCATGTCATTAGTTTTAAAATGATTAGCTTTGAAAGGTTTTTCAGTTTATCATATTTTATTTTAAGTGTTATTTTTGAACTATACAAATTCTTAAGATTGAGCATGATAATTTTCTTAGTTGAGGTGTTGAAATAAATTTTTCATAGTATTTTATACTATACGATGACATCATTGTACTGTACGATGTGTGTAGTTTATCTGTACACATGGGGACAATTTTACAGATAATTTCAGTTATTATTACTAATCGTGCATATGAACATGTATTTCATCTGTATGATCTAATTATCAATTTTGAGTGGGGGACAAAACTAACCATCATTAAATATTTTTTAATATTCTAATCATCTCGGATGACCATATGTTCGTCTATTCGATCAAATTGTCAAAAAGCCTGTACGAAAGGATGCCTCAGAAATGGCATTTTACAAAAAGTCGTTTCTTTTTTGGCTGTTTTCGTTGGTATGTACGAAATAAATTTTGTCCCGTACAAAATTTCAATTGTACGTACAATCCATATTTCATACTATTTGATGGGTTATGTTTCTTCAAATAGAAGGGTCTTTGGAGAAGTTATTCATCGCATTCTCATCCATTTTCAAACCCTCTTGAGATCAAGTTCGAGTTATAGCTAGTAGCCGCAAGCGACCCCATTCTAAGGCCTCTTCCTCTAGGACTAGTAGGGATAAAAAATTTCTATCTAAAGAGAATGAGAATGCTTTTTATAGGTATACGGTTGTAAAAATAACCCCTTCTTGTCTCCTCATGCAAAATAATATTCACTTCTCTGTTTTTCCCTTACTCGCCTCTACTCAATTTTATTATATCCTGACTCTTATCTATGCCTATAATAAACAAACTTTTCAATTTTTCCTAGCCAATATGAAATTTAATCAAGACCACTCAAGGATCACTTTATATGTTTTCAAGGAAAGAGTAGAGATCATCAAGGAAAACTTAGGCACATTCCTCCACCTAAGAACCCAAGGAATTAGGGCCCATACATTATCTTCTACGGAAGACTACGACTGGTCTGAAGTCAATAAGGTTCTTAGAGGAGTAGCCCATATGGGTCATTTGCCACGTGTTTACACTGTAAACCAAAATGCCTGGATTATCCAGCATATTTTGCGAACTTCGATTATTCCAAAAGCTGGCGACGGTATAAACATGACTCCTCTTCTATCCACAATGAACTCCATCTCTTAGGGACCTTGAGAGAGCAAAAACCTTTTTCCACATTTCTTCTCATGCTTCGATAATAAGCAATTAAAGTCACCTCCTATAATACAAGGATTATAACTTGTCATTTGTTCCTCTATCAATTTCAACAATTTCCTTCTTTCATAAAGATCTTTGTTACCATGAATTATCGACACTGTCAGTGAAAGGCCTTTAGGAGAAATTAAGTTCCCAACTATACATTGGTTAGAAGAATTCAAACTGGAAAAGGATGAAATATTATTTTTCCAAAGATCAAGAATACCTCCCGATGTTCCATTAGCAGCGTAACGGAAAAAATCCCAATCATTGCCAACAATTCTTTGAACTTTAGCTTTATCCAAAGTTTCTAATTTAGTTTCCATTCGCCCAATGAAGAAAACATCATTCTCAAAAATCAAACTCCTCAAATAATGAGAAGCTTCCTTTTTCTTAGATCCCCTACAATTCCAAAAAACCATGGAAGACATTAAGGACGAAATGGGGATGGGGCCCCAGCCCTTTCATTACCTCCTTCACCTTTCCTTGTTCTCTGGCTACCCTTAATTGATCCCAACAACTCCACCTCTTTAGAAAGCTCATCTTATGTTGAAAAGATTTTTGAGTATTCTTTTCATCCTCAATAGTTACAAGATTACATTTTACTTTATGATCTTTTACATTACCATTCATTCCACTCACATAAATTGATAAAGCAAAACTTTGAACCTTCAGATCAAGCATCGGAATCACCTGATGAGATTGTGTCCTTTCAATCCTCCAAAATTTTGAGCATAATTCTTTTTATCAAGAGCTTCTTCCAATTGTAAATTGCAGGTTTCATTAACTATATTGATTTAGATTTCTAAATTTTTTTTAACTAAACCGGAAGCGTCAAATAAACATTCAACACATCTCCAATCTTCACTCATCACCCTTTGTAGGTTCCTTTCCAACTGTAACATGATTTTTACCATTCTTTTCAGCAACTAAAACTCCTTTCACCTTCTCAAACTCTTTCTTCAAACTCTATTCTTCTAAGGAAGCACCACTAAAATCTACATAATTCTTTTCAGTTTAAGTAACTTAGACTCCTGAAACTAGTTTCTTCTGATGAAATGATGCTATAGATCTATTAGCAGATTTAAAAAACTTCTTCTTGTAGCTTACATGATTCCACGACCATAAGCGTTTGTTTCATTTCAAATCTTCTCACAACCTAATTCAACAGATAATGATTTTTTCGAAGCTTTAGCGATAACTTGGTTTTCTACGACAACATTTTGATTCATTGGACTAATAGATGAATGCTTATGAATATTGCCTCCGCTACTCATCTTGCAGTTGGAATGATTAAGTTTGATTTTGCAACAATTAAAACAAAAAAGATATCTTCTCATATTCAATTCTCTAAAAGAATCTCCCCTGAGAACCTTCAATGCAAACTTCTAAAGGAATTTGAGCATCCAAATTAATTTGAATACAAATCATTGCAAACTCCCACCTGCCCCAATTAAACATATTGACATACAAGTAAATGGGAGTACCCACCCCAGAAGTAATCCGAATAATATTTTTCTCATCCCAAAAATTTAGAGGGAGAAGTGGAAAATGGATCCAAATTGGCGGAAATAAATCCTACATTGTTGTGGAGAGAAGTGAGGATTCCAACTGTCCATACCAATGATATGATTACCTACAAATTATGGACCTCTACTCAGAACTAATTCCTTCGCTTCCTGAGATTGAAAGGAATGGAGCACCCACTCAAATCCCAAACTGGTTAAGTGAAATGAACCAAAGTTCCTCCATTGATTTCTAATGTTTTTCTAATAATGAAAAATTGAATAGAATTGCCAAACACCTTGATAATCACCGAGTTTCGAAGTCTATGAATATTTGCTTCTTAATTTAGAGGGTCTAATTTGACAATAACCCCATCCTCTGTCATTTCAATATTAATATTCGAAGATACCACTCTGATGTTAGGAGGCATTTTCTGCACATTCGGAAAAGACTTCTCAGCACGAGTAATAGATTCATGATGTTCAGAGTTTTTAAAGACTTCACCACAGTCATTCTTAAAAACATTATAAAAAATAGTCGGAAGAATAGCTTCTTTTGTCGCAGAGCTAGATTTGCCTTCTTCTTGCAACAAGCATTACATACCAATGACAATGTTGGAGAACCTATTAACTTTCAAACTTGGACCGGTCGAGGATGAAGCATCTTTGTCCAAGTGAGCCTCCTGATTGAAGCTATTAAATTTAACTTTATTGGAGATAGGGAGAATTTGAGGGATACATCCTCCATCATGTTTTTTCCCTTGCCTTCATATGAATCCATCTTCGAGTGTTTTGGAACATCTGACACCTCTCTGATAACCAAAGGAACACCATCAGCAGATTTATGCAAGTTCAAATATTGCTTGACAAAGAACTACCATAAGGAAGATTGGAAGTGATGGTTGATGATGATGGTTTTCGATCAAGCCCCGCCATGGGTGCACTGGAGGATGCAAAAATGCTCACGAAAGAGGCTCCAATGAAAACTCAAAAACTCTTTCTCTCTCTAAAAACACAAACTATCTCTCTCTATGTGGTTTGTTATTGAGGAAGTTATAACTAGCAGAAGTGTCCTTCAAAGATCCAAAAAGATGAAAAGAGGTGGCATTAAGAGTAGCAGGATAATTGATAACCAAGTTAGAAATATACTAAACATTCTCCAAAACCAGCAGCCAATATACTGAAAATAGAATCATCAGAATCCCAAAATAAGGGTCTGAAAAAGGCACCCCCAAACATAATGCTATATTAATGAGCATACTATGATCGGACCAGCAAAGTCATGAACCAAGCAGTTTCCACCACCAACAGTAGTAGGGATAATAAGATCAAAACACCACATCCTAAAGATTACAAAATAGAATAAATTACCCATAATTCAAAGACCAACTAGCACACCAGCCAAATTCATCATTAAAACCAACCCTTGTAACATCATCAAGAAGCCTATTTAAGGAGGTAAAATAATTAAGAAGATCAAAAATTTAATTAGTTGGGTCAATAGAGCTCATGAAGGTAGTAACTGAAGAGACATCATAAAGAGTACCCAAATTCCACTCAATTCTTATCCCGAATGCACTCTAGCACACCCAAATCGTGTAAAGGGTGCTAGAATTAGAAGAAGCAAACCAACAAAACGGAAAAATAACCATGATAAAACAAACACTGTGAATTCTGGCCCACCCACCAAAAAATAAGGAAAAACCAATATAAAGTATCCAAGGCTCATCAACAAATACAAAATTCCAACATGTCCAAAGGGGCCACCAAGGAGACAACCCAGATAAAACCATCATACAGCTAATAGACTGAAGCATTAGATCAGTAGATTTATTGAAAATTCTTTTTTTTTAGAGGCCCACAGAGGGACCTACATGTTAATATAAAAGAATGGTTACAAGGTCCTTAAAGGGGACTTTCAGCAGGCTAATGCTCTATAGAGCTACAAAAAAAGTCAAAATAAAATCGATGACTTGATGGTACCCTATACTAAGATTTACAAAATTTCCTAATAACTTTCTAGGGCTATAAGTTAACAACACCCGAGAAAGGAAGATAAGAAAAGAGACATTCAACACAGTCTTCCTATAGAAATTACTCATCTTGTCCACAAAAACATCAGTCCAAAAAACCTAAAAGAAATTGGGAGTGCAAAAAGGAAACAAGCATAAGAGAGCATGAAAATAACAAAGAAGTTTGTAAATAGATATGAGTTGAGAGCAATTAGAATTATATAAAATGTAGGTAAAGTAATCCCATTCAAATATTATGGAGAATATCTTATTTTTGGCAATCTGTAATCTTACCTTACCAACCTTGCAATCAAATAATAAAATTGTCATATTAGTACTATAATAAAAAACTTTTATAAAGCATAACCAAATAAAGTAAATGAACATAACCCAAGGCATAGAGTGAAATTCCTCATCTAAATTACTATAGTATAACAGCTCAAAATAGACAAAAGAAGGAACCAAAACATCACCCATTTGGAGAAAATTAAATTCCATCTCTAATGAAGGTTACAACATCCATCCATAAAAATAATACAAAAATTCCCCTTGGGCCCTCTGCTATAAAATCGGATAGCAAGGTAAACAGATATATTAAAATTAGAGAATATGGCTCATGATAATAATTCAAATAGCACGGCTCGTAACGGACATCACTATATACCCCATAACAATTGACCAAATAAAAAATATGTACCGCAATCCAGAAAGCAATAGAAATATAGCAGCCATCAAAAGTAATAGCATTTAATGAGTAGCCGCTAAAAATAACCCCACCAATGACTAGTGTTATGATAAAAAATGTTCCCGTACCATAAAATATAATGTCAATGTTGAAACCTTGCCACAACCAAACAATCCAACATAACAGTAAGCGGAACAACCAACCATAGAAATGAACTTGACTTAAATTTAAAATGTAAGAGCAAATCCATCTCTTGGAACCGAATATAGCTCCCAGAGTATTAAAGAAGGCACTAACAGAAATAATGATACAGGTAAGGGTAAAACAACATTAGTCTAGCAACATCAGTAGGTGACGATAGAGGAAACCACACAAAAATAAAACCCTCAAACAAGACAACATTAATCTACAGTAAACCCAAAAGGCAAACTCAACAAACTAAGCATAAATATTCTGATCACGAAGGGTGCAGGATAAAGTGAGAAACTGGCTCAAGTGTATAGTGTTGTTGAAATCATGATTATCAATATCCACCTGTTGCTCGAACCCAATCCAATAACTACCCAGCATATGAAAGAAACTTTAGAAATAGGGGCAAATCCACTCAATCAGATGTAGCACCAACAATTGCCACAGATGAACGAGGCACAAGTACCCACTCCAATAGCTCTTAAGAGAGAAATAACAATCAAATATAAGATAACTGGCAACCTTCACACCCAAAAAACTATTTGACAACATGCACTGATTATAACACCTCTGAAATGTAATATTCAATCTATAAATATCTCTATTCCCATTCCATATAATTAAAGTAGGAAAAGATTGGCAACATAGATGAATAAAGATACACTCTGAAAGATGTACAATCATAGCCAGAATAAAACCCATCCAAAAAGAATACCAAAATGAATCCAAAGCTCCAAGAGATAAAAACTAGAGAGGAAACCAACAGTACATAGAAATTAGATAATAGGCGGCCAACAAATTGGACCCAATCACTCAAAAACAACCAAAGAAGACACCCCTCAACATAAAACCAAAAATAGAGACATTAACTAAACCGAACATATGGTAATCCAAAATGGTTTTGTCTAACCAAACCCTTAAGATTAACAGGTAAATGAACCACCATATTAAGTAAAATTACTCAAATGGAAGCCATTTTAGCAAGACAATTCGTAGCAGCATTTCCTTCACGCAAAACATGGGTAATGGAAAAATAAATGAGGGAGACCCACTGTTTAATATCACTAATCGTATAAAAGAATGATGGGTTAGACATCATATTACCATTAATATAATGAATAAGCAACTCGGCATCAACTTCGATCCACACTTTAGTGATACCTAAAGAGATACATAAATGTAAACTATATTATAAAGCCTGAATTTTAACCAAAATCATAATATTAGAAGAACTAGGTCCCATAAAAACAATTATAACTTGTCTATTAAAATCTCTAATCAGACCACCACAACCTATATTGAAATCATTAAGAGAGCCATTAGTGATGAGGTTAAAACACCCAACAATGGGTTTAATCCATCTAATAATTCTATAAGAAGTAACAATAGAATCTAAATGATGAGAAACACCAAAATCAGCAGAAGTATGGAAATAACCAATGAAAGCGTTACCTTTAATCAAATTAGCTAAAGATAATTGCATAATTTTATCTTTGACTTTACCAACAAAGCTCATTGCATTCATATAGATATTTTCATGTTTTGCTTCATTTCCACTCTTCCACAAAAACCAATAAATAATAATAAGCAAAATATTATGAATATGGCCTTTAGCCTCCAAATTACGAACTAACTCTTGAGCCAATAAAACATTATCAAAGATAGACCTACCCTTAGCAAAAATAATTTGTTCCAAAGAAATTATTTTAGGTAATAAAATAGTCATTCTGCCCATAAGAAATTTAGCATTTAGCTTATTGAAAAAAGAACACAAGCTAATCAGACAATAATGATTCCAAAAGTTAATAGGACCATTCGTAGGGATTAATGTAATCAAAGTAGACGTAAAAAATTTTGGATAAAAATTTCCCAAAAAGAAATCCTGAATAGCATTTATGAGATCTTTCTTAATAATGGACTAACATTTTTGAAAAAACTTAGTGGTAAAGCCATCGGTACTAGCAACAAAATCAATATTCATACTACTAAGACTTAAAAAAATCTCATCCTCAGTAGACAGTTTAGTTAGAAAAATACTATCCTCCTCAGAAATGGGAGAAGGAATAAAAGAACAATCAATGCTTAAATCCGGAGAGAATGCTTTGTTGAAAATCTATTGAAAGTAATCAATACCAGAGGCATAGAATGAATAGAAACAACTTTAGGTGGAGTAATCTAGTGAATGCTGTTAGCAACTTTCTTATGGTTAGCAATATTGTGAAAGAATTTAGTATTTTTATCCCCCTCAACCAAGAATTTATAAGAGGCCTTTTCTCTCCAATAAACTTCCTCTTTTTACTGAAGCTTAAACAAAGAAGCCTTAGCTTCATTAAGTAACACAAGATTCTAAGAGGAAGGGTCATTCATATAGATGATATCGGCACTATTAACCAAATACTCAGTATAAGAAATATTAGAAAAAATATTTTTAAAAGCGCACTTATTACACCAATTAAATTTTTGCTTAAGCCTTTTGAGTTTAAAGTAGAATCTAGTCATGCCCCCAACATTATCATAAGGAAATAAAGGAGCGTTCCAATTACTATTAACAATAGTGGTAAAGGAATCATCTAAAATCCACATGTTTTGAAATCTAAAAGGATAAGGAGTATTGGTGCTATACTGAGAAATATTTAAAAGTAAAGAGGAATGATCACATAAAGTCGTACTTAAATGCTCGATATGAGTCATAGGAAAAGAAGAAATCCAAAAATCATTAAATAAATTGTCGTCTAATCTTTGCCACATAGTAGCCTTATTCAAAGTAAAAGTATTCCTAGAAAAACCAATATCATGCAGATTGCATTTGTAAATAATATCATTAAAACCTTCCATAGTTTGAAAATTAGTTGGTTTCCCCCCAATTACATTAAAAATGGTATTGAAGTCACAACAAATCATCTAAGGAACTAAAATAATTGAGGAAAAATCACTAAGCTGTTTACATAACATTTTCCTGCTAGTTCTAGAAAAAGAAGCATAAGCAAAGGAAGCATAAGATGGTAATTGAAAACTATTAATAGACATATGCACAATTTGAGGATAATAAGTAATAATGTCAAGGAACAAGAATTTTTTCCAAAATATCCAAATATGATTGGAACAATTACTAAAAGCCAAATTAAAACCCAAACTGGATTGCATCGAATCAATAAACGTGGAGGAAATTAAAGGCTCAATTAAAACAAGCAGCAGATTATTGTGGTTCCTGCATAAGTTTCTCACTCTGTCCTTGGACAATGAAGCCCGCACCCCCGATATATTCCAAATGAGAGCCTTAACCATTAGAATTAGTAGAACTATTTGAAGCTCTTATTATCCTAGATGTACTGCCCCCACCAGTTTTGTTATTCTTTTTTTTTTTTTTGGATACATTAACGAAATCATCATGAGAATTCTTGTTGTTCCCCTCATTCTCTTTAGGCTTAGTTGAAACAACATTTTGCTTATCCATAAGACATTCTCATGATAAAAAATCTCACCTTCCTCATTATCATCATTTGGTATTTTTGAACTCACCCCAATGTTATGATTTAAAGTGCATTCACTTTGAGGTAATGTAGCTAGAGCATTACTTTTAACACCTACAACCATAATTATATCACCAATAGTATTATAATCATTAGATTCAAGCATACAAGGATTATTATTCTCACAATTTATACCATTCAAATCATGCCAAACCGATCCAATAAGGGAAGTGTTTTCCATATTTTTATTCAAGGGGTCTGTTTAATTGTTACCATCAATAGACTTATCATAATGACCATATTCTAACATCTCACCTACGGCCTGTTCTTCACTATTAATAACATCGTGAAGATCCTTGGAAATATCTTCTTGTTTCGCTTCTCAGTGTTACCTTCTGCTACAATATTAGAACCTGTTCCTCGATGAAACAGACGCTCTAGCCAAAGGTTTATCCCACGGGTTTGGGGAAGGTGAGGAAGGATTCACCTCCATCCAACAAACGCATCGGAACCCTAAGGCCGAAAGGCCTCAGGAAAAATAGCTAAAAACTAAAATTAGATGGAAATCTTAATAAACAAACCAAAATCTTAAAAGATCGCAGCCAGCAAATAGTGGAAATCACGATCGTTAGAGCCAGAGAATGCACCAAAGAGAGAGAAAGTAGACGTCATAATGGTGAACTTATATATTTAACTTTTGGGAGAAGGAATTTAGGTCTAGATTTATTGAAAATGCTTTTTTTTTTTGGACAAACCCACCAACGGGCCTACATGTTAATATCAAAAAAAGAGTGCAAAGTCCTTAAGGGGACCTCCAGCTACCTACTACTCAGAAGTGCTACAAGAAAAGTAAAAAAGAACCTAAGAGCCGGATATCCCCACTAGGCATGCTTACAAGAATGCATAGTAACTTTCAAGAAACCCAGCTAGAAAGGAAGAAATTGCAACCATTCAGCTCAGCCCTGAACAAAATGAGAATAAGCCTCCAAAAACCTATAAACAAGGCTAGCAAGGACACTTAAATAAATAATTAAAAGTAACAGAAAAGAGGTAACAAAGAAGTAATATCACTAAGCAAGTAAAGTAACCTTCAGAACAAGAAAAAGTTAACCTAATTAACTGCATGAGAAGACATAGTAATATTAAGGATAATCCTACAAATAACCTAATTAAAACATAAAAATAGCAGGCCAGCACAGCTACCGTATACCATACCAGCATCATAGCACACATCAAGATGATAGCCCTAATGTCACTCAAATCTAACACCAAAGATATTAAAAGGAAATAAATACAGGCTATAATGCAACACAAATAAATTGGCAACACCCGTGCACATCCAACCCCACGAAACAAACCAGCAGAACATACCATAAGAGAGAACATACACTAAATAGAAAATCAAACACCACCCCCTGGCCAACCTAGTAGGCCATAAAAACATGCCCAAAAACAAAGGTAGCTCAGCATCTATTCCAAACCGATAACAGACAGTCAGAGGGTGCACATAGCAATAGAACCTCCAAGCACCAGAGCCACCACAAGGATAACCGGAACCCATAGGATAAATAATAAAAAATAACCAAGTCAAAAGAGAGAAATAAGGCAACAACATTGCCCACGCATCAAGTCCAAAATGGCTAACAACCAGAGCATCAACAAAAAGTGATGAAGGCTAGTTAAACTAAGGAAGAAATTACCAAAGCAATCATCATAAATAAAACCCCATTGCCGCTCAATTTTTATCCAAAAGAAAGTAAAAGGAACAAACACCAACATAACCATAATGACAAGAACCGGCCACTCCAACCCCAATAGGAGTACCAATAAATAATAACATAGAAATAAGACCCAGAATTAGCAGATAATAGATAATCCAGATTGCAGTAGTAGGCCAATCCAGAAATCTAATACCCCCTGCCCAATCAGAAGTAGGCAAAGGCACAACTCGCTAAACAAATTCTCCCTAAGAGTAGAAGAGCAACAATAGAATTCCATAACCAGATGTAAAGGATGGTTCCACCCAGTAGGCAGCCCCCAATAATTACCACAACCAAACAAGAAGGAGAGCCCCCATATATAAAGAGTAAGTAAAGCGGACCCCCAGCACTAAAGATCATCCCTATAAGAATCGCACCAAATGAAAAGAATTGACACAAAAAGTTAGAAGAAACTAAAGCCAAGAGAATCATATCAGACTAAAATATAAAAATAAACCCAATATAAAACTAGAAAAGCCAAAAACTACAGGATTCTGACATAAGGAAGGCCCAGATGGTGAAGCCTCGCTAAACCCACAAGTTTGGAGGGAAGAGAAGCCCCCATAAACTCCACATAATCCATCATATTACAACCCAAATTAGCTAAAAAATCATCAGCATCATTACCTTCCCTACAAATATGAGATATGGAAAAATTGATAAGCGACAACCATTGCTTAATCTCTCTGATGGTATAGAAATAAGAAGGATTAGTATTGACTTTTTCAGTAATATAATGAATCACAAGCATAACATTCACTTCAATCCAAATATTTGTAATCCTAAAAGAGATGCATAATTGTAACCCAAATTTTAAAGCCAGAATTTCAGCCATAATAGTAGTATGGCCATCTGAGGGACCCGCACAGGCCACCACAATTTGGCCGTTGAAATCCCGGATTAAACAACCACAACCAGCTTTGGAATTTTTGAAAGATCCATCAGTATTAAGTTTGTAGCAACCCTGATGAGGTTTAAACCATCTAATCAAAAGAACAACATGAGACTGGGCATTAGTAGCAATATAAATACCAAAGTGCTCAACAATCTGAAAGCAGCTTTTAAAAAATTCTCGATTGAGCAAATTAGCCAAATATAACTATCTCATTTTGTCTTTAAATTTAATAGTTATGCTAATGGAATTCATAGTAATGTTCTCATCCTTCGACTCATTCCTACTTTTCCATAGGAACCAACAAATAATAATAGGTTAAACATTATGAATATGCCTTTTAGTAGGAACCACCCAATCCTAAAAGATATTATTAATGTTATTATAATCCTTATAGAATTGGGTATTAAAGATATTATCAAAAAAATAACCACCCTTTCAAAGTAATAGGACCATTAGCAAAAACATGGTTCTAATTTGCCAAGTGAAAACAACATTGGCATTTAGAAATAATATGAAAACCCCTTTTAAATAAAATAGTATCCACAGGAATGTAATTATTAATAATTCTCCAAATCAGGATAGAATATGAAGGAGGAATACCTTTTTGCCATATGGTAGAGAAAATTTGATAATTAATCTGAGTGTTCCTAATAGAGTGTCAAACTTATTTGTACACAAATCTGCCATCCTTAGAATTTTTTAACAAAATACAATCTTCCTTATCAAGTTGAAGAGGAACTTGCAAAATGAGATTGATGACAAAATGAGGCACCAAATCAGAAAGATAATCATCATTCCTTATCCCATCTTGAATAAAATGAGAAACTTTACATGCCCTAGTAGTATGCGTATTAAGCAGATTATCAATAAAGGAAAATCCTAACCAATGTCTTGCCAAAAAAAGATGTCACCCAACCCCCCCCCCCCCCCCCCACCCCACACCACATTGGATGAAATTCTCAGCATCCCATTTAATAGAGCACAACCTTTTAAAACCATCAGTAAAAATAATAAAATCATTAGCAAAACTCAAATAAGGTACAAGAAAACCACCAGTAGTTCAGTACCGTAAGTTGGGATGTTTCCAAAGAAGGTCATTAAGACCTCTAGACAGAAACTCCACTACCAAAATGAATAAGGCAAGGTATAAAGGATCCCCCTGCCTGAGGCCATGAGCAAAATTAAAAAAATCATGACTCTTACCATTAATAATGATTGAAAAGAAATAATGCTCCATACTATTCTTAATGATTATATTAAAGTCATTATTAAAACCAAATAAATTAAGTATGGTATAAAGAAATTTTCAATTGAGATTAACATAAGCTTTAGTAATATCAATAATGAAAATAGCATTACCACCAGCAATCTTATTCTCCAAATCATGAACTAATTCTTGAGCCAATAAAATATTGTCAAATATAGAATGATCTTTAATAAAATCTATTTAATCTAAGGATATGATTTTAGGAAGAAGTAATGCTAATCTGGTCATATGCCACTTGGCATTAAGCTTGTTGAAAAAAGAGAAAAGACTAATAAGACAAAAATCACTCCAGAAGATAATGACATTACTTTTGGGAATTAAAACCACAGAAGTAAAGGTAAAAATTTTGGGGTAAGGATTACCCTTAAAGAATCAATGACAGCATTTTCTAAGTCCTCTTTAATAATATGCCATGTTTTTAGAAAGATTTAGTTGTAAAGCCATCAGGGCCCACAACCAAATCAATATTTATCTCTTTGATGATTAATCAAATTTCCTCAGTCGTAGAAATTTTAGTAAGCATATTGTTATCCTCTTTAGAAATAATAAAGGGAATGAAAGAAAAATCCAAATCCACAAATGCATTGAAGTTTTTATGAAACAAATTCTTAAAATAATCAATACCCAAATCATAAATCAAATCAAGAGAATCTATGTGAGAGCCATCAGGGTTAATAATTTTATGAATGTGACTAGCAACCTTTTTATGGTTAGTAATGTAATGGGAAAAATTAGTGTTCCTATCCCCCTCCACAATAAATTTAGAAGCAACTTTTTGTTTCCAAAATGCTTCTTCTTGTTCTTGAAGTTTGAAGAGGATATCTTTATCCTCATTTAAAGAGGAAACATTCTCAACCGAAGGATCATTCAAATAATTGCTATCAACCAAAACAACTTGATTTTCAGCACACACAATATTAGAAAATAAATTCTTGAAAACACACTTGTTCAATAAATTTAACTTCTGCTTAAGCTGCATAAGCTTAAACCAAAGACTTGTCATGCCAACATAATTATCTGTAGGAAAAAGACGAGCCTGCCAGTTACTTTCAACAATGCTAGGAAAGACTCATGAAGAGTGCACATGTTTTGAAATCTAAATGGAGAATGATTATTAGTATGATGCATGGAAATATTCATAAGAAGAGGAGAGTGATCAGATATAGTTCTAGATAAATGCTTAGTATGAGTAATATGAAACTTAAAAATCTAATCATTATTAAAAAGAATATAATCTAATAGTTGCCACATGGTATCTTAACTCCGAGTCAAAGCATTGCCCAAAAAACGTATATCATGTAAATTAGAAATTAGGATTGTATAATTAAATTCTTTCAAGGCTTGAAAGTTTGGTGGTTTCCCACCAACCCCCTCATTAGCATTAGCGATAATGTTGAAATCCCCACCAACCATCCAATGTTCAGATAAATTGGAGGAGAAATCTTGGATTTGAGCGCACACAATTCTCTTATCCCTTCTAAAGAAAGAAGCATAAATGAAGGCAGCATAACAAGAAAATTGAAGAAAGTTAATACTAGTGTGAACAATTTGAGGGAAATCATTAGTAATAGTCATATTAAACCATTAATTCCAAAAGATCCAAACTTTGTTAGAACAAATACTAAAGAACTGATCAAAACCAAAATTAGTACAAATCATATCTTGCTTCGAAGAAGAAATTAAAGGCTCCAATGAAACCAAATTGTTAATATTGTGAATCCTGCATAAGTTTTTCAACCTATCACTAGAAGGAGGATTACCTATACCCCCAATGTTCCAAATAAGGGCTTTAACCATTGGAAGATGAAATGTTAAAAGCTCGAGTAACTTTGGATGTTTGACCATCCAAGTGCTTATTACTTTTGGTCTTTTTTCTTTCCAACTTTGGAATAACCATTCTTGTTCACCTTGGAAAATTGATTCAAAGGTGTAGACACCATGGAAATAGCATTTGGAACTTTTGATTTTCCTTTAAGAGACATGTTAGGCATTAATTCACCTTCCTCCATGTGATTCTCCCTTCCCCCATCCTCATTCTTAGATTGTTCTCCATTGATATGATTTAAAGTACACTATTTTTGAATCAAAGCAACATCATCCCCATCCTTGTGAAGATCATTATCATTATTATCAATTTAAACCTCTTCCTCCCCATGCGACATAATAATAAAAGTAGAATCACCTTCCCTATTCTGAAAAATTGAATCATCCTTTAGAGCAAAATTATCAACATTCGTTTCCTGGTCACTAGTCAGTTTATCTAAAGGTTTAGGATTATCTAAAGGCAAGGTTTGAATGTCAACCGGATTTTTTGTAAAATCAATGCTCTTTTTTATAGGAACATTATGTTTATTATCATTAGAATTCTTCTTCATAGGTCCCCAACATTCCCCTCCTTAACTCCTTTTTAAATGTTAGGATGAGACACAAAATAATCACTGAACAAATGACCATGCACTTTAAAATGAGAACAAAAATTAGGTATATTTTTTAACATAATTTTTGAAGCCAAACCTCTCTAGTATGATTCTTAGTAATGTCCATTTCCATAAGAGTCCGGGCAATAGAGGGTTTGGATCTTGAAGCAGTTGCTTGGTTGATTTGTAAAGGCCTACAAAATATGAAACCCAAAGCAAGTAAAACCTGAGAATTAAAGAAATGTAACCTCAAATTCAGAAAAGAAATCCATATAGGTACTATAGGAGACTCCTCTTTGATATCATAGTAAGGAGTCCACTTCAATAATCACTTCAATAATGTCTATTTCTTTGTATGTGTTTTCGCTTTATATTTTTAATTTTCTAATATTTTTCCTTTAGTGTTTGTAAAGGAATTTGATCAATGTTCATTTCTAATATTGAATTCGTAAATGAAATTTTTTCCTTGAATTTTGTTTTAGAAATTAGTAAGTGGTGTTTGACTCCTCTTAAAACAGTTAAAGGAAGAAAATTTGATGTTTGTCTCACTTCCTCTAACTTCTTTAGCGGTGTATTTTCTTTTTGAAAAAAAAATCTATTCAAATTTAAAGTTAGACATTGAAATAGATATCTATTTTATATTCCTTCAGTAATCTATCTCATATGAATAATGCTCCAAGTTAATGAATCACTTTTTAAATTTTCTTAATCAAGTTGTTGCATTCATCTTGTGGATATAATTCTATTTTATGGTTTACTCTTTCTTATATTAGAGAGTGAGTTCTTTTTCTCTTATATCTGGAAGATAATCTCATAATTGAGAGCCTTTAAAGGTTTCAAAAGGAAGCCACCTCATAAAAATGACAAGAGGCATAAAATGAGCCAAAAAATTGAAAAGAGGCACAATGACCGCCAAAATAATTACAAGATACACAAAGTGTATCAAAAATCAAAAGATTCACAAAGTGCGCCAAATAATTGAAAAAGAGGCACAAAATGAACCCACAAAGAAATAAGCTTCATTCGCTTTCAAATCTTTAAATCTTAGAAGAATTCATGTGCCACCTGATATCTTCAAACACTTGAATTTGAAAATAATGATTTTCTATTCATGGCATTGCCATATTATTTGTATCAAATAGTTTTTCATAATCGAAACTTAAAAAGATCACTTTTCCTATCTAATTTATTTTCTAAATTAGATTTTATGTTAAAAGAATTTTTACCAGTAAGGAATCTGAGCTCGGGTTAACAAGATTGATTTTCTACCCTTTCTACATTTCAACATTACCAAATCACTTCTTACGGATTTTTAAATCTAATAATAAGGTAAATTTATCATTTACTAGAGTTGATCGATTGAAAAAAAGTGTTCTTTTATTTTGATTTATGACTGGTTTCAATTTGATTTTTGTGTTATTTTATGTTTTTAGTATTTTTATTCCTATTTTGAAATCCTCCTGATTATCCCATTCCATCTCTTGGAATTTTTTAATTTTTACTCACATCATTGAGGATGATCCACATAATATTATACGATCTTAACTAAAATTCCAATCACTGATCACTACACATCCAACGGTTGATTTGAATCAATTATTGGTGATAATATTGGATGATTCTCATTTCATCCTATAAGAGCTACATGGAAAAAATGGTTGGATGATTTAAATGCAGTTGGGATGATCCATTATTATAAATATCTAGGACGATCGACGTGTTAGTCCTGTTCGATCTGTTTAGTCAATGATCATACAAGATGACTCATTGGGATGATTGCTTGTGTTTAATCATCTAGTACGATATCATACTATCTTGGAGGATTTGGCCAACTTTTTTGACCAATCATCTAGATGAATTTATTGCACTTGATCATCCTGGACGATCTCACTATCATCCTAGATGATCTAGTCGATTCTTTATAAACAGCCCAACTCCGTGCTCTTATTCACTCAAATTCTCTAATACTTCTTCTTTCTCCTTTAAAATCTGAGCCTTTGTAATGGCTGGAGGCATGTGGTCATGACAAATTGTTAGAAGTTCCTCCCTACGTCATGTTGATCCAAGATTTACAAAGGAAGTTGATGAAGATGCCTACAAAAGATATAATGAAGTAGGAATCACACCCTCCAAAATGATCAAATAGGAGGAACTCCACTTTCAAGTACTACCTCTGTTTTCTCATACAACTCCAAACTTTATTCTTACTCTTGCTTATCCCTTATGTTCTGAACCACCCTTTGAGTTCTTTGCAATCATGTGAATCAATAATGAGTATACTATCCTTGAATCATATGTCAATTGGAGACAAGTAGAAATCACCTACTAAAACTTTCATGATTTTCTACATCTATCCACTACTAGTGAAAAAGTTTATATTTTAGCTACAAATCCTAACTTTGATTAGACCCCTGTCAATAACACTCTTAGAGGATCCAATAGTAACTTCCACTTTGCCTAGGTTAGCACTCTAGTTCAGGATGCTTGCATCATCTAGCATATAATTAGAAATTCTATAATTCCCAAAGCAGCTGATCGAATCAACATCAGTCCTATTCTTTCTCTCACAACTTACTTCATAATGGCTCATATAGACTTTAATGCAGCTAATCTTTTAATTCATTATCTTTTTAATCTGACATGCATTAGAGATCCCAAACATAAGAGAATACTCAATATGGCCTTAGGACACATCATAACATTTTTCATAGAATCCAAGTACAACTTTTAATTTCCTACACCACCAGATCAGTTCCAAGTCTTCTATTATGATACCTCCTTCTATGTCATTTAAAGTGCCTCTCACCGCCAGGCTCGCTACCGAGAAGCACCTGAACATGAGGAAGGTCCAATACTTATTCCTGCACCTATTCCTATCCGCCAGCAGTCATAGATAGATTAGTTTCTTGAGAGGTTTGACCACTGGGAGGCTAGGTTTGACTCCTACATAGCCGCACAGAAGCAGCAACATACCAAGGACTTAGCTCACTTTGATGCTTACATAGTCCAGCAGCAGCAGTGGTATAACCAGGATATGGCCTAGTTTGGCAAGTAGTTTGCCTCTCTTCACCGATACTTTCAGCCACCACTACCACCACCTCCACCTCCACCTGATCAGGGTTCCTCTTATTTCTAGTTTGCTCATTGCTTTTATTTCTGTAGTTTTACTGATGTTCTTTTTTATACTTTATTCTATTTAGTGTTTTTCTTTTTCCTCCTTTTTGTGATGTTAAAAGGGGGAGTAGTGTGTTGTTTGCCTTATTTTAGTAAAATTTACCTTGCTCTATTTCTATTCTCATTTTTTTGTCTCATTTTTTTTAAATAAAAAAAGAGAAAACTAAAATTTTTACTATCTTTGAAATTTTTTTAACAACGAAGTTTGCCATCATAAAAAAGGGCGAGATTATTACAAATCTGGGTACAAGTACCATGATTTTGATGATAACGAATATTATTATTTCTTTTCTATTGATATCACTGCATATCTATTTTATTTGACCTGTTTACTAGCCTTTCAGGTCCACAAGTTCACCTGCAATGTAAATCAACTCAAGATCGGGTAGATGAGGGTTAAGTCTATCTATAATTTCAATTTTAATGTCCTTTTACCTTTATTGAGTCAATTAATGTATCTGGTGGACCCCAAGTTAAGTAACCTTGCACACACACACTCAAGGGAGTGAGTTGGTGAGTTAGTGATTTTTTTTAGTTTTTTAACCTAATCGTACAAGATAATTTATATCGCCTTAGACGACTAGTTAAAAATAAAAACCCTAATTAGGGCATCCCAGTTGATTAAGAGTGATAAAACTAATTGTACTAGAAGATCCCTATGGTCTAGGATGATTAATTTAGATTATGAAAAATAGTCGCCAATCCTACTTTAGGTAATTTTTTAATTTTCAAATTTTATACTAATCGTATAGGATGATGTGTATCATCTTGGTTGATTAAGATCAATCATAACTAGACTAATCCTATGATTAGGAGAATAATTATGGTAAAACATAATTTGATATAATAGTATAGGATGATCGGTCTTGAACATCCTAAATGACAGACAACATGGATGGGATGATATGGGATTGCCAACTTTCATACCAGATGAATACCATAATTTTTCAACTAATCATCCTAGATAATGGACCTGTTTCATCCTCGATGATAGAGAAGTACATGGGATGATTAGGCATCATTGGGTATCATACTAGATGAAGTTCAATTGATTCAAACTTATCATCTAGGTTAATATTCTAATCATTTGGAACAATCAGCCTATTTCTCTTGAACTAATCATACAGGGCAATATAATTTATACTAGCTGAAAGGGCTATTTTTTTGTAATCATATAGGATGATCTACGGATTGTACTAGATAATTAGAAGCATAGAATTAAAAATTAGGGCTTCTTTTGGACGATCCCTATTTAAGCAATTATATTAACACTAGAGTTAATTTTTTGCAGTTTAGTCCTCCTAAGAGAAAGCTTTGAGAAGGAAGAGGGAGAGGTTGAGAGAGAGCGAGATCCTTGTGAGCGGGAGTTGTGAGGCATTCACAAAGGTTTATCAAGGCAAGGTGTTCATCATCTACTTCAAGCTGCTATCCTTATTCCTTAGTGGCTCTGATGGAGATCTTCATCAACATCAGATCAAAGTTCTCTGCCTTCACTAGGAGGGTAAAAAATGATTTCTAGGTTCTATACCTAATCTAGGAAGGAGTAAAAGGATTCTCAAGTTCTTTGCCTTCACCAGGAGGGTGAAAAAGGATTTCCAGGCTCTCTACCTACTCCAGGAGGAAGTAAAAGGATTCAAGGTACTCTGCCTCATCGGGTCGGTGGAAAGATTTTGTTAGGGCTTCTCTGCCTTGATGTGGGGACAAAAGGAGGGACACTACTTTTGGTGCAATACCTAGAAAAGTGGTATCTGGGGAGTGGATGTAGGTTGAATGATGCTTTATGGGCTTACAGGACAACATTGAAGACCCCATTTGGAATGTCTCCCTATAGAGTAGTTTTTCGGAAAGCTTGCCACTATCCAATAGAATTATAACGTAAGGTTGGGCTATAAGGGATATGAATTTTAATCTTAAGAATGTTTAAGAGAAGAGAGTGATACAATTGAATGAACTTGACAAAAATTAGATTGGATGCCTATGAAAATGTTAAAATTTATAAAGAGAAAAGTAATAAATATCATTATCCTAAGATCAATAGGAAAGAATTTACACATAGGCAAAATGTATTTTTATGTAATTCAAATTTATGAATATTTCCTAGAATGTTAAATTCTAGGTGGTCAGGGCCATTCAGTATCATTTGATTCTTATGGAGTTATAAAAATTTAGGATTGGAAGACAAGCCATTCATTTAAAGTCAATTTTCAAAGACTTAAACCTTCTTGGTGGTGATATAGACTAATCTAGGAATTTCTTATTATTGGCTCTGCTTGAACGGTACTTAGCATAGTCTGGCCGAAGATTATAAATTTGGTGTTGCTTGGGAGGAAACCAAAATGATTATATGTATTTTCTATTTTAACAAGGTTTGATTCTGTACTAATGATGTTCATGTTTACATTTAGAAGTTTCTTTGGTTAGGTATGATGTGTGCTCCATGGATGTTGTGAAATGTGTTGAAGATTTGGACTTATGTGTTGGAACATGTGCAAGAAAATTAGCCAGAGCACTGTAGCATTGAGTCTCTGATCACCTCAGCACTATTTCAATCACAAATTTATATATGAATATATTGCTATAATGTTGAAGAAACCAATTTTCCTAGTGCCAAATTAGGCCTAAAGCATCGCAACATCAGCAATGCAATGGTACAACCAAAAAAAGAGCACCGTGATGCAACCTCCATCATGGTAGTGCGCAGTTAAACTCCATTATGAAGGATCTTGACATTCCTTAGAGGTAGGCTCTTCAAGCACCACGGTAGTGGGATAGTCAAAAACCTATTATATCAAGTTATAAAGCATAGTGTCGGGATGCCATCAAACTCCAATGCTATAATGCATAGACCTTCTTTGAACAGAATGACTGTTCGACTATCGGGGTGCTGTAGCAGTACCTAGCAGCACTGTATTGCTAGTCATTTTATATAAGCAAGAAGATTGTGTTTTCATTTCGCCATATAATCTTCTTTTAAAGTTGGTGATCTAAAGTTAGTGTTCACCCATCCAATCTTTACAAATTGCTCCCAAACTCATAGTAGGCAAGAAGATATTAGTATTAACCTTCCATGATGATAAACGATTTGTTATTGTCAGTTCTGAAATAATGTATAACAACCGGATTATACATAAAACACTTATCCTTGAGTAAGGCTTAAGAAATCTAGTGGGGAGGTAGATAAGCTAAGAATAAAGAAAAAATGGGATCTTTTTATGAGTCAACCTAGCCCTATGTAGTATCCATCATACAAGAGTTCTTCTCTAACATGAAGTAACCCCATACTGGTGCTTTCTTCATAAGAGGGAAATGGGTATTTTTCACTGCTGTGATAATAAACCAAGTCTTGCATACCGTAAATTCTGAGTTTGATGTGGAAGAATATCTAGCTTTAGCATCTCTTCCATTAATTATGACAATCCTTTGGTTTTGACCTATAGGAACTCTAATACTCAATAGAAGATAAAGGAGGATAGGATAGTAAACTTCTCTTTGTCAGTCTGACACTATCTTACTTTGTTGTTATTTGGATTAAATTAATGAAAATAAAAAACTCTAAATTTCCACACTTTGAAAATTTCATTATTTTTCTTTAATTATATCTTTTGCACTCTTTCAATTATATACAACTTATAATTACTTGGAATAAGAATTTTAGAAATTAAAAAAATAAAGATAATTAAGTAATTAATAGTGCATAATTTGAAAATTTACCAAACATAACAATATAAATAATAATTAAACATTGAATTTAAGTTAATTCTTCTTAATAAATAGAATTCCTATTATCACTTAAGCACTTGACTACTGATAGAGGATTAATTGATTTAAGGATTAATGTGGATAAATTATTTAAATTATTCTAGTTATTTATTAAGTAAGTAATTAGGGGATTAAGAAACATTTAATGAACCATAAATTGAATAAAATGTTATGGCTAAAGATCGGTATTCAAAATCAATGTAAAGTGTTTAGCAATTTAAAAAGCTAATGTGAAAATAAAAATTGAACTAGGGAAAACTCATTAGATCGTTGCATTTGACAACATCGCTCCGGCATTTTGGGCGATCGTGAGGGGATTTTAGGTTTCCTCTCTAAGCTCTCCTCCACCTCTCATCAGAGTGGATATTCAGCTACTTTGTTTGTTTTATTTTTCTTCTTCATTTTGTTGGTTAGCTCCCTTAATGCTTTTTTGACTCTCGACGAGATGTTTTTTGGTTGGGTATGGGCAATGGCTGCGCCATCATCTTCCAACCCATGGCTTTCAAACAATGTTACTAAATCTCATTCTATTAAAGACGTGCTCGCTAGTTCCTCTTCTTCTCCAAAACATGAATTTGTTCATTCGACTTATAAGGGTTCATCGGCTTTGATGTTTGATGACAAAGTTGTCTCACAACTTGCGGCTCCTTTTGCTTTTACTTTGGTGTGCAAATTTGTGCTTTATAGGCATAATCGGACATCATTTGTAAGTTTTTTGTGAATCTAAAACTTTTGGGTTCATTCTCTATGGGTCTAATAAACAACGACACATTGCTATTCAAATAATGAATAATCTGGACTATAGCCAAATTTTTTTTCTAAGAGATCTTATTATATTTTTGGTTGTTAAATGCGGCTCTTAAAATGGACTCTTGAATTTGATGTTCGTGAGGAATCTTTGATAGTTCCTTTATGGATATCATTTCCCAATCTAAGATTACATTTTTCTTTAATTCTCAAGTTCTTTTTGCTCTTGCTTCAATTTTTGGTCGACCACTACAAACTGATTAAGCTACTTCTAATATCTCCCGACCCTCAGTGGCTTAGGTTATGGTTGAATTGGATCAGAGCTAAGTTGTTACTTTCAGAAAGTCAAATTTGAAAACTTTCCTATTTTTTGTTCTCATTAAAAAATGCATGGTCATTGAGTGTCGAATTGCTTTATTTTACATTCGCATTTATGAAAGCAAAAGGAGAAATCCAAAGTTTTTTTTTTTTTGGGGGGGGAGGGGGGGGGGGGGGGGGGGGGGGGAATACAATTATGAATGACCTAGAAATAATATCACAAAACAATGAGGATGCTCTTGGGGAACCTTAGCATTTGGAATGTTCAAAATATTCATATTGAGGTTGAAAATGTTAATGATGTAGGAATGGTTGAGCCTTACAATTTATCTAATGTGCAGGGAGTTAATCAAGATGTTTCTCAAAACATTTCTACAAATGAGAATAGAGATGTTAATGATGGGAAATTTGTGGATGAACAAATGTTGGCTATAGTTATGCATGTTGTTCTTAACAAAAATCTCTCGCAATTGGTTACTCATGTTGAAAATAAGCAGTGCACTAACTTATTCCTTCTTTAATGAATGTGCAGGATAATGGTTTAGAGGGAAGTATGGAAGAAGGTGAATTTATTTCAAGTTCCAATCCTATGGAAGGAGTTGCCTCGATGAATGAGATTGTGCATTTAAATAATAGTAAAAGTTTGACTGGTATTGGTAACTCTACTGGTTGTCATAATGTTGATGAATTGGTGAATAGTAATGATGTATTTGACAATGCTGAATGTTTATCCCATATGCAAGATTTTACTTTAGTTTCAAATAAATGGAATAAGAAATCAAAAGACTAGTGTGCTCAATCACCTAGAAGTACCCATTTTTAAACTTTGAATAAAATTCTTACTATTGATTAAGTCCATTATTTGGAATGTTAGGGGCATTGGGTTCCACTCCTCTCAGATTAGGGTTAGGAATTTATGTCGTATTTATAATATTTTTTTCATTGTTATTATTGAACCTCTTATTTCATTTTTCAAGTTGAATGAGATGAATACTTTTCTATGTTTTTAGACATAGTTGGGCCAATGTTTCTAATCAAATTTGGATTCTTTGGAAAGATCCAATTACTATTGATGTTATTGGAGATTTTACTCAAGTTATGCATTGTAAAATTGAATGCAAGAATTTTGCTTTGTATGCATCATTTATTCGTGCATCTTCATTCTTGTTTACTTAGAAAAAAAATCTTTGGAAGCAACTTTTTGATTTTTGTGGTCTTATGGATTCCCCTTTGCTTGTTGGTGGCAACTTTATTTCCATCTGTAACTCTAGTGAGAGGCTTGGCAACTGCCCTCTTAACTACCAGTCTATAGATGATTTTAAAAATATGATTATGGATTGTAAACTAGTTGATATAGGTTTTTTTTTGTAGTTCCTACACTTGGATTCATTGTAACATGTTGCAAAGGCTTGATAGGGTGTATTTTAATGACTTATGGATTAATGCTTAAAATAATACTTTTATTGAACATCTTAGTAAATTTTTTTCTGATCACTCACCCCTTTTGGTTGGTATTAAGTCTAGGAATACTAATTATATATCATCTTTTAGATTCTTAAACATGTGGCTTCTTAATGATAATTTTTTAGATTTAGTCAAGGAAAATTAGGAAACTCCCCTTCACACTGATAATTCTATTGAAGGGATGGCTAAACTTTGGATTAAGCTTAAAAGACTTAAATTTAAAATTAATTGGTGGAATGGGACTATTTTTAAAAATATCTTTCCTAATATTCTGGCTGTTGAGGAGAATTTTAATTCTCTTGAAATTACTTGTCAAACTAATCCCTCTATGGATAATACTAAGGCTTTGTAAGAAGATAAAAATTCCCTTTTTCTCCTCCAAGATAAGGAAGAGATTTTTTGGAAACAAAAATCTGCTTCTAAACACCTTCTTGAAGGAGATAAGAATACCAAGTATTTTCATTTGTTCGTTAAGAAAAATAGAGCTAAAAGTTTTATCCAAAAAATAATTGATTTTAAAGGTAACCATATTGAGGGAGAGGAGAATATTGTCAAGTCTGTTGTGGATCATTTTACTAAGTTATTTAATAAAAACTTTGAACATGAAAGAGTTGAACCCAAGCTTATTTCTTGTCACATCAATGATGAGGATAATAACATTCTTACCATGGTTCCCTCTTTAGATGATCTTAAGAATATTGTTTTTTTCTATGAATGTTGATTCTTTTGTTGGCCCTAATAGCTTTACAATGAAATTTTTTCAAAAAGTTTGGCATGTTATTTGTGATGATTTGTGTGGTGATGTGTTAGATTTTTTTATTGTACATATCCCTAAAAAGACTTTTGCCATTAAGTGGGATGATTTTCAACCTATTAATCTTTGTCCTTTTTTAGTAAACTTATCTCTAAAATATTTATGGATCGTCTTTCTCCTATGCTTGATAAAATTATCTCTAAAATCAAATAGGGTTTGTTAAAGGTAGATCCATCACTGATAATATTTTAATGGCTCAGGAACTAGTTCAAGATACTGATCTGAAAGTTAAAGGTGGGAACATTATTTTCAATTTAGATATTGCTAAAACATATGACAATATCGATTAAAAGTTTTTGTATACTATTTTACAACTTTTTGACTTTAGCTCTCTTTTCATTTCTTTGATTAGGAATTATATAGAGAACTCTTATTTTTTAATTAGAGTCAATGGCAAAATTAAGGGTTTTCTTAGGTCTTCTCATGGTATTAGACAAGGGGACCTTATTTCTCCTGCTTCGTTCAATATAGCGACTGAGTATCACTCTAGAGGTATCACTAACTTGTATGAAAATCATAATAATCTTTATTGTAGAACCTTAGGTGGTTTTCCTATTTCCCACCTATATTTTGCTGATGATGTTATTATCTTCTCTAATTGTTCTATTAATAAAGTGAGAATTATCATGAAATTTTTAAACAAATTTGAGAAAATTAGTGGTCTTAATCTTAACAAAAATAAATATTTCTTTATAACCCCCTTTAGAATGTCTGGTGATCGTATCAATGCTATTAAAAGGGTATTTGGTTTTGGTCATGCTTCTCTTCCTCTTAAGTACATGGGTGTTCCATTGTTTAAAAGTTGTAAAAGATCCTTTCTTTTTGATGATCTTATTTCTTCGGTTCAGAATAAACTTAATTCTTGGGAATTTAACTTTCTTAGCTTTGGTGGCAGATTAGTTTTAAGTAAGAGTGTTCTTTGTTCTTTACCTATATATCTTTTTCATACTATTAGTCCTACTATGGATATGTGTAATAGGTTGGAAAAAATCTTTAATAGGTTCTTTTGGAAAGGTAAAAGTAGTAATTCTAAAATTATCATGCCTTCTTGGTCTAAATGTTGTGTTGTTCTTGAGGAAGGTGCTTTAGGGTTGAAAAATTATAAGGGATTTAGCCCAAGCTTTTCTTTCAAGCTTTGGTTCAATTTTCGTGATAATAAGAGTCTTTGGTCAAATTTCATGATGTATAAGTATTATTCTGATATTCATCCTACCATGGGTAATTATAAGCAGGGTAATTCCAGAGTTTGGAAGAGACTATGTGATATCATATGGTAGGCCAAGCCATATATTTTATTGGGTGTTGGTAATGCTAATTTATTTTTTTGGCAAGATAAATGGTTGGATCTAACTTCTATGGATCATATGCTTAATATTGTCTCTAATTTGGCTATCAAAGTTAATTCCTTTATCTCAAATAATTGTTAGGATTATAACAAATTATGTGCGGTTATACTTGAAGCCATTATTCATAAGATTTTACAAATTCATTTTAATTTAGTGCTGACGATATTTTATTATGTAATATGGCGAACAATGGTGATTTTAGCCTCAAGGATGCTTGGCATGCTTTTAGAGTTAAGCACATTTCCAATAATACGTTTTCCATGATATGGCATAAAAGTATTCCCTCCTCTATTGCTAATTTTATTTGGCATCTTATGAATAACATTGTGCCTACAAATGATAATTTAGTTCAAAAAAAGGTTTAAGTATGGCTTCTAACTGTCAATGTTGCTACCATGTGGAAAACTTACATCATGTATTCCTTTCAGGTCCCATTGCCGCTAAAATTTAGATTTATTTTTATGATATATTTAAAGTTAATTATGTAAATGTTAATATGTCTATTAGAGCAATGATTAACAAAATATTTTCTAAGTATAGAGGTCATATTACTCATCTCATTTCTTCTCTTATTTTATGGCACCTTTGGTTGCTACGAATAACTCCCTTTTTAATATTTTGCCTATAAAGGTTGATCAGATTATTCAGAGCATTAAAGATAAAGTTACTAGATTGTTTCATGTCTATCATTTAACTTATAAGAATTTTAAAAGTTGTTCCTTTCTTGCTAAGGATTTTGGTATTATTTTACCTATTAATGACCACATTGAACTTCCTAAATTGGTGTATTGGCTAAAACCTCCTACTAATATGTACAAGCTAAATTGTGATGGGTCAGTGAAGCAGAATTCTTATGGGTGTGGTGGTATTATTAGAGACTCTAATGGTAACTTTATCATTGCTTATGACACTCCTCTTCCTAATTGTTCTATAATATTTTCTCAACTATCTTCTATCTTTTATGGCTTAAAATTTTGTTTATGCCTTGCTATTAGTAACATTTGGATTAAAGTGGATGCTCTTCATATGATTTTTTGCCTCAAAGATAGGTATGAAAAAGTCTGAAGTCCTAATTTATTCTATTTAATTAAGGATATGAAACAGATATTTCTTTCGTTGCATGTGATGATTTCTCAAATTCGTATGGAAGGAAACTCTTATGCTTATTGGTTTGCAAATCTGGGTTCCAATTTGCAAAGTCCTACGAATTTTACTTATGTTGCATTGCGGACCTCTATTCATTTGGACAAATTGGGTTTGCCATATGTTATAGGTTAATTGTGCTTGCTTCTAGTCTTTCCTAAGCTTTCTACTTAGAGTGGTGGCTTCTCTTTCTTTGGATGATAAGAATTGAGCGGCTGATGTTCCTTTGGTTTATTGTTTCTTTGGATAATACATACCTAAGCTAGGTTTATGTTTCCTATGGGCTGCTTATTCTTTGGAACAGGAATTTTAGCAATACTAAGTGTGGTTTAATTATCCCTATTTATAACAAATTGATGCTTTATTTTTTCGGTTCTTATCCTTTTGGTGTGGTGTATTGTATAGTCTCTGCTAGCCAGTTACTTCTATTATTCAGGTGGTGTTTTTTGTTCAATCATATTTTTTACCGGTTAGATGTTGACCTCTTCACTTTCCAATTTTTTAAAGAGAGAGAGAGAGAGAGAGAGAGAGAGAGAGAGAGAGAGAAAGTAAACAAATGAATGTGAAACAATTAAATACTAGATGATTAAAAATTAGTGCCTCTAATGTTTTGCCCCACTTATACACTTAAAATAGGAATTATTGGAATCATCATACTTGAATAAAGCTTATTATATGAATAATGAATTTTCTAAATGTATAGATTCTATTAATCTTAAACATCATTAACCTTAAGTAAGTTAGTTAAATTTATCAAATACACCCTTTGGAGTCCAATTTAGAAGAAAAATTAATCAAAATAAAAAGAATAGGCTATTATGAATTTTTTATTAGAAATCTCACAAGTTATACTACTGTCCAAATACTTAGATTATTAATTTTATTAACTTCAAAGATCATATTCAAGAAAGATCTTTTGATTTTAATTCAACTGCAATATAAATTACTTGAGAATAATTAATATTTTAAAGTATAGGGGAATTTGATAAAGAAAAAATTTATAGTCCAAACTACACTTATTTCATAAAAATGCTATCTAAATATCTCTTTTTGTGCAGAGAAAAAGTAAAATATTTCATAATTGAAGTAGCACCACAGCTCCACAAATTGAGCACCACAATTCCATACCCATCATTAGTGTTAGAGCTCTATAAGTAGTGCTATAGTGGTAAAAGGCTAGATACAAGATAATAGGCAAGGCATCGATGCACTAAGAAAGGATAATCATAATGCCAGTTTTCTATAGCATAACGATGGGAGATTGTTACTAATATTTGAACTTGATAATAAAAAAAATGATTTACTTACCAACATGTTAATTCAATAGTGGCATAATAAAACCCAAGTCAACACCGCGGTGCTAGTTCGGTTATTCACATACTTTATAAATTGGTGACTCATTTCTCATGTAATAGGGAACATGTTATGGGACAGTGTGGACAATGAGAGTGTGTTATGCTTTTCATTTTCTTATGTGTTGTAAGTGTGTGATAGAAGGGTATTATTGAGAGTGCTAAAAGAAGGCCTAAATATAATTAGATACAACTTCTAGTAGCCTCTAGATGATATTTATTCTATCCTTCTAACTTCTGCTCTCATTTCTTAATTTTTTTTGTTGCAAATAGTTTGTAATTTTTTTGTATGTTCAATAATGGAATTGTACTTTTTTAAACTAATAGTAAACTAACTTTTATGCATGTTCAAAGAATAGATTACCTATGTAGAGAAGCTGCATTTTGTTTCATATTTCTCTAGGCTTTATTTAACTATGCAGTTGATCACTCACCTTTTTAAATCAAGTGTGCTCTATGTCCTCAACTAAGGAGTAGTGGAATGAATAAAGGAAATTTGAACAAGTATTAATTAGACATATACATAGGCTAATTCAATATTTAGGATCAATAGGAGATTTTTTAAAATGTAACTATAGTTAGAATCTGGATGAACTTGATAGAGGTAAAGAATTATCATTACTCTACTTTATATTAACCAATTATAATCTATGACTTTTCATTAGCATAAGATTAAGAACTATAGGACTTTAGAAATTTTCTATAATTTATAAAAATAATAAAATCCTAAATATAAAGAGTAGGATATAATTTATTTTTGCTATTTAACTTTTAGTTGGCAAGAAAACTTGTATTGTTTTAAAAAATAAGTAATCAACTTTCAAATGTAGACTTATATTTATCCGTGAGGAAATAATACTCGGCTAATCCATTTATGACTTTGTTAAGATGTGTACACTGATGAAAAATAGTCATAATTTATGAATCATTTTATAAACTTATTGTTGAAGCTCAGCAGATTGTTAAATCTTAAGCTAATGTCCCAAGGCTAACCAAGATGGGGGTGAATTGGTAATTTAAAAATTTCCTTGGTTAATTCAGAAAATCATTTGATTAAATATTTCACAATATAAAATTTCTAAAAAAAATTTTCAACCACAGAATAATTAAAGTAAATGTAGTAAAAGTAAGAATAGAAGACACTGGATTTTATGGTGGTTCGGTCTAACAAGACCTACGACCACTCACTGGAGACTCCTTCTCTAGGTATTGCACTATACTTAAGTGACTCTTAGTAAGGTAGAGAAGCCTTTACCAATCTCCTCTCTTCCACCAAACCTTGGTGCGGCAGAGAACCGTCATCCTTTTTCACCCTCTAGGTGAAGGCGGAGAACCCGCTGTCCTTTCTCACCCTCTTGGTGATGGCAGAGATTCACACATCCTTTTATACCCTCCTGGTGGTAGTAGAGAACCAATCATCCTTTCACACCCTCCTGGTGTTGACAGAGAACCGGACCCTTCTCTTAAAAATCTTCTCTCAAAAGGCCTTCAAAGAAGTAGGGAAGTACTATGGAGAACAAGTAGGAGATCCTTACCAATGGGCACCTTAGTGAATCCCCTCACAAAACCTTCTAACAAGATCTCTCACTTTTTCACTCACAAATCACTTTCCCAAAACACTCTTCTAAGGCATACTCAAGAGTATTTTTGTAGAAGTCCCTTGAACAGTCAGTTTTTTGGACTCTTATATACAAAGGACAACAAAAATCATCCAAAAATTGGAAATTTCAGGTTTGATGAATTTAGATCATACCATACAATCACACTTCATACGTACGAATAATTCAAAAAATGAATGATTCGTCCCGTACGATACTGTACGAACCTGTATGAACCTATTTTTGTACTGTGGAAAAGGATGGACGAACCAAATCATACTATACGAACAGTTCAAAAAATGAACGATTCAACCTGTATTACCCTGTTGAACCTGTAAGACCCTATTTTCTTACTCTAGAAAATGATGTATGAAACCAAATTGTACTGTTCGAATAGTTCAAAAAATGAATGGTTTGTCCCATACGATCCTGTACGAATTTGTAAGACCCTATTTTTGTACTCTGAAAAATGATCTACGAAACCAAATTGTATTGTACGAACAGTTCAAAAAGTGAACGGTTCATCCCGTACGATCTTGTACAAACTTGTAAGACCTTATTTCTATACTCTGGAAAATCATGTATGAAACCAAATCATATTGTACGATTCATACTTAAAAAAATTTTAACTCATGAATTAGTCAGGTTTATTCTAGAGGGGGTATTCAATACAAATCATACCGTATGATTTAAAATTGTACAATACAATGAACTTAAAAAATTTTGTCTCACTCCGCTAGTGTGTATGTCCATGGTTACCAAATTACAATCATTCTCTCTTAGACTCATGTATAATAATAAAAAAAAAATTAACTCCAACTACAATAATCCCTAATTTTATCTGTCTTGAAGTCGTTAGTAGTCTGGAGTATGATTTTTCTAAAAAAATATGTTAGTACACACAACAACACACTTTCCAACTTATGTTAGGAGAAACAACAGTGAAACAATAAGATATTGATATCCTCAAAAACTCACATGATTATGACAACAAAATCTTGAAAGTTAATTTGCAACAATCTCAACAATCTCTCCCTTTTTGATGATGGAAAAATAATTATTATTTGAGTTAACAAATAACGCATATTTTCTCCTTAGCTCCCCCTAAATGAATGACAAGGTTAAACGTAGGGATTCCAATGAAGATAAAAAATACTAGACCTGACACAAATACGAAACCCACTAACAAAAACACAAAAAACAACCAAACAAATATCGAAAAGAAGAACATAAACATAACACACACATACAACACACACATGCACATACACATCCATACACATCCATGCAATATGCACATACAATCATTACATAATGCATCAAATATCATCCTACATCAAATAATCAAACAGTCAAACAATATTTAACTCCTCCTTTTGATAACAACTAAAAGGGAAGTATACCAATCAAAAATAGTTGATGATGAATAAGATGTTAAATTAATTATAACTACAATATTAAAATCAGATGCAAAGGATAAAGACTCAAATATTAAATCATAGAATAACAAGGAGAAGAAAAGTTGATCTATGCAAGTATTTGAAATAGACAAATTATATAACCATAACTATTGCAAAAATGATGAAATAGAATTAATAATTTCCTAATTCAGTACTGAAGATCATCATTTATTATATAGATTTGTGTGATTGAGAAACTGATAAAGGAAAGGGCAATTGGTGATATTACGCATCTTTTCAATTTTCATGGCACCTTTGTGCATCTTATTAATTTGGGCTAATTTTGTGCCTCTTTAAAATTTGGCAAACATTACGCATTTTTTGTATATTTAGCACACTTTGTGCATTTTTTAGTTTTGGGCTAATTTTGTACCTCCTTTCAAATTTTTGTCTTTCTTAAATCACCAACTCTTAACACAAATTTCAATAATGAACACTTTGAAATAGAAATAAAAGTAAAAGTATGATATCAATTTTGCAACAATTACAGCTAAGTAATATATGTCTATATAAAGAATATAAAATTAATCTTCTAATCTACACCCAGTCACAAAGTAATCTAAATATTTTGAGAGATTAAATTTTGCACAAAAATTAATGTTGTAAAGCAAATTCAACCAACATTCTATATTTGCAATCAATTATATTTGATTGTTAAACTTGAAACATTTCAGATCAAAATCACGTTCACATATCAATATGCATAAAAATATGAATTCTTCATTTCAATCACCATCAATCATATAACATGTACCAAATAATTCCAAGTACATCATCCAGTACATCAAAACAAAGAAGAAGATCAACAACACCAACAATAAGATGCAGTACATCCAACTCTAGAAGAATATCATAAAAAAAGAATAAAAGTACCCTCATCTAATATTCTGAGGGCCCTTGATCTAGAGGTGGTGGAGGACTGCATTGCAAAACTGGATTCAAGGATTATAATTTTGATGATAACAAATACTTCTATTTTTATTTGATTGCCTAACCTTTCAGGTACATAAGATCAAGTACAATTCATGCCAGCTCAAGATCAGGTGTGTCTGTGTTCAAATGTATTCTTTTTCCCTTTCTTGAGTCAAATATAATGTAATGTATGCCCAAGCTAAGTAACCTTACACACATATACTCAGGGGGAGAATTTTAGTGAGTTAATATTTCTATTCTATTTTGATCTATTATCCTGGACGATCAAAATATTATCCTGGATGATCCATTAAAAATAGAAACCCTAATTAGGGTAACCATGTTAAGTCAGTCTGCTTAAGTAGATCATCCTGGATGATCCCCTATCATACGGGATGATCTGCTCAAATCAAAACATCTCAGCTGCCAGACTTATTTAGGTAGGTTTTTATTTTAGGACTTTTGTCTAATCATATATGACGATTCACATATCATCCTGAATAATTTAGTACAATCATGCCTAAATTAGTTAGATGATTAATAAAAGTAATTAAGGATTTATTGATCGATCACACCATCCTGGACATTCTTAAGATCATCCTGGACGATCAATTATAAATCCTCATCATCCAATATAAATCACCCGGATGACCTAAACTATGTGCTGGATGATATTTCCATTTTGAGCTAATCGTACAAGATGATAACTTTATCTTCCTGGACAATCAGTTATTTTGAAATCGTCCAGCATAGTTATTCCGGATGACCTGAACTATGTGTCGGATGATATTGGGCATTTTTTAATTGATCGTATTGGATAATAGAGATATTATCCTAGATGATCAAGTCATTTTCTTTAGATCATCCAAATTTTTCTCCTGGACATCCCGAACTATGTGCTGGCTGATATTTTTAATTTAGAACTAATCATCCAAGACAATCATAGAATAGTCTTGAATAATCACAACAAACCATATCTTCTAATCGTCCAGAGGAACTAGATCATCCAGGCTAAAAGGGGCTGATTTATACTGATCGTACAGGATCGTCGGATCATCATGGATGCTCTTTGATGACAAGTAGAAATTTAGGGCAATTTTGAGCCCTTTTATTTAAGATGTTTTGTTTGCTACTGTTGAGATCTTTTGCCACTGTCCTCACCTTAGAGAGTCTTGAGAGCGAGAGGGAGAGCTTGGGAGAGAGAGAGAATATTGTGAGGGGGAGTTTATGATGTGTTCACAAAGGTTACTCCAAGAAAGGATTTGAGTCATCTTCTCCAGTTGTCATCCCTTATCCTTTGGTGGCTCTGTAGGAAGGATCGTCAGTAAGAATATCAAGGTTCTCTTCCTACTTCAGGAGAAAGCAAAAGGAGGTAAGGTTCTCTGCCTACTTTAAGAAGAAGCAAAAGGAGTTTGGGTTGTCTACCTAGTTTAGGAGAATAGAAAAGGAGTTTGGGTTCTCTGCCTCACCGGAGTTGGTGAAAAGGTGTTTTTCTAAAGGCTTCTCTCCCTTGCTGTAGGAACAGAAAGAGAGTCACTGAGTCTTAGTGCAATACCTAGAGGGGAGGCTCTAGGGAGTGGATGTAGGTCAAGTTGACTGAACCACTATAAAATCTGGTGTGTTCGTTCTTTTACTATTCTGCTTTTAATTTTTGTACTTTACTTTTTTATGGATGATCGCGTGATTAAAGTTATTATTTGGGTTTATTAATCATCTCCTCATCAACGTGCTGTTATAATTATTTTAAAATATTCAAAAAGCTTTTCAAAATTATTTTTTCTTAAGAATTTTTATCTACCAATTCACCCCCCCCCCCCCCCCCGCTCTTGGATAGCCTCGGGCCAGTTCATAAGGGCTTAACATCCCTAACGAACTAACAAGTTGTATCAGAGCAGGATTCATAAAATAAAAATTTGAAAAACTTTTGAATTTGATCCATGGCTAACTTTGGTAATAGAAACATCACGAAAGGATATTCAATCACTCGACCACCTTTATTTGATAATATTTCTTTTGATTTTTGGAAAACTCGCATGTCTACCTTTTTACAATCTATAGATTATCGCATGTGAATGCTTGTAAAGATGGATACTCCGCACCATTTAGATTAGTTGATGGCATTAAAACTGAACTTCCTTTTTCTGAATGGACATTTGATGATCAATATTTAGCACAACTGGATGCAAAATGCTTAAACTTTTTTTTTTATGTATTAAAATTTAAGGATTACATGCGTGTCTCTACTTGCACAACTGGTAAAGAAATCTTGGTTAGATTATGTATTACTTATGAAGGCACATCAGAAGTTAAGCAATATAGGTTGAATATCTTGCTTCAAGACTACAAACTCTTTCACATGAAACCTAGTGAGTCAATATCTGAAATGAATACTAGGTTTACACAAATTTTCACCTCCCTATATGCCTTAAGAAGAGAACTCACTAACTATGAGAAAGTTAATAAAATTCTGAGATGTTTGCCTTCTTCCTATGATGCCAAGATAATTGTGATCACTGAATCTAAGGATTTGAACACTTATTATATTGATAGCTTACTTGGATCACTCATTGCTTACGAGCAGGGAGTGAACCCAAGATAACTTGATGCAGGTGAGAAAAAGAAAGAGAAAACTATGACACTAAAGGCTAATGATATAGAGACTGATTCTTCTGGGTCTGAAAATGATGATGTTGCCTTAATCACCAGGAAATTCAAAAGCTTTCTAAAGAAGAAACACAAGAACAATCAGAAATGGAACAAAGGTTAGAATAGCAAAAATTCTAAAGGTTCTTCTGATACAGCTTTCTGTGAATACAGGAAGCCAGGTCATATGAAAGCTGATTTTCCTACACTTAAGACTCACCCAAGCAAGGAGAAGGGTGAGGAGAAGCCCATATTTAGGAAGGATAAGAAATGAATTCAAAATGCTTTCTAGGTGGATTCTACATCGGACTCCTCTAGGATTGAAGCTGAAGAGGAGACTACAAACTTGTGTTTGATGGCAAATGAATATCTTGGTCATTCTGACCAAGAAGAGGTATGTGAACTAACCTATGATTAATTACTTGATGTTTCTGAAAAAATCAATTCATTAGATAGGAAATTTAAGAAATTGCATGCTAGCTTGAATTAGAACTCTTGACCCTGCAAAAAGAGCATGAAGTTTTGCTTAAAGATCATTCTTCACTTGATAGCAATCACATGTCATTACTTAATGAATTTGATGAGTTAAATAAACAGAATTCTAATTTAATTGTTGAGCATGATTCATTAAAAGTAATGCATATTGAATTAGAAACTATATTCAAGGAATTAGAAACTCTTGTATTTGATGTAGAGAGTAGGGAGCATGCATTGAGAGTGGAAAATTCAATTATGTATAATTCAAATAAATTTTTTGATGTTTAATTAACCACTCTTATAACACATATACAACCTCTATCCCTTGAAGAATTTTATACACAATCATCAATGCATGCATCATCCAAACCTAGAAAGAGGCACTATCACCCACGTACATTAGTTAACCTTTTTCCTAGCATTAGATGTTTTTCTTATGACATGTTAGGATATATCTCCCATGCTTGCACTGTTCACCATAGTACACATTGGGTGTGGAGGCCTAAATTACATGATTCATAGCATAACACACGTGCATTACATTCTTCCTTTCATAAGAAGGAACCCAAACTTTTTTGGGTTCCTAAATCTGACATTTAATGATTTTGTAGGAGTGCTCTCACATAAGATCTCATAAGATCATGTGGTACCTGGATAGTAGATATTCAAGGTATATAACTAGAGATGTAAATCAATTCATTTTGTTGGAAGCTAGGGCTGGAGGCAAGGTCACTCTTGGAGACAACACCACCAGGAAAGTGGTGGGCATAGGTATAATAAAAAACTCCAAGAACCTCTTAATTAAAAATGTTTTACTTATAGATGGACTGAAACACAACTTGCTTAGCATCAGCCAACTCTGCGATAAAAGGTTCATCATAAACTTCCTGGCAAACACTTATATTATCAGCTTAAATAATAACACTATTTTATAGGGAAAGAGGATTAATAATGTCTACATGCTTGATTTAAATAACATCGAGTGTGCTACTTCAGTTTGCTTAAAACTACAACTAATGAGTCTTAGTTGTGGCATAGGAGGTTGTGTCATGCCAATATAAAAACCCTTAGAAGAGTAACCCAAAAGGACTTCGTTAGAGGTGTCTCCAAGCTTAAGTTCACTAAGGACTACCTATGTGATTCCTGTCCACTAGGGAAGCAAGTCCAATCCTCTTTCCACTCCATTAAGGACATCAACACTTTTAAACCTTTAAAAGTCCTTCACATGGATTTATTTAGACCCATTACCACTGCCAGCTTTGGGGGAAAAGTTTATGGATTTGTGATTATCGATGACTACTCGAGGTTCACTTGGATTAGACTTCTGTCGCATAAAACTAAGTCGTTTGATGAATTTAAAACCTTCTACACTTGGATTTAGAAGAAGCTAGGTTATGAGATCTTGACCATTCATAGTAATCATAGTGGAGAGTTTAAGAATGTGAGATTTGGAACTTTCTATGAGGAGTAAGGAATTAGTCATAATATTTTAGCTCTTAGGACTCCTCAGCAGAACAGGGTAGCTAAAAGAAAGAACAGGACTTTAGTGGAAGCTGCTAGAGTCATGCTTGCTGAGTATTCACTTCCAAAATACTTTTGCGCAGAAGTAATGAACGCAACTTATTATGTGTTAAATAGGGTGAATGTTAGATCCAATCTGAATAAGACAACCTATGAGATCATTAAGGGTAGAACACCAAACATGTCTCACCTCTATGTCTTTGGCTGAAAGGTCTTCATTCTTGACAGTGAGAAATTATCCTTAGGAAAATTTGACCCAAAATCTGATGAAGGAGTGTTCATAGGATATTCAAGTGTAGGGAAATCCTTTAGAGTGTTTAATAAGAGGACATTGGTTATAGAGGAGACTACTCATGTAGTGTTTGATGAATCTGATCCTAAGGAGTCTAGAGCTGAGGAAGAAGATGAAACAGGAGAGATTACCCAAGGAGTAAAAACTGTAAATCTAGAGGAAAGGATAGAACTTGAAAATACTTTGCCTAGAGAATGGAGATATTCTTCGAGTAATCCTAAAGAATTGATCTTAGGAGACCCTTCTGAAGGTGTTAGAACTAGGCACAGAATTAGAAAGGAAGCGAACCACTCTGCCTTTATCTCAATAAATTAACCCACCAACATCAATCAAGCCCTTTCTGATGAATTTTAAATCTTAGTTATGCAAGAAGAACTTAACCAATTTATGAGGAATGATGTTTGGGAGTTGGTAGAAAGACCAAAGGATAAAAATGTAATAGGAACCAAATGGGTTTTTAAGAATAAAATGAATAATTCTAGTGTGGTGGTTAAGAGTAAGGCAAGATTGGTGGCTAAGGGGTACAACCAAATAAAAGGGATTGATTTTGAGGAGACCTTTGCCCCTGTAGCTAGATTGGAAGCCATTAGAGTGCTACTAGCCTTTACATATTATAAGGGATTTAAGCTTTTCCAAATGGATGTCCAGAGTGCCTTTTTGAATGGGGTTATAAAAGAAGATGTGTTTGTAGAGCAACCCCTAGGTTTTGAGAGTTCCCAATTTCTAAATCATGTTTACAAATTAAAAAAGGCCTTGTGTGGATTAAAACAGGCACCCAGAGCTTGGTATGAGAGGCTTAGCACATTTCTGCTGGAAAGAAAGTTTGTTAAGAGGAGCATAGATACCACCCTTTTTTCTAAGGAAAGTATGAGATAATTTACTCATTATTCAGATCTATGCTGATGATAGACTTTTTGGATCTTCTGATCAAAATTTATGTGATGATTTTTCTAAAAAAATGAGTAAAGAGTTTGAGATGAGTATGATGGGAGAATTTTCCTACTTTTTAGGATTTAGTATAAGGCAAATGGATGAGGTAACTTTCCTTAATAAATCAAAGTATACTAAGGACATCTTGAAGAAATATGAAATGGATAAAGCCAAGCCAATAAACACTCCCATGAGCTCCACTGTCCAGTTAGATAAGGATTCAAATGAAAAATCTATTGATCAAAATAAGTACAGAGGAATAATTGGATCCAGGCTTTACTTGACTGCTAGCTGACCTGATATAATATTTGGTGTTTATCTCTGTACTAGATTTCAAGCTGATCCTAAAGAATCTCACCTGGTTATAGTTAAGAGAATCCTTACATATCTCTTAGGGACCCCAAACTTAAGAATCTAGTATCCTAGACATGGAAAATTATCAGATATTCTAATTTTGATTTTGCATGATATAGGGTGGATAGAAATAGCACTTCTGGAACTTACCAATTCATAGGACAGTCCTTAATCTCCTGGTCTGATAAAAAACAAAACTTTTTTGCACTTTCCACTTCTGAAGCTGAATACAATACCTTAGGAAGTTGTGTGGCCCAAGTTCTTTGGTTGAAGTAACAAATCTTGGATTTAGGATTACCTGCTAGCATAATTTTAGTTTTTTGTGATATTACTAGTATCATCTGCATCTCTAAAAATCCTATCCAACACTCAAGGACTAAACACATTGACATATGGCATCATCTCATTAGGGACCATGTTACTAAAGTAGACATTGAGTTACACCATGTAGCAACTAAAAATCAACTGACTGACATCTTTACTAAAACACTGGCCTTTGACACATTCAGCATCTTAAGAACTAGATTGGGTGTGATTGACAAAATACATGAATTTGATGACTACTGATTTCTGAAATTTTTATTTTTTATTTTTCTTTTGTATTTGTTTGATTTGATTATCTATTTCTTTTTGTTTTTATTCTTTACTGATTTTTGCTGTTGTTATTATTTACCTGATTTAGTTATTTCTTGTTATGCACTTTCCTCTTATTTTTGATTTAATGTTTATTTTCTTCAAAATCAAATCACTGCTCACTACTGCTGATAAACTTGATTCCTAAATAAGAGTTTTGCCTTGTTTTTATTTAGAAGCTGGTAAGCAGTGATTAACTTCTCTAAAATAGTTAAAGGGAAGAAATATTGATTATTGTTTTCTCTTTCTCTAACTTCTTTAATGGTGTATTTTTTATTTTGAATAGAAATCTTTTTCAAAATTAAAAAGCTGGACTTTAAAATAGAGTGTTTTATTATCTTCCTATAGTAATCTATCTCATATGAGTAGTGTTCTAAATTATTGAATCACTTTCATATCTTCTTAATCAAGTTATTGCATTTATCATATGAAAATGATTCTATCTTGTGGATTACTGTTCCTTATCTGAGAGAGTGAGTATTCTCTTCTTCTCTTATATCTAGAAGATTGTCTCAGAATTGAGAGCCTTTTAGAGTTTTTGAAAGAAAGGAATCTTGCAAAAGATGCACAAAGTGCGCCAATCTACTAAAAAAAGAGACACAACATGAGCCAAACACTGAAAAGATGCACAATGCTCACCAAATTGAAAAGATACACAAAGTGTATCAAAAATTAAAAGATGCAGAAAGTAAGCCAAATAATTGAAAAAGAGGCACAAAATAAGCCCACAAAGAAATATGCTTCCTCCTCTTTCAATTCCTTTAAAAATCTTAGAAGAAATCAAGTACCACTTAATATATTCAAACACTTGAGAGTAAATATCATATTTTCTTATTCTCTAATTTGTAATACTATTTTATCAGATAGTTTTTTGGAACGAAGTATGAAAATATCATGTTTCTTATCTAACTTTTTCTCTTTTGAATTAGATTTTTGTTTCAAAGAAATTTGAACCTGTAAGTTATCCGAGGTAAGAGTTACAAAAATTGATTTTCCAACTTTTTTAGATTTCAGCCCGTTGATTTCTTCTTATTAGCTTTTGAATTGAAAATTAAGAAAAATTTTTGATTTACTGGAGTAGATCGATTAAAAAAAAGGGTGGGGGAGGATATGGCCTCGTTTGGAGAGTAGTTCGCCACCATCCACAGACTTTTTCAGCCACCACCACCCCCTCCTCCACCTGATCAGGGTCCCTCCTACTTTTAGTTTGTCCCATTTTTTTTATTTGTTTTTCTGTGATGTTTTGTATTCTCTTTCTTCTCTATATTTTTCTATGTGTTTTTTTATTTCCTCCTTTTTGACATGTTAAAAGGGGGAGTAGTTTGTGTTGTTAGTACTTTTGGTAGTTATACGATTTTGGGTTATTAGTGTTTAATGTCATTGTATTGTTTGCCTGTGCTAGTAAAATTTATGTTGCTTAGTTTTTCCTTGCTCTGTGTTTTACTTGCTAAATTGAAAATTATCTAACAAATATTTGCCATCATCAAAAAGGGAGAGAATGTTGCAAATCTGGATTCAAGGAATATGATTTTGATGATAACAAACATTTCTATTTCTGTTGGATTACCTAACCTTTCAGGTTCACAAGATCAAGTGCAATTCAAGATAATTTAAGATCGGGTGTGTCTATGTTAAAATGTATTCTTTTTCTTGAGTAAAATATAATATAATGAATCCCCAAGCTAAGTAACCTTGCACACATACACTCAAGGGAAGAATTTTTGTGAGTTAGAGTTTCTATTCTATTTTGATCATATCATCCTAGACGATCAAAATATCAACCTAGACGATCTATTGAAAATAGAAATCTTAGTTAGGGCAACCATATTAAGTCGGTCTGATTAAGCAGATCATCCTGGTTAATCCTCTATTATCAGGGATGATATACTCAAATCAAAATATCTCAGCCGTTAGACTTATTTAGGCAATTTTTTTAGCACTTTTGTCTAATAGTATAGGACGATCCACATATCATCCCAGATGATTCATTACAATTATGCCTAAATTAGTCAAGTGATTAAGAAAAATAAATAAGGATTGATTGATCAATCACATCGTTCTGGATGATCTCATAATCGTCCTAGATGATCAATTATAAATCCTTATTGTCCAATATATCTCACCTGGATGACCCAAACTATGTGTCAGATGATATTGCTATTTTAAACTAATCATACAGGAAAAATAGCTTTATCATCCTAGATGATCAGTTATTTTGAAATCATCCAGTATAGTTATCTTGGATGACCTGAACTATATGCCGGATGATACTGGGCATTTTTAAACTAACCGTATAGGACAATAGAGATATCATCCTGGAAGATCAAGTTATTTTCTTTAGATCATCCAGACTTTTCTCCTGGACGTCCCAAATTATGTATTGGACGTTATTCCTGATTTAGAACTAATCATCCAAGATGATCGCAGAATCATCCTTGACGATTAGAATAAATTATGTCTTCTAATCATCCAGAGGAACCAGATCGTCCAGGCCAAAAGGGGATAATTTACACTGATTGTACAGGACGATCGTAAGATCATCCTGGATGATCTTTGATGGCAAGTTAAAATTTAGGACAATTTTCAAGCCCTTCTATTTAAGATCTCTTATTTGTTATTATTGTGATCTTTTACCATTATCCTCACCTGAAAGAGTATTTAGAGGGAGAGGGAGAGCTTGGGAGAGAGAGAGAGAGAGAATCTTGTGAGGGGGAGTTTGTGAGGTGTTCACAAAGGTTACTCCAAGCAAGGGTTCAAGTCTTCTTCTCCATTCATTATCCCATTTCCTTTGGTGGCTCTATGGGAAGGATCGTTAGCAAGATGATCAAGGTTCTGTGCCTGCTTCAGGAGGAGGTGAAAGGAGGTAAGGTTCTCTACCTGCTTTAGGAGGAAGCAAAAAGAGTTTGGGTTCTCTGTCTGCTTCAGGAGGAAGCAAAAGGAGTTTGGATTCTCTACCTCACTGGGGTTAGTAAAAAGGAGTTTTTGTAAAGGCTTCTCTGCCTTGCTATGAGAGAAGAAGGAGAGTCATTGAGTCTTAGTGCAATACATGGAAGGGAGGCTCTAGGGAGTGGATGTTGTTCAAGTTGACCGAACCACTATAAAATATGATGTGTTCATTCTTTTACTATTCTGCTTTTAATTTTTTGCACTTTATTTTTTTGTGGATGATTATGTGATTAAAGTTATTATTTTGGTTGATTAATCATCTCCACATCAACATACTATTGTAATTATTTTAAAATACTCAAAAAGGTTTTCAAAATCATTTTTGCTTAACAATTTTTAAAACTACCAATTCACCCCCTCCCTCTTGGTTAGCCTCGAGCTAGTTCATAAGGGCTTAACATCCCTAATGAACTTTCAAACTGAACATTATGAAGAAGCTACTTATGGTAACTACATTGGCATTAACTGAATCAAATTATTTACGTATCCACCCCAAGTCTTTAGTGTATCATGCATCCTACTGGTTCATCCTACTCTCTATTTGATCAAACAGTTGATCAAAATGAGATTCCATTCTATCAAATCGATGTACCATTTCTTGATAAAAATTCTGGTCAGGTCCAGATGTAGGTGCAGGTGTTGGAGCAGGGGTTCCTTCTCCCTCAGAATCATCTCCACATGATCCTTGATCATGACTAAAAAGTGCTCTAAAAGAAGCATTGGTGAAGTAAATAGGCAATTCAAGGGGAGGATCAGGATGGACCAGTTTGTATTTCTTTTCCAAAATATAAGTCACAAGATGTCCTAAAGCAACATTTTTCTTTCTCTTGCTATGAGGACTTCTAATATCAGAAAGTGTATAGATATAATCCATTATTAGTGGGATTCATCAATAAGACTTTCAGTCATAATTAGGATTGTGATAGTGGACAAAAGAGGATTCATATTTACTCGATCACCAGCCTTCGGAATTAGGGAGGTACTTAAAACATACTGAATGATCCTAGAATTTTGGTTTAAGGTATAGACTCAAGGAAGGTGACTAACTTCTTCTACACCTCTAAGGGTTAGGTTATATCTATCCAATCATAGTCTACCCTTGAAATCATAGTATGGGCTCTAACACCAATAGTCCTAAGATGCAGTTAGTTTCCTAGATCCTCCTTAGTTATTTTTACACATTGCTTGAGGACATAAGAGGTAATTTTGGTGTGGTCCTGATTCATCTTCATGTTAGTTAAAAAGAGATGAAATGTTTCACAGTTATAAGTATGAATTAGGGTAAGAATGAAGGATAGTTGGGTACAGCCAAATAGTGCCATGATAGAAAAATTTAAATCACTTTGAATAAGGACTATAAATGTGGTTATTTTGGTAACACTAAACCTGTTTAATGCCTCTTGATTTTACCTACTTAGAAAGTTGTCATCCCTAGTAGTTCTAGACGAAAAACCCCTAAAAAATCATTTACATTTGCTATTGCCACTGGCCATTCCACTGTTTGAACTCGAGAAGATTTGTATATGAAAGTGATTATGATTAAACACCATCAAATGCCTTTTTATTTAAAGAAAAATAGGTGATCGTATAGTACGAAACTTGAATCATACATACGAAATCAAAATCATACAAGATGAATTATTTTTCCTACAAATGAATGGAAACTTTTATAAATGCAATGCCTTTTCGTAAACCGCCCTTCCCGAGGCATCCTTTCACAAGCTTTTTGATTAACCAATCGTACAAATAATCATGTGTTCATCCGAAATGATTTGAATATTATCAATTATTTCACTGACGGTTGGCTTTATCCTTATCCAAAATCGACAACAAGGGTCGTACAGATGAACGATAAGTTCATACGTACGATCAATAATAATAACTAACAAAAACTACAAACCCGTCTCTAAGCATACAGATAAAACTTCACCAATTGTCCCATATAATGCCATCATTGTACAGTATGAAATACTATCAAATCACTATTTCATCTCCTCAACTTAGAAAATTTCATGCATAAACTACAGAATTTGTAGAGGACAAAAAAAATTTTGTACAGTACGATCAAAATACTTAGAAAACAAAGCATGATAATCAGAAAAATCTCTCAAAGCCAAACATTTCTTAACAAGTGATATTCTTCACAATAATACAAAAACAAAAACAACAATACTTAACTAATCACAAAAAAATAATTAGAAAAACCAAAACAGTCACATAGAAATAAATTAAACAGACACATATATACAACACATATAGTTTGTAGAATTTTAAGCATTAAGATCAATCACTCCTAACCTAGTTCTTAAGATGTTAAAAGTGTCAAAGGCTAGTAGTTTTGTAAAAATATCTACAAGTTGATTTTTAGTTGTAACATGATGCAATTGAATTTCTCCTTTGGCTACATGATCTATACTGAAATGATGCCTTATATCCATATGCTTGGTTCTAGAATATAGAATAGGATTTTTTGAAATACAAATGGCACTAGTATTATCATAGAAAATTAGAATTATGCCAATTGAAAATCTAAAATCAATCAACTGTTATTTCGGCCAAAGAACATGTGCCACACAACTACCTGCGGTAATGTATTTTGCTTCAGTAGTAAATAGGGCGACTAAATTCTTTTTCATATTGGAATAAGATACTAGAGAATTTCTAATGAATTAATAAGTTCTAGATGTATTTTTTTTATCTACCTTATAACCTGCAAAGTATGAATCAGAATATCCAATGATTTCAAATGAAGAGCTATGCTTAGGATACCAAGTGATCAAGATTACCTGCCATTAAGCACAAGTTTGTAACCTCCTCCTCTGCTTCTATTTCTAAGGTGTACGAAGCTGAATCCACCCAAAATACTTTCTATAGCTTCTTCTTGCCCTTTCTAACATTATTCTTCTCCTTGACTTTGTCCTTGCTAGGAGTAGCTTTGATATTCGAGCAATTAGACTTGATGTGAACTGTCTTCCAGCATCCATAACAAATTACATCATTAGAAGATTTTATATTTTTATAGAACTTACCCTTATTCCATTGTTGACATCTCCTCTGCTTCCTCTTAAGGAAACTTCTATATTGTCTTATCATTAAGGAAATGTCCTCTTCATCCTTAAGTTGAGACTGATCACTCTCAGAGTCATCTACCTTCGAAGTAATATTTTTCTCATTTTTCTTGTCACCTGCATCAATCTATCTTTGAGTCACAGATTGCTCATAAGTAATTAGTGATCCAAGAAGATTATCAATAGAATAGACATTTAAGTCTTTCGATTCAATTGTAACAATTATCTTTGCATCATAAACAGAAGGCAAACAACGAAGAATTTTATTTACTTTTTCAGCATTCTTTAATTCCCTACCTAAAGCATGCAATGAGGTGACTATCTGTTTAGAGCGAGTATACATGTCACTGATTGGTCATTTGGTTTCAAGCAAAAGAGTTCATAATCATGTAATAAAATGTTCAATATAGATTGTTTCACCTTATTCATTCCTTCATAAGTAATGCTAAGTATGTCCCATATTTCTTTACTACTTTTACAAGTTGATACACGCATATAGTCTTCAGATTTAAGTGCACAGAAAAAACTATTTAAACATTTAGCGTTCAACTATGCGAGTTCTTTCTCTTCTAATATCCATTCATTGAAAGGAGTTTCAACTCTTATGCCTTCAACTAATCTAGTGGGAGCCGTATAACCTTCCCTGGACTAATATCCACATGTGATAGTCTAGCAATTAAAGAAAAGTAGACATTCGTGTTTTCCAAAAATCAAAGGGAATGTTATCAAATAATGAAGTTCTAGTGATCGAATACCCTTCTAGTATGTTATAGTTTCTAAATGTAGCCATGATCATTTTCAAAAAATTATCTAAACCTTAATTTTTGAACAATGGCTCTGATACCACTTGTTGAAGCTCAACATATTGTTAAATCTTAAGGTAATGTTCCAAGGCTAACCAAGAGGAGAGGTGAATTGGTAATTTAAAAATTTTTTTGGTTAATTCAAAAAATTATTTAATAAAATTTTTCACAATATAAATTTTTGAAAGAGATTTTTTAACCCCAGAATAATTAAAGTACATGCAAAAAAGTATAATGCAGTAAAATTAAGAACAGAATACACCATATTTTATAGTGGTTCGGTCCAATAAGACCTACGTTAACTCCCTGGAGACTCTTTCTCCAGGTTTTGCACTATACTCAAGTGATTCACCTTTAGGCCCTACATCAAGGCGGAGAAGCCTTTACAAATTTCGTCTCTTCCACTAAACCCCAGTGCGACAGAGAACTGTCATCCTTTTTAACCCTCCAGGTGAACGCAGATAACCCACCATCCTTTCTCACCCTCTTGGTGATGGAAGAGTACCACACATCCTTTCACACCCTCTGGTGTCGGCAGAGAACCAATCATCCTTTCACACCCTCTTGGTGTCGGTAGAGAACTGGACCTTTCTCTTGAAAATATTCTCTCAAGAAGCCTTCAAGGAAGGAGGGAAGTACTATAGAGAATAAGTTGGAGATCCTTACCAATGGGAACCTTTGTGAATCCCCTCACAAAACCTTCTCACAAGATCTCTCACTTTTTCACTCTCAAAACACTCTCCCAAAACACTCTCCTAAGGCACACTCAAGAGTATTTTTGTAGAACTCCCTTGGACAATCAGTTTTTGGGACTCTTATATACGAAGGATAAGAAAAATCATCCAAAAACTAAAAATTTCAAGTTTAACGAATTCAGATCATGCCATATGGTCGCACTTCATACGCATTAATAGTTCAAAAAATGAATGATTCATCCCGTACAATACTGAAAAAACATTTTCATACTCTAAAAAATGATGTACGAAACCAAATCATACTGTACGAAAAGTTCAAAAAATGAACTATTCATCCCGTACTATCCTATATGAACCTGTAAGACCCTATTTTCATACTCTGGAAAATGATGTACAAAACTAAATCGTACTGTATGAACAGTTTAAGAAATGAACAGTTCATCCCATAAGATCTTGTACGAAACCTGTAAGACCCTATTTTTGTACTCTGGAGAATGAGGTACGAAACCAAATCTACTATATGAATAGTTTAAAAAATGAACGGTTCATCCGTATAATCCTGTACGGACCTGTAAGACCCTACTTTCGTACTCTGGAAAATGATGTGCGAAACCAAATCATATTGTATAATTCATACTTAGAAATATTTTAACTCATGAATAAGTTAGGTTTGTTCTAGAGGGGGTATTCAATACAAGTCATCCCATATGATTTAAAATTATATAGTATGATGAACTTAAAAAATTTTGTCTCACTCCCCTAGTGTGTGTGTGCATGGTTATCTAATTACAATCATACTCTCTCAGACTCAAGTATAATTAAAATTAAAAAATAGACTCTAACTACAATAATCCTTGATTTTATCTGTCTTGAAGTCTTTAGCAGTCTGGAGTATGATTTTCCAAAAAAAATATGTTAGTACACATAAAAACACACTTTTTTAACATATGTTAGGAGAAATAACAATCAAATATTAAGATTTTGATATCATTAAAAACTCACATGATTATAACAACAAAACTTGAAAGTTAATTTACAACAATCTCAACACTTGTGCATGCTCATCACTTTTTCATGATTTTAGCTCATATTTTCTAACAACTTAACTTGATAAAGTGGAATTAATGGTGGGAAAGTTTCCATAAAATAATCATCAATCAATACTATAGGCTTATACAAGGAAATTTCATATTAGCTACTTATATTAATGCTTATTCCTTTTAACCTATCTTTAATCCACAAATAGTTATAGGTTAAATGGATTTATCTTATGTAAATTGTATTATGGAAATTACCATACCTATTACCTATTCACCTTTTTTTGTTTATTTGAGGGAGATCAAATCTTCAAATCAAACTTCAATCTCTACTTACAAATCATTGAAATCCACTCCAAACTTAAAATCCAATTCACCATTATGCTTTGGCATAGTGATCAGATCATTGAACTCAAAATCATCACTTGACAATCACCCTTGATTTTCATTTGATCATCTGATCAATCATTTGATAGTCCAAAAATGATTATCAGTGATATGATCATTCCAAAATCAAAACATATCCCTATCATTGACCTTCATAATTAGATTCAAAACTTAAAGCAAAATAAAACATTTAACCCATAAGTTGATAGTCATTCGTGATTGTTATGTGATCATCTATTCAATCACTGACAATCATCAATTATTATCAGTGATTTAATCATTTCAAAGCCAAAATTCCTTCAAATCATTGATTGAATCCAATCCATTGTCCAAACCCAATGAAGATCTGAGACTTCATAATCCAATGTTCAAAACTAACAAAAAACCCCTTGGTCCATAATTTGTTTTTTGGGTGAATTTCAAATCACCTAATAACTGAACTAAATGATTTTAGAATTATGATTGGTAACTTTCATATTGGTTAGGTATGACTCTAGGGTCAATCTCATCAATTTGGAGGCATTCCAAGACCCTTAACCCTTTAACCTTAAAGCATTTCTCACTGTTGCAAAACCTTCAAATATTTATATCCAATGCCACTTGACATTGCATATCATAGAATAGAACTTGGAAGCCTACCCAAATCCATTAAATATTATCATCATTAGCATGTTGTATTAAACCAGCATTGAACCCTTGGTAAACCTTGGTTGACCATGGTTGACCATGAAGTCACCTAAACCCTCAACCTCAAAACCTCTTGAAATTAAATTTTCCTTAAACTTTAACATGGCTAAATCAAACCAATCCTTGCAACCTCTTCGAAAATATTTAAGATGTTATTGGAATGCATTAAACATAAGCTTAAGTCACGGTCAAGCTTTGTTGACCAAGTAAACCTTGGTTGACCAAATGGACATCTTAAGCCCTAAACATGCATTTCATGCATTCGAGCCTCACCATTGCATGAAACCTAATCCAACATGTCCAAAACTTCATTTGGAATGAGTTAGAACCAAACCTAGCCCATGGTCAACCCTAGTTAACCAAGTCAACCTAGGCTGACCAAAAGTTCTCTTTTAGCTTTTACACCAACATTTCTTGTATGAAGACCTCACCAAATCATAGAACTTCCTCCAAATAACTCAAAATAATATTTTAATTGAGTTGGACCCAAGCCCAACCCTAGTTTACCCTAGTTATGGAAGCCAAGACTACTTTCATAAAAACAAAAGAAGACTACTTTGTTCAAGCTTCAGGAAAAAGAAGAAGCATATTGGAGGCAAAAGGCCTCCTCTAAATTTCGTGTAGATGGTGATCATAGTACTACCTTCTTACATAACATTGCTAATCATAATAAAGTTTATAGACAAATTCATAAGATCACTTCCCCTGAAGGTAATGATATTGAGAACCCTGATTTGATTTTTACCTCGGGTGCTGAGTATTTTAAAAAAGCTTCCAACACTAACTATTGCCCGGATCTTAATACTGACTTTTTGTCTATATCCCTTCTCTTATTTCTGAGGAGGATAATTTGATGTTGACTAACATTACTTTTGAAAGGGAAATTTGGTAGACTTTGAAAGAAATTAATTCTGATTCTATTGTTGGTCCTGATGGTTTCTACAATAAGTTTTTTCAGTGTACTTGGGAAATCATTAAAGAGGACCTTGTCAATGATATGGTGGTTTTTTAGGGGTAATCCTATTCCTAAATTTTTTACTTCTACTTCTATAGCTTTAATTCCCAAAACTAATACCATTAATTTTTGGAATGATTTTCATCCCATTAGTTTATGTACCTTTTTCTAATAAACTTATTGCTAAAATTATTATGGAGAGGCTTACTTTAATACTTCCTAATATCATTTTCTTGGAATAAACTGGGTTTGTGAAAGGTAGATCTATATTTGATAATGTTTTACTAGCACAAGAATTAGTTCATGATTTGCACGCTAAGGTTGCTAGTAGTAATAAAATTTTCAAAGTGGATATTACTAAAGCTTATGATAATCTAAATTAGGAATTTCTTCATACAATTTTAAAGCAATTTGGTTTTAAAATGCATTTCATTAATCTTATTAAAAATAGCATTGAGTATTATTATTTTTTAGTTATTATTAATGGCAAGTCCCATGGCTTTTTTAAATCTTCTCATGGTTTAAGGCAAGGGGATCCTCTTTCTCCTGCACTCTTTATGATTACTATGGAATTCTAATCTTGTTGTATCAACAATCTTTTTAGGATTCTCCCTTCTCTATAATTTAGAATAGGTGTTGATTTTCCCATCACCCATTTGAGCTTTGTGAATGATTTTATTATTTTTTCTAATGGTTTTTTTAAAATGCTGTATATTCTATTTAATTTCTTAACTCTTTTTAGCATGCTAGTTGTTTAATTTTTAACTCTTCTAAGAGCTGTTTTATTCCTGCTAAGTCTATTTCTCTGACTCCTATTAATAGTATTGAAAGAAAATTTGGTTTAAAAAAGAGGCTTCTTCCATTGAAGTTTTTGGGTACTTCTCTTTACAAGGGTATGAAACATTCCTATTTATTTGATAATATTTTCACTACTATCCATAAGAAACTTACTTCTTGGGCTTTCAACATCCTCTCTTATGGAGGTAGGCTTATTCTTATTAAACATGTTATGCGTTTTATTCCTATATATTTGTTGCATACTTTGTGTCCAACTTTAAATATTTGTAGTAGAATGGAGACTTTATTTAATAAATTTCTTTGGGGTGCCAAGGATGGTAAATGTTTTATGGTTTGGGGTTCTTGGAGTAATGCTCAGGGGCTATGGATGAGGGTAGTTTAGGTTTCAAAACTTTCACTAATATGATTAAGACCTATAATCATAAACTGTGGTTTGCCTTTAGAGCTAAAAAAAGTTTATGGGCCAAATTCATGGTTTCTAAGTATTGTGTTGGGAATCACCCTTTCAATTGTGTTTTTAAACAAGGGAACTCTTTTAATTAGAAAATATTATGCAATATTAAGTGGAAGCTGAAGAGTTTATTCAATGGGGTATTGGAGCTAGCAACATTTTTTTGGCAGGATAAATGGTTGGGTAAATTTTTTACACTCACTCTACTTCTACCTGCAAAGTTAAGGATTTTATTATTAATGATAGCTGGAATATTGATTTACTTACCAATTTTGTGCCTTTATTTTTAAGTTAATCCTCAATATTTTTATTCATTTGGAGAATGAGGATTGCATTTTGTTTAATCATTCTAATGATGGTAATTTTCATACTAAATAAGTTTGGAATTCTATTAGGAAAAGTCTTCATAAAACTTCTCTTTAGTTTGCTTTTTGGCATGCTAGCATACCTCCCTCTTACTCTTTCCTTCTTTGGAGGATTTTGCACAATTACTTGCCTTTGGATTCTATTTTATTAAGGAAATGTTTTTATATTGTCTCCAAATGTCAATGTTGCTACCATATTGAGAATTTGAATCATGTGTTTATTCAGGTCCCAATTGCTATGAAAGCTTGGGTTCATTTTGACAATATGTTTAATGTGTTATCTACTACTCGGTATAATTCTATTACTAATCTTCTTAAAGAGTTGTTCATTCCAACTAAAGGTCATATTAGGAATATTCTCCCTATTATTATTTTCTTGTTTTAATTGAGTAGTAAGAATGCTTCTAAGAATGAGAATATTAAAATGGATGCTTTAAGTGTCATTTCTAAAGTTAAGAATAAAATTTATCAGTTGTTTGTTGCTAAGTTATTAAAGGTTGAGTCCTTTAAAGGTTTTCTTCATGTGGCTTGTGAGTTTGGTTTGGTTTTTATTTCCTATCCTAATGGTTGCAAAGATAGGATTATTTATTAGAGAAAGCCTTTGGAGGGTTATTTTAAACTGAATATTGATGGCTCTAGGAATAATTTAAATGCGGGTTATGGGGGTATTATTTGGGATTTAAATGGTTTTGTGATTGTGGCCTTTATGGGTCCCTCTACTACTAATAATGCTATTCAAGCTGAAACCGAGAGTTTCCTTTTTGGTATCCAATTGTGTAGTTCCCTAGGTATTACTAATATCTGGATTGAAGTTGATGCTTGGCTCTTAATCCATTATATCGAAGGTAACACCTCTTCCAATCCAGCTAATCTCTATATGTTAAGAGATATTAAGTATCAGCATTCCTTCATTACTTATTCTATTTCTGATATTTTGTGAGAGGTTAATGCTGTTGCTAATTCCTTGGCAAAAATGGGTTGTAACTTGTCTGGTTTCACTGAATACTATGAGCATTCTCTTCCGAAAAAGATCAAAGGCTTGCCTAGATTAGATTGTTTGGGCCTCCCATATATTCGCTTTAAATAGTGGTCTTATGTTTAGGCCTTGTTCCTCTTGGTTCTATTTATCCTTTTCTGCTGCTTGGCTACTATTTCTATTTTTATGGTGGCCAATAGGTTTTTCTTTGAGTTCTTGGGTTATTGTTGCTCTTTGACTTCTGCTCATGTCATTTGGAACTTTGGTGTTTTTTTTTGAGCTGAAGTCTTCCTCCCATTTGCTTTTGACGTGGAGCTTGGCTCTTGGCGGGTTGGTTCATTTTTGCTTCACTTCTATTACTGGTTGTTATTTTTTATTGTTTTTTTATTTTTCTTTCTCTTATTTGCTGGTGGTGTTTAACTATTGTGGTTGGTTGAGTCTTAGCAATGATTGGAAATATTATTTTGCTGATTTAACTCCTTATTGCTACTCTCTTTTCCTTTGGTGGAGTCTATTGGGGTGTTTGGCTCTGGTTCTTTCTTACCTGTATCCAGTGGGAATTCTTATTTGTGCTAGCACTTTAGGGTGTGTTTATTGTCCTTCTGTCAAGAGTTTTGATCTGTTTTTTCATTGGGGTAGCTAGAGTGTGCCGGTCTATTGTGGTGTAACTTCAGGTTTCATGTGTTTTTCTCTCTGTTATTTCCCTGTCTATTTGTATGCTGATTTCCTATATTGCTTTGATTTGGCTTGTCCAGGGATTGGCATTTGGGGTTATATCATGTTGGTGCATGTTCTACACCCCTGATTTATGCTCCAACTGATGACTTAAGTTATGTAGCTATTCAGTACTCTTTGGCTAATGCTAAGAATTTTACTTTTTTATTTAATTTGGACCGTATCAGTTGGGGCTTATTTTTGGGGTTTTTTTTGTTTTGGACTGGTAAGCGTTTGGGTCAATGCTGCAGTTACTATAGCCCGATCTCCTATTATGAAAATCTCTGTAATTTATAATTTTTGTTTAATGGTTGGTGGCATCATACTAGCCAGCCCTTTCGGTTGCAGCTGTTGTTTAGTTATATTAATGGGAAGTGCAAGGACAATTTCAATATCATTATCACCTTTAATTGTACTAATTTGTAGAACTATTTCTCATTCTGGAGTTTGATCTATTGGCTTAGCTTTGTTAATTTCTCTGTTAAATTTTTCTTATTCTTAAATATTTTGTTTAGTGTCCTTGTAGGCCTATTTTTGATGTTTTTGGAGATTCATTCTCATTTTGTACAAGGCCTGACTATGGTTATAAACGCAATGATGAATGTGCTTAATTTATACCATTCTTTTTTCGGTTTTTAGAATGTTATTAGGTTGCTTTGTAATCTTGCTTAGTAGGGATATCAGGCTCTTAGGTTCTTTTTTGACTTTGCTTGTAGGTCCTCGGAGCAGTAGCGAGCTAGAGGTCCATTTAAGGACCTTGTACTTCTTTTTTGATTTTAAAACGTAGGCTCGTCTGAGGGTTTTAAGCAAAAAAAACAACCATGGTTGACCAAAATCTTGTATAAACTATTTAGAAATTTAAATCCAATGCTCTGAAAATTGCCAAAAAAAATTGACCCGTGTGAACCATTCATTGGTCCCCGAAGGGTCAATAAAAAAACCTTCAGCCTATGGGACCACTTGGCTCAACCATATGGGTTGAACCAAGTGAACCCAAAGGGATTTTCTTGACTTAAAACCCAACTTTGTAATATTAAATTGCATAAATACCTATAGAGGGTGTCCCTTGACCCATTATTATATGGATGGTTCATGTTGCAAGAATCTCCAAAAATAACTCATCTGCTACATGGGGTCAATCCTAACAAACTATTCAGTTGTCCATGTGAGTGCAAACTCTCTAGAACCCTTCCTTGTATCCTATCAGATAGCCCCAACTAAAATGTTCGCTAGCCCTTACTGAGGTGGCAAGAATTTGAACTTTGGAGCTAATTTATCTCTTATAAATACCCCTTTTTGTCTTTAAGAATGGGTTGGTTCTTTGCATTCCTTAGCTTTCTAAGAACTCCCCAAGCCTTCATCAAGCTTTGCCTAGCCTTCTTTAGCTCTAAAATTGTTTGAGTGAGGTCCAAGAGGGTTTAAGAGAAAGAAAATCTTCCCACTCAAGTAACTCTCTATCCATTATATGAGCTCCAAAACTTTGTGCCCCAGCTTCCTCAGCTTTTGGAGAGTTTTAATGGATTAAGTCCCGGGGTAAAATTTAGAAAGGCAGATTTTGTTTGTAGATACGACACTACCCAGAGATTTTGCCCTCCTTTTTTGAGGACTTTATGATCTAAGTTCTAGTTTCCTATAGGCACAAGCCCCTATAGTTAATTACCCCTCCCAATAATGAGGGAGAACTTTTGATTAAGGCTAGTCATCAAATAGATACATAGAAATACATAGTATCCTATATATAGTAGCAGCATGGGTTTTCATTTTGGAAATTTGATAATTAAAATTGAAAATTTTATAATCTTGTACTTAAAGCTAATGGTGGGGAAATGGATGAAGAGCTCGATCAAGATCACATGGTTCTATCATCTCGGGTCATTATGGTCCCTGGTCTACTTATTCAGAGGTAGTTGATCCAACCTGATAGAAGGATACTTGTCAGCTTCCATGGGTTGCATTCCAACGGAACCTTGTAAACCTAGGGGGAATATTTATCTAAGGAGACAAATTTAAATCCACCATAGCTAACAGAGGGATTTATGCCCTATTGATTATATCCTAATGACTCTTATCTCAAGGATTTAGTGCCATTAGGAAGCATACGGGCTCTGGCCATGACTATTATTTAGTGGTTCCATTTGGAGGAAAAACCACCTAGTTAATAGGACCCCAGTCATAATTATTTACCTGCGATACCATTTGGTCACAAAATGGTCAATTAGAGGACAAGTGTCACATCCTTACTAGCAGGAGATTGTTTAAGAATGAATCTTAGTGATATTCTTGACTAGGCATTAGCTCTTTGTCAGCTAAAGTAGAATTTTTTTATTTTGTCCACCTCAATAAACTGTTGTGGAGAGTAGATGGGTTTTGCTTTAAGTTTTTTAAGGTTAAGTTAGATTTTAAATATCAGATTTCCATATTTTTGGATTTTTTTAATTTTTAATTTTTGGGCATTTGGTAAAAATTTTGAATGTTTGAGATTAATATCTCCGGTTGAGATCTACATTCATCACGGCCATCATCAAAGTATTTATGGGCTATTTCTTTCAAGGATTAAACCCTATCAACTCTATTAATTTGTTGACGAAGGATCAAGTTAATTATCTGTATTAGATCTTTATTGGTGAATTTCTCTTTTTGAGGGCCTTGAAGGCCTAATATGAAAGTATTAAAAGAAATATCTTGGTCAACGCTATGGCAATATATTTATTTATGGGTTTAAGCAGTGTCGTCTCCTATCAAATCAAGGAGAAGGCTTGGACTTAAACTTAAGTTCATTTTTGACATGTGCAGCATCCCTAGACATCACGTATATACTTATAACATGCTTGCTAGGGCCCATACAGGTGTGGGGGCCTTTTTGGATATATGGTCGGTCTTCTATGGTGGCTCGTAGAAGTTCATTATAATTATGGTGAATCCCCTTTATATTTTCCCATAAATGATATATTAGGTTTGTGACGGGTCTTCTACAGTAACTTGTATGTATTTATACATGCTAAACATTGCACATCTTTATTGGTACGGGAACAGTATATTCTCTTACAACCAAATGGTAATGATCATGTGAAGAGAACTTTTTCCTTAGACTTTTTGAGTACACCTTCATCATCTGTATGTTCATGTCGGAGATTTAGTGTTGTAGCATTTAACACTAGTCCCTTAGTACATATTAATTTACAAATTGTTGTATGTGCTTGCAAGCTGGTTTAGTGGGTTCATCTCCCATTTTTGTATTCATTACAAATCCCTCCTTCATAAGGGAATTGTTGAGTTTTTGCAAGTGTGATATTCATGTTCCCAATCATATGCAGAAAATCGCATTCTTTTGTGTGGGAATTATTCTTATGTAATGAACATTTGAGCTAACATGAAGATCCATTGATATTAATTGAAAATGTTGCATCATTGATTTTGAACATTTGATGGCATCTTCACCTGATCGTTGCTTGTGAGCAAATAATGCTAAGAATCACAAGCCTTTCAATTTCTTTGAAAACAACTAGTAGTTTTAAATGAATTTATTTGTGGATGATAATTTCACTATATATTTTATGTTAATTGCTTATAACTATGTTCAACACAAGTTTTCTAATCATCATATGTCCCTCATATCTTTTTCATGAATGTGTCATCCATCCAACTATTTTCATTTACTTATGAGCATGATTAAGGCACATTATTTGTATTCATGACATGCCTCATTTTTAGTTCAATTGATTATTACTTAGGGATGAGTTATGCCTATCATTACCTATCAATTATCATGATCAAAAGCCCCTATATCATGGCCTTGTAGCCAAATCACACTTCTCATAATCTTCTTGCTTCTTTCAAATAAATTATATTTGCAAATTCTTTGTCCTCAAACATGATTCAATGTGTATGATAAGTTTGATAACTTCATTCATTTTCTTTCCAATGGAGTAATCATTTCATTGCCTTTATTAAGAATCTGGTGTTAGGATTTAAATCATCATCTTCATTGGTTATTCATTTTAATTATGCTCAAATTCAAGTTAAATTATTATTAATTATAGATTATTCTAGTCCAAGTCCTCTATAGTCAAATTGCAAGTCTTTGCTTGCATTCAAATTTTCCAAATCATGTTTAATTAATGTTCAAATCAAGTCAAACATTGAGTGCAAGTCCTGTGTATTTTTAGATGGAATTTCTGGATCCTTGCAGTGTCTCCTCATTTAGGGAAAACTATAGGAGTCTTAGCCTGCTCGTCACGTCAAGAAAGACGTGCACGATCTGTGTTGGGCGACACCATGACCTTATTCGCCATTCCCACTGAACCAAGAAAGGCATACATGGGTCCTCAAAAGTACCTATTTGAAAACACATTTTTTCCCCGCCATGCTACATGAGCGCTTTAGGGTACCAATATTTTTGCCTCACTGTGCTAAAAAAAGCATGCACAAGGCTTGCCCGCCTTACCATAAGCACTACACCATGCTCCCTCCCACCAAGCTAAGAAAAGCGTACCGAGGGTGCCCCTAGGTGTACTGCAAATGCCAAAAATAGGATTTTTAAGGATTACCCACCTCGTCGCGAACACCACGAGCTTCATCGTACCATGCTAAGAAAAGCGCACATAGGTTTTTTCCCGCGGTCCTACTAGTGTCGAAATAGGATTTTTGCAAATGGGATATTATACCTAATGGCCGATAAGATGCACATGTTACATAATTTTCCCTCCCCTTTTTCATTTTCTCTCTTTCTTTCCCTCTTTTTGTTTTGAACTTTCTCCTTTTTTTGAAGCTTTTTTCCTTTTAATGTATTCAACATACAATGCATATATATTTAAAACTAACAAGCATAACACTAATACAAGTAATTAACAATGCTAACTAAAATTGATAATATCAATTATATTAATTAACAGTAATAATCTATGCTAGAAATAAGAAGGAAAACTTACTTTCTCCCTCTTTTTTATCATTTTTTATCTTTTCTTGTATGGATTTTTTTATTACCTTTTTATTCTTTCCTACACACACATTTACAAATATAAGTGTATAAATACATCTATATATACATCCCTTCTTCTTCCTACTGCTTATTTTCGCTAAACTAGAAAAATCCAATTCTATTTTTTGTACATAATAACATTTGGACACAAGGCTTAAAGCTTACTTAAAACCCACAAGAAATTTGACTTAGATTGGAATTAATCTTGTTACATTTGAGTCAGATCAAACAAGTCATTTTAGCTTGAGACATATGCATACAATAATAATAATACAAATGCTGATAAAACTAATTTAATTAATCATGGTATCTAATAAAGGCAGAGAATTTTACTATAGCCCCCCTTTTTTTTAACAATGCAAAAGAGCTCATGTGAATAAGGAGAGAATAAAGACAAAATCATCATTAGCACTTGTTGGACACAAGCAAAAGCAACTTAGATAAAATAGAATGGTTGAGTCAGTAAAAAAAAGAAGTGTCATTGGATTTCTATAGTTGGGCTGAAAGCTAAAAATGAAGAGGGGTTGAGTGGATCAGTTATTTGAAAGGAATGGGAAAAACTATCAAGAGTTAAGTAGAAGAGAAATGGGGTAATGCAAGAAAATGTGTGCTAATCAATATCTCAGTATGTGTATTTTCTTAATTCACATGAATAACAAGGAGAAAAAAAGGGCAAGGATTCCTGACAGAAAATCAGGTGCAAAGGTTTAAGTTGGGTATATAACATGCAGTTTTGATATGGCAAGAAAAAAATTCAATGGCATGGAACGAGGTTTTTATTTTATTTGAGTTGGTACAATGAAGGAGATGTCTACATGTTAGCCATGAGGTAAAGTTGGCGGGTGCCTATTCTCTTGCATGGAGCTTGAGGAATTTCAACCTACTAGTTCACGCGAGCTGATAGAGATAGATGGGACAGGGGTTCAAGAAGGCCCAATGGGTAGGAATAGGTGGAGAAGTTGGGCTTCTGTGGAGGAGGGAAACTGGGTTTTGGTCAAGATGGTTGACATAGAGAGCTTGGGAATGGAAGTCTGCTAGAGTTCAGCAAGAGTGCCAGCAGGTTGGAGGATTTAAGTGGAAGAAAAGAATGATTTTGGATTTGTTGATTTAAAATGTGGGTTTATTTCAAATGAGGCTTGTGATTTTTGAGGCTTTCATTCAGCAAAATTTATGGGATTCAATTAGAGTTAACACAAACGAGGTAATCAGGATTTAATAGGATTTGAGGTCTAGCATTAATTTGAAAGACATTTATCATTTCACTTCTGATTTATGCAATGTCACGCACCATCTTTCTTGATTTGTGCATCATCGCTTTAGGATTCATACTACTTCATCGGGTAATCCTAATTAAGAAAATAAAGGGGAGCTTTTGGGTGTCGAGGATGTTTTAGAAGCAACAGCAAAGTCCATTTTACGATCGAACATCATTTAGTTGACATCGTACATCAATTTGAGGTGTTGATTGCCCCTTTAAATTGATCTCATCCGATTTGACTAGGAGGGGTCTCCATATATGCAAATTTAATGTCCTGATTGCAATGACATAGTCCATTTGGCAATCGGAGGTCATTTTACCTTTCAAGTGGTGTGTCATGTGTTGCAAATCTGGTTTTGATGACGACAAACATGTTTCTATTATGTTTTGCTTGGCTAACCCGTTTCAGGCACAAAAGATCACGAGCAACTCAAGATAACTGAAGATCGGATCCAAGTGTGTCTAAGTGTATTATTTTCTTTTTCTTGAGTCAATTGTAATGTAACTGATCCCCTAGCTAAGTAACCTTGCACACACACACTCAGGGGGAGATCTTGAGTGAATTAGAGTTTCTGTTCAAGTTTTTGTTCAGATCGTCCTGGACGATAGTCATATCGTCCTGGACAATCATGTAAAAATAGAAACCCTAATTAGGGAGACCAAGTTAAGTGTGTTTGATTAAGCAGATCATCTTGGACGATCCCAACATCGTCCGGGATGATAGGCTCAAATCAAAAATTCTCAGCCGTCAGATCAAGTTAGGCAAGTTTTTATTTTAAGATATTTGGTCTGATCGTCCTAGATGATATGAGTATCATCCTGGACAATCCAGTACAATCATACCTAAATTAATCTGATAATTAAGGAAATCAATTAATATTTGATTGATACGATCATATCGTCTTGGACGATAGCAGGATCATCCTGGACGATTATGTTCGTCTAGTGTGTTTCAGCTGTACATCCTGAACTGTGCTCAGGATGATTTTGGCACTTTTTGAACTAATCATATAGGATGATACGCGTATCGTCTTGTACGATCAAGTTATTTTTTGTTCCTCCAGCATAATTTGCTCTGGACGACCCGAACTGTCTTCTGGACGATATTCCTGAATTTACACTAATCATCTCGGATGATCGCAGAATCATATGGGACGATCAGAACAACTTTTTCGACTGATCGTCCAGAAGAGCCAGATCATCCAGGCTGAAACAATTAATTTTGAACTGATCATACAGGATGATATATAGATCGTCCTGGGCGATTTAGGCTGGCCAGTTGAGATTTAGGGCAAATTTTGAGCCCTCCTATAAAAGATATTTTTCTTCCAACAAGAAATATCTTTTGCCACTTTCCTTTCCAGAGAAACCCTAGACAGAGAGAGGATCTTGTGAGGGGGAGTTCGTGAGGGGTTCACGAAGGTTGCTCCAAGTAAGGATTAGAGTCATCTTCTCCGCTCGTCGTCTTTCGTTGTATGGGTGTTCATTGTGAGAGGATCGTTAGCAAGAAGATCCTGGGTTCTCTGCTCATTTCAGGAGGAGGTGGAAGGAGTCCGAGGTTCTCTGCCTTCTTCAGGAGAAAGCAAAAGGAGGTTGGGTTCTCTGCCTCACCGTGTGGTGAAAAGGAGGTTTTTTGTATAAGCTTCTCCGCCTTACTGTGGGAGCAAAAGGAGAGACACTTTGAGTTAGTGCAATACCCAGAGGAGAGGCTCCGGGAAGTGGACGTAGGTTAAGTTGACCGAACCACTATAAAATTCTGGTGTGTTCTTTCTGATTACTTTCTACACTTTAATTTTCTATGATTATCTGCTTGGGTGAAATTTGTGTTGAATCATTTCGTTTGAGTATTTACTTATTTCCGCTGCATATCATAGAAAAGATTTTCACTATTGCTCTCGAATTTTTAAATAACCCATTCACCCCCCCCCCCCCTCTTTGTTAGCCTCGGGACTAGTTCATCAGGGCTTAACATCCCTATCGAACTTTCAAGTTGTATCAGAGCAGGTGTGAGAGATGTGTGCTAACATGCCACATGAATAACATATAACACCAGGAAAAGGATTAACTAAATGTTGTGAGTGATAATGCCCCTTCCTAGATGTGTATGAAACATGCTTTGATGATTTTGCAACAGATTTTTCAAATGGTGGCGGTGCATAAAACTCTTCAAAAGTAGGTGGTCTTTTATTCTTCTCAAAGGTAGCAATTTTCACTCTTAAAAATTTGTTTTCCTTATTAAGACTAGCAATTTCAAAAGTCCTCGCACTTTCATTACTTTCTAGGTCACATGCCATATCATTCAATTTCTTAAAAGCAGCGTCTAATTCAACATGCGATATTTTTAATGCATCATGCTCAACAATTAAATCAGAATGCTTTTTATTCAGTTCATCAAATTCATCAAGTAAAGACATGTGATTGCAATCAACAGTGGAATGATCCTTAATCAAAACATCTCGATCTTTTTGCAGAATTAAGTAATTCAATTTCAAGTTAGTATGGGTTTTCTTAAGCTTCCTATACGATGCATGAATTTTTTTAGATATTTCAAGTAATTGATCGTAAGTAAGCTCACATACCTCTTCCTGGTCTGATTGAACAGGGTGATCATTAGCCATCTGACACAAATTTGTTTCCTCCTCTTCAGCTTCAGTCTGAGAGGAGTCGGATGTAGAAACTGCCCAGAGCGCCTTCTGAATCCCCTTCTTATCCTTTCTGAGATTTGCATCGATAAGATGCCCGAGGTGGGAGTTACGAAAGTCGATTTTTATAACTTTTTTTGGATTTCAGCGCTGTCAATCATCTTCTTATTGGTTTTTGGATCTAAAATCAAGGAAAAATTCTGATTTACTGGAGCAGCTGAATCAAAAAAAAATTTGCTTTCGTATTCTCATTTCATGTTTTATTTCCCTTGGTTTTGTTTTTCTTTTTTAATGATTGTGTTTTTGGGATCCTGATCATTCATCTTCATCCTCCATCTTTTTCCTGTTTTCTTCACATCATCCTGGACGATACACAGATCGCCCTAGAAGATCTTCTTTGTCCTGGACGATCAAAACATTATCCTAGATGATCAATTCAAAATCATCTCCAATCTGATCATACGGCTAAGGAACACCAACTTTTCGTGATCGTCCTGGACGATCCATAAATTATCCTGGACGATATGATCCATATCTTCCTGATCTGATCAAACGGCTGAGATTGCACCAATTATTGTCCATTGTCCTGGACGATACACCTCATCTTCCTGGACGATCTATGTGTCAGCAGCTGGACGATTCGAATTCGGTCCGTTCGATATTTTTAATGCATATCGTCCTGGATAATCCACCTAATCGTCCTGGATGATACTTTTTGTCAACGGTCGTCCGGCTTAAGTCCTCGGGACGATCGCCTGTGTCTAATCGACCCGGACGATCTCTGATCATCCTAGATAATCAGACCACCTTTTTGACCAATCATCCTTGCCATCATAATTGCACATATCATCCTGGACGATCTCGCGATCGTACGGGACGATAAGGCCAAGTTCTATTTAAACAGCCGATTTCTTTAAGTTTTTTCACACTTCTCCTTCCACTCTCCCTCACTTGTGCTTTCTCATGGCTGGCGAGAAACATTCTCCACAAAAGGGTGCGAGTTCCTCACGGGGGAATGTTGATCCCCGCTTTCCCAATGCAGCCGATCAGGCTACCTTCGAGTGCTATCGCGAGGTGGGGATCACGCATTCAAAAATAATAAACCCCCATACCCTTACCTATCCTATTCTTGATCTTTTCGCACACACCTCCCTCACCTTCATCCTTACCCTAGCCTTTCCACTTAGTCTTGAACTTCTTCAAGTTTTCTTTGCCAATCTGCGCATTTCTGCTGACTATTCCACTCTTCGCTCATATGTCAATCAACGTCCTGTGGAACTCACTACCCAAGGCTTTCACAACATTCTTCAACTTTCTGTAAGTGGCGACAAACTCCACACCCTTATTACTAACCCTGACTATGATTGGAGTGTCGCCAATCACTTCCTTCGTAATACGAATGCACCCTACCATGATAATGCTTGCACTTCACTTCTTAAGGATGCACAGACCATTCAGCATGTCCTTCATTCCTCCGTCATCCCAAAGGCGGGGGATCGAATTCACATCAACCCGTTATTATCATTGACCACATACTACATCTTGGCCTACAGGGAGTTTAATGCCACTGACCTTATTATCCGATACGTCGAGCACCTCACCACTATTAGGGATCTGGGTCATAGGCGTCGCCCAAATTTAGCTTTAGTTCATATCATTGCATATGCATTAGAAACCAAATATAACATGCATTATCCAGTCCCTCCTGATGTCCCTACTTCCTTCTTCACAAATAATTCATTCCACGTCCTACATAGCACCAGACTACATCCGGAGCCCACGCCGGATGTTGAGGAGGAAGAGGAAGAGGCTATTCCCGTTCCTGCTGCACCCGATGCACCTGCTCCCCTTTGCATCGCTTCTCCTTTTGACCATCTAGTGCAGTGCTTTGATCAGTGGGAGGCCAGATTCGACTCCTATGTTGCTGCTCAGGAGCAGCGACATACGGAGGACCTGCAGCGCTTCACTGACTATGCTGCTCAGTAGCAACAGCAGCATGACCAGGACATTGCCTGGATTGGAGCCCATTTTACAGCCATTCACAGTTACTTCAACCCACCACCGCCACCCCCTCCTTCCGATCAGGATCCGCCTCCATTTTAGTGTTATGTTTTGTAGCTATTTTCTTTTCTGTTTGTACTGATGTTTCAGTGTTTCTCTTTACCCTCCTCCTTTTTGTGATGTCAAAAGGGGGAGTCAGTTGTAGTAGTTTTTATACTTTTTATGTTTTTGTAGTTATGTTTCCTGTATTGCTTTGGTTGTTAAATGAAAATTATAAAAAATTTGTTTTTCGATCTCCTAGTTATTTTATTTTTCAAAGTACTGCACAAATGTTTGCCATCATCAAAAAGGGGGAGATTGTTGTAAATCTGGTTTTGATGATGACAAATATGTTTCTATTGTGTTTTGCTTGGCTAACCTGTTTCAGGAACAAAAGATCACGAGCAACTCAAGCCAACTAAAGATCGGGTCCAAGTGTGTCTAAGTGTACTATTTTTTTTTCTTGAGTCAATTATAACGTAACTGATCCCCTAGCTAAGTAACCTTGCACACACACACTCAGGGGGAAAGCTTGAGTGAATTAGAGTTTTTGTTTAAGTTTTTGTTCAGATCGTCCTGGACGATAGTCACATCATCCTGGACGATTATGTAAAAATAGAAACTCTAATTAGGTCGACCAAGTAAAGTGTGTCTGATTAAGCAGATCGTCCTGGATGATCCCAACATCGTTCAGGACGATAGGCTCAAATCAAAAATTCTCAGCCGCTAGATCAAGTTAGGCAAGTTTTTATTTTAAGATATTTGGTCTGATCGTCCCGGACGATATGAGTATCATCCTGGACAATCCAGTACAATTATGCCTAAATTAATCTGGTAATTAAGGAAAGCAATTAATATTTGATTTATACAATCATATCGTCCTGGACGATCGCAGGATCGTCCTGGACGATCATGTTCGTCTAGTGTGTTTCAGCTGTACGTCCCGAACTGTGCTCAGGATGATTTTGGCACTTTTTCAACTAATCGTATCGGACGATACGCATATCATCCTGGATGATCAAGTCATTTTTTGATCCTCCAGCACAATTTTCTCTAGACGACCCGAACTGTCTTCTGGACGATATTCTTGAATTTACACTAATCGTCCCGGACGATCGCAGAATTATACGGGATGATCAGAACAACTTTTTCCACTGATTGTCTAGAAGAGCCAGATTATCCAGGCTGAAACTGCTGATTTTGAATTGATTATACAGGATGATATATAGATCATCCTAGACGATCCAGGCTGACCAGTTAAGATTTAGGGCAAATTTTGAGCCCTCCTATAAAAGATATTTTTCTTCCAACAAGAAATATCTTTTACCACTTTTCTTTCCAGAGAAACCCTAGAGAGAGAGAGGATCTTGTGAGGGGGAGTTCGTGAGGGGTTCACGAAGGTTACTCCAAGCAAGGATCAGAGTCGTCTTCTCCGCTCGTTGCATTTCGTCGTGTGGGTGTTCATTGTGAGAGGATCGTTTGCAAGAAGATCCGGGGTTCTCTGCCCACTTCAGGAGGAAGCGAAAGGAGTCTGAGGTTCTCTGCCTGCTTCAGGAGAAAGCAAAAGGAGGTTGGGTTCTCTGCCTCACCGTTTGGTGGAAAGGAGGTTTTTTGTAAAGGCTTCTCCGCCTTGCTGTGGGAGCAAAAGGAGAGACACTTTGAGTTAGTGCAATACCCGGAGGAGAGGCTCTGGGGAGTGCACGTAGGTCAAGTTGACCAAACCACTATAAAATTCTGGTGTGTTCTTTCTGATTACTTTCTGAACTTTAATTTTCTATGATTATCTGCTTGAGTAAATTTGTGTTGAATCTTTTCGTTTGAGTATTTACTTATTTCTACTGCATATCATAGAAAATATTTTCACTGTTGCTCTATAATTTTAAATAATCAATTCACCCCCCTCTTGGTTGGCCTCAGGACTAGTTCATCAGGGCTTAACATCCCTATTGAACTTTCAAGTGGTATCAGAGCAGGTGTGAGAGATGTGTCCTAACATGCCACATGAATAACATCTAACACCTGGAAAAGGATTAACTAAACGTCGTGAGTGATAGTTCCCCTTCCTAGATGTGTATGAAACATGTTTTGATGAATTTGCAATAGATTTTTCAAATGGTGGCAGTGCATAAAACTCTTCAAAAGTAGGTGATTTTTTATTCTTCTCAAAGGCAGCAAATTTCACTCTTAAAAATTTATTTTCCTTGTTAAGACTAGCAATTTCAAAAGTCCTTGCACTCTCATTACTTTCTAGGTCACATGACATATCATTCAATTTCTTAAAAGCAGCTTCTAATTCAACATGCGATGTTTTTAATGCATCATGCTCAACAATTAAATCAGAATGCTTTTTATTCAGTTCATCAAATTCATCAAGTAAAGATATATGATTACAATCAACAGTGGAATGATCCTTAATCAAAACATCATGCTCTTTTTGCAGAGTTAAGTAATCTAATTTCAAGTTAGCATGGGTTTTCTTAAGCTTCCTATACGATGCATGAATTTTTTTAGATATTTCAAATAATTGATCGTAAGTAAGCTCACATACCTCTTCCTGGTTTGACTGACCAGGGTGATCATCAACCATCAGACATAAATTTATTTCCTCCTCTTCAGCTTTAGTCTCAAAGGAGTCGGATGCAGAGTCTACCCAGAATGCCTTCTGAATCTGCTTCTTATCCTTTCTGAGATTTGCATCGATAAGGTGCCCGAGGTGGGATTTACGAAATTTAATTTTTCCAACTTTTTCTGGATTTCAGCGCTGTCAATCATCTTCTTATTGGGTTTGGGACCTAAAATTAAGGAAAAATTCTGATTTACTAGAGCAGCTTGATAAAAAAAATAAAAACAAAATTTTGCTTTTGTGTTCTCATTTCATGTTTTATTTCCCTTGGTTTTGTTTTTCTTTTTTAATGGTTGTGTTTTTGGGATCCTGATCGTTCATCTTCATTCTCCATCTTTTTCCTATTTTCTTCACATCATCCTGGACGATACAATGATCGTCCTGGATGATCAAAACATCGTCCTGGATGATCAATTCAAAATCATCTCCAATCTGATCAAACAGCTAAGGAACACCAATTATTGGTGATTGTCCTGGACGATCCATAAATCATCCTAGACGATATGATCCATATCTCCCTGATCTAATCAAACGGCTGAGATTGCACCAATTATTTTCCATCATCCTGGACGATACACCTCATCATCCTGGATGATCTACGTGTCAGTAGTCGGACGATTTGAATTCAACCCGTTCGACATATTTATTGCATATCATCCAGGATGATCCACCTAATCGTCCTGGACGATACTTTTCATCAACGATCATCTGGCCTGACTCCTCGGGATGATCACCTGTATCTAATCATCCTGGATGATCTCTAATCATCCTAGACGACCGAACTATCTTTTTGACCAATCATCCTGGCTTTCATAATTACACATATCATCTTGGACGATCTCGCGATCGTACGAGACGATCAGGCCAAGTTCTATTTAAACAGCTGATTTCTTCAAATTTTTTCACACTTCTCCTTCCACTCTCCCTCACTTATTCTTTATCATGGCTGGCGGGAAACGTTCTAGACAAAAAGGTATGAGTTCCTCACGGGGGAATGTTGATCCCCGCTTTCCCAATACAGCCGATCAGGCTGCCTTCGAGTGTTATCGTGAGGTGGGGATTACGCATTCAAAAATAGTAAACCCCCGCACCCTTACCTATCCTATTCTTGATCTTCTCACATTCCCCTCCCTCACCTTCATCCTTACCCTAGCCTTTCCATTTAGTCTTGAACTTCTTCAAGTTTTCTTCGCCAATCTGCGCATTTCTGCTGACTATTCCAGTCGTCGCTCATATGTCAATCAATGTCCCGTGGAACTCACTACCCAAGATTTTCACAATATTCTTCAACTTTCTGTAACTGGCGATAAACTCCACACTCTTATTACTGACCCTAACTATGATTGGAGTATTGCCAATCACTTTCTTCATAATATGAATGCACCCTACCATGACAATGCTTGCACTTCACTTCTTAAGGACGCACAGACCATTCAGCACGTCCTTCATTCCTCCGTCATCCCAAAGGTAGGGGATCAAATTCACATCACCCCGTTACTATCCTTGACCACATACTACATCTTGATCCATCGGGAGTTTAATGCCACTGACCTTATTATCTGATACATCGAGCACCTCACCACTATTAGGGATCCGGGTCATAGGCATCGTCGAAATCTAGCTTTAGGTCATATCATTATATATACCTTAGAAGCCAAATATGACATGCAGTAACCAGTCTGTCCTGATGTCCCTCCTTCCTTCTTCACAAACAATTCATTCCACATCCTACACAACACCCAACTACATCCGGAGCCCGCCTCGAATGTTGAGGAGGAAGAGGAAGAGGATATTCATGTTCCTGCTGCACCCGATGCACCTGCTCCCCTTCACATCACTTCTCCTTTTGACCATCTGGTGCAGCGCTTTGATTAGTGGGAGGCCATATTTGACTCCTATGTTGTTGCGCAGGAGCAGCGGCACGCGGAGGACTTGTAGCGCTTCACTAACTATGCTGCTCAGCAGCAACAGCAACTTGACCAGGACATTGCCTGGATTGGAGCCCATTTTATAGCCATTCATAGTTACTTCAACCCACCACCGCCACCTCCTCCTTTCGATCAGGATCCGGCTCTGTTTTAGTGTTATGTTTTGTAGCTATTTTCTTTTCTGTTTGTACTGATGTTTCAATGTTTCTCTTTACCTCCTCCTTTTTGTGATGTCAAAATGGGGAGTCAGTTGTAGTAGTTTCTGTACTTGTTATGTTTTTATAGTTGTGTTTCCTATATTGCTTTGGTTGTTAAAAGAAAATTGAAAAAATTTATTTTTCGATCTCCTAGTTATTTTATTTTTCAAACTACTGCACAAATATTTTCCATCATCAAAAAGGAAGAGATTATTACAAATCTAGTTTTGATGATGATAAACATGTTATTATTGCATTTTGCTTGGCTAACCCGTTTCAAGCACAAAAGATCACGAGCAACTCAAGCCAACTGAAGATAGGGTACAAGTGTGTCTAAGTGTACTATTTTCTTTTTCTTGAGTTAATTGTAATGTAACTGATCCCCTGGCTAAGTAACCTTACACACACACACTCAGGGGGAGAGCTTGAGTAAATTAGAGTTTTTGTTCAAGTTTTTATTCAGATCTTCCTAGACGATAGTCACATCATCCTGGACGATCATGTAAAATAGAAACCCTAATTAGGGCGACCAAGTTAAGTGTGTCTGATTAAGCAGATCATCCTGGACGATCCCAACATCGTCCGCGATGATAGGCTCAAATCAGAAATTCTCAGTCGCCAGATCAAGTTAGGCAAGTTTTTATTTTAAGATATTTGGTCTGATCGTCCCAGACGATACGAGTATCGTCCTGGACGATCCAGCAAAATCATGCCTAAATTAATCTGGTAATTCAGGAAAGCAATTAATATTTGATTGAAACGATCATATCGTCCTGGACGATCACAGGATCATCCTGGACGATCATGTTCGCCTAGTGTGTTTCAGTTGTACGTCCCGAACTGTGCTTAGGACAATTTTGGCACTTTTTGAACTAATCGTACCGGACAATACGTGTATGATCCTGGACGATCAAGTTATTTTTTGGTCCTCTAGCATAATTTGCTCCGGACGACCCGAACTGTCTTCTGGATGATATTCCTGAATTTATACTAATTGTCCCGGATGATTGCAGAATCGTACAGGACGATCAAAACAACTTTTTCCACTGACTATCCAGAAGAGCAAGATCGTCCATGTTGAAACAGCTGATTTTGAACTGATCGTACAGGATGATATATAGATCATCCTGGGCGATCTAGGCCAACCAGTTGAGATTTAGGGCAAATTTTGAGCCCACCTATAAAAGATATTTTTCTTCCAACAAGAAATATCTTTTGCCACTTTCCTTTCCATAGAAACCCTAGAGAGAGAGAGAGAGTTTGGGAGAGAGAGAGAGGATCTTGTGAGGTGGAGTTCATGAGGGGTTCACGAAGGTTGCTCCAAGTAAGGATCAGTGTCGTCTTCTTCGCTCATCGTCTTTCATCATGTGGGTGTTCATTGTGAGAGGATCGTTTGCAAGAAGATCCGGGGTTCTCTGCCCGCTTCAGGAGGAAGCGAAAGGAGTCCAAGGTTCTCTTCCTGCTTCAGGAGGAAGCAAAAGGAGGTTGGGTTCTCTGCCTCACTGTGTGGTGGAAACGAGGTTTTTTGTACAGGCTTCTCCGCCTTGCTGTAGGAGCAAAAGAAGAGACACTTTGAGTTAGTGCAATACCCGGAGGAGAGGCTCCGGGGAGTGGACGTAGGTCAAGTTGACCGAACCACTATAAAATTCTGGTGTGGTCTTTCTGATTACTTTCTGCACTTAAATTTTCTGTGATTATCTGCTTGGGTGAAATTTTTGTTGAATCTTTTCATTTGAGTATTTACTTCTTTCTTCTGCATATCATAGAAAAGATTTTCACTATTGCTCTCGAATTTTTAAATAACCAATTCACCCCCCCTCTTGGTTTGCCTCGGGACTAGTTCATCAGGGCTTAACATCCCTATCGAACTTTCATCATGTCGATGGGATTGCTACTTGATTTGCTTATTTTTCTCCCTTTGCATGTAATTTGGTGTATAGGGGGTTAACAAATTCCCCCCAACAAATGTGATACAAGACTAGAGCGTTTCACATTTGTTGCAACGTGGTTGATGGCTTTTCGGTAGCTTTCCTTTCACGTATTTATTATTATTATTATTATTATTATTATTATTATTTGTTGCATTTTCATCTTTTTGATGTGCAACAAAATGTTCCATTGGGAGTGACCAGATGATTTACCTTCATGCTAGCATAGCAAGGCTTCCATTTGGAATGCTGTCGATGAGCATGATCCTCAGAGAAGTGCTGATGTTCAAGATAGATTTGAGCAGCATGAGGATACGTTACGGGGCTTGATGTCTTTCACATCTTCTTTACCAGCAACCCCTACTTCTTGAGAGTTTTGTGGATTCAATTGAGTTTGAAGATCCTAATATGTGGGTTACTAGTCTCAAATTGTAGTACAGGGAGTATAACTGACTAGAGAGTTCTATGACACAGGTTAGTGTGGTACTTGTGACATTTTAAAGTCTACAACAAATGTAGTTGAGCCAATTTGGTAGTTTAGACTACTTAGTAACCATCATCTATAGTTGACATCCCTAGAGTGGCCACGAGACTCCATGGTCGGACAGCTTTAGAGTACAATCAACAGTTATGTTTGTTGGGCCCATTACGTCCTTCAGGCGCACAAATGTTCCCTTTAAAAGGTGGGGATTTACGAGGTCATATATGCCTCGTTCTTTGGCTATAATCACCTTCCATCCTCTTGGGCCCAAGGCTTGGTTGCAATTTAGGAATTAGGCAGTAATACCTATTGGGTTAGAGTAGAGGAGCTTACTGTTACACTTTCAGGTCTGTAGACAATTTCTAGTTTACCAATCTTTGGTCACCGCTTTGAGGAGTGTGTCCCTTTGGACTAACAGTTGTTCCATCGAATCCCCTCAATAGACAGTAATAAGAGAGGCAGGTTGATTATGTCAGACGTTTACCCTACACTCCTCCAGCACTACTGTCAGACATATAAGATAATAGAGGGTTTGCCAATGCGTTACTGAGCCACCATGTCTGTAGGTGTTTAGGTTTGTAATTTCTCCTGGGGAGGTACTTGTCTTCTACCACGACATCACTACATGACCCTTTAGCTGTGGTTTGCAGTGCAGGACTCCATGGTTAGAGGATACATCGTGGCCTTCTTCCTCCATTGATTGCACTTCTCCTGCTTTAACAGGTGTCAACGAGGTCTTACTTTTAGCAAGGTTTTTGGCACTTTGGCTCAAATCTTTTGTACTTTTGCTCAGGATAGGATCTTTGAGATGCTGTATTCCTTTAGAATCCTATCAGTTGTTTGAAGGATAGATTCTTACCTTAGCTCCGACCGTGCTCGCCAGGGTCTATAAGGTTCTACAGACCATTTCTAAGGCGAGCTCTCTAGAGATACGAGACCCAATTTTTCCATGGTACTAAGTATATGCTTGATTCCACTAAAAAGTTTAGGATGTATTCTCCTACCTAGAGACTCCTGCCTAGTACCTATAGAGAGGGTATCCCACAGTCCTCTAGCTGTCTCAAGCATCTTCCACTTTAGAGTCAAAGAGGATCTATCTTTTCTTCTTTACCCCACACTTGGCAGCGGATTGGTTTTCGTTGGTCCACCAGCCAAATGTTGTTGCTTTACAACCCCATATGTAGGGGACAGTAGTTATTAAGTTGTATGATCAGTGGGGGAGGTGCACCCTAATATATAACAGTCATACTTTATCAGTGGCTGAGTACTTCATCAGCATGTGTTCAAGCTAGTTGTGTCATCATCTGGGTGGCTTTGTGATGTTGGAGGGCTATTAGCCCAACAGAGTGGCCAGGCAATTCAAATTTTTTAGGCCATAAGTTATGACAGACGACCACTTATCTCTGGAGTTTCATACGTATGATGCATGGACACCATTCGATCAAATACCCATTTTTATATAATAGCTCTAACATGGCTGCACTTGCTAAGGCTTAGGACATGTTCCAGTTTTCATTTAGCTCTGCCATCCATTTATGTAGGTGTTAGTTACACATGCCTATCATGGGTATGGTTTTATTTTGGTCCTGCTTTGGAGCATGGCGCTAGTAGGTATAAGCACCAAGTATGGGATATCAGACTGCCGAGGGGATAGATGCCTCGTCAGGACTTTCTAGAGTTTGTGGGTGATAGAAGTACTTTTCTATCCCTCCCCTTTTTTTCTTCTCAACACTTAATTTAAAAACTATTTGGTCATTTGATATATATTTTTTTATTCACTCCTAATGTAGGGACATATGGTGATACCCGTATAATTACTAAGGCCACTGTTCCTTCTCCAGCCAGAGCTCTGAATGTGGCACCTGCGTCACAATATATAGGGACTTCTCGACCTTTCTTTAGATGTGTTGGTTCTCATCGTACCACATCTTTCAGGAGATCTGTAGATCCTCATTCTTTTCTAAGGGACCTTAGGGAGAGTTCACAAGGATCAAAGATGTCAGACTTTATAAGCTACTGCACGTTGGATCAATCTGCCAAATTTTCCTTCCTAGTCGACCCCTACAGGTCTTTTTTGCCAGGAGAGTCTTATGCTGCCAACATAGCTTTGCTGATAGAGGTTTTAGAGGTACCATCGCACACGTCGATGACACTAAACTTGGTTTCTACAGCTCCTTCTTTCATCCATGAGAGTCACCCGGCTGACTCTGCAAGTCCTCCTACATGTATGCTTTTATTATATGCTCAGTTATTTCACTACATTTATATGGTATATATCATTATAATCCTTACCCATAACCCTTTGTGTAGAACCTGAGGGAGCCGACTACTCTTTAGAGATCCACATCTATGTTCCCTAAGCCTTGGTGTTGCAAATCTGGTTTTGATGATGACAAACATGTTTCCAGTGTGTTTTGCTTGGCTAACCCATTTCAGGCACAAAAGATCAAGAGCAAATCAAGCCAACTCAAGATCGGGTCCAAGTATGTCAAATGTATGATTTTTCTTTTTATTGAGTCAATTGTAATGTACCTAATCCCCAAGCTAAGTAACCTTGCACACACACACTCAGGGGGAGAGCTTGAGTGAATTAGAGTTTCTATTCATTTTTTGTTCAGATCGTCCTGGACGATATTCACATCGGCCTGGACAATCCAGCAAAAATAGAAACCCTAATTAGGGCGACCAAGTTAAGTGAGTCTGATTAAGCAGATCGTCCTGGACGATCTTTGGATCGTATGGGACAATATGCTCAAATAAAAAATTCTCAGCCGCTAGAACAAGTTAGGCAAGTTTTTATTTTATGTTATTTGGTATGATCGTCCCGGACGATACGTGTATCATCCTGGACGATTCAGTACAATCATGCCTAAATTAGTCTGGTAATTAAGGAAAGCAATTAATATTTAATTGATATAATCATATCGTCCTAGACGATCGCAGGATCGTCCCGGACGATCATGATCGTCTAGTGCATTTCAGTTGTACGTCCCGAACCGTGTTCAAGACGATTTGGGCACTTTTTGAACTAATCGTACATGACGATACCCGTATCATCCTGGATGATGAAGTCATTTTTTGGTCGTCCAGCACAAGTTTCTCTGGACGACCCGAACTATCTTTTGGATGATATTCCTCGATTTGCACTAATCGTCCCGGACGATCGCAGGATCATACGGGACGATATGAACAATTTTTTCTACTGATCATCCAGAAGAGCCAAATCGTTCAGGCTAAAAAAGCTGAATTTGAACTGATCGTACAGGACAATATACCGATCGTCCTAGATGATCATGGCCGACTAGATGAGATTTAGGGCAAATTTTAAGCCCTCCTATAAAAGAACTTTTTCTTGAAACAAGAAAAATCTTTTTGCCACCTTCCTTTCCAGAGAAACCCTAAAGAGAGAGAGAGTTTGGGAGAGAGAGAGAAGATCTTGTGAGGGGGAGTTAGTGAGGGATTCACTAAGGTTTCTCCAAGCACGGATCAGAGTCGTCTTCTCCGCTCGTTGTCCTTCATCTAGTTGGTGTTCGTCGTGGGAGGATCGTTCGCAAGAAGATCCAGGGTTCTCTGCCCGCTTCAGGTGGAAGCAAAAGGAGTTCGAAGGTTCTTTGCCTACTTCAGGAGGAAGCAAAAGGAGGTCGGGTTCTCTGCCCCACCGTGTGGTGAAAAGGAGGTCTTGTACAGGCTTCTCCGCCTTGCTGTGGGAGCAAAATGAGAGACACTTTTTGTTTAGTGCAATACCCAGAGGGGAGGCTCCGGGGAGTGGATGTAGGTCAAGTTGACCGAACCACTATAAAATCTGGTTTACTTTTCTGATTCAGTTCTGCATTTTACTTTTTGATATTCACTGCGTGGGTGAATATCTGAGATTGATCTTTTCGTTCTTGTTTAATTGTTTCCGCTGCTAAGTATCAAAAAGATTTTTCATTGTTGTCTTGAAATTTTTAAATAACCAATTCACCCCCTTCTTGGTTAGCCTCGGGACTAGTTCACTAGGGCTTAACATCCCTATCAAACTTTCAAGTGGTATCAGAGCGGGATTCAAAATTTAGGTTTAAAAACTTTTGAATTTGATCCTTAGCTAACTATAACAATCGTAATACTGCTGAAGGTTATTATATTACAAGACCACCGTTGTTTGACAATATTCCTTTTGATTTTTGGAAAACACGCATGTCTACTTTTCTGTAATCTATTGATTATCGTATGTGGATGTTAGTTAAAGATGGCTATAAAGCACCACATAGACTTGTTAATGGAATTAAAACTGAACTCCCGTTTGCATATTGGACTTTTGATGATCGTGACTTAGCAAAGTTAAATGCAAAATGTTTGAACTATTTCTTTTGTGCTTTAAAATCTTAAGACTATATGCATGTTTCTACTTGTACAACGGGAAAAGAAATCTGGGATATATTATGTATAATATATGAAGGTATAACTGAGTCAAACAGTCTAGGTTAAATATCTTGTTACATGATTATAAACTTTTTCGCATGAAACCTAAATAGACTATTTCAGAAATGTACACAAGGTTCACTCAGATTGTTACCTCTTTGCATGCTTTAGGTAGAGAACTTACTAACTACGAAAGAGTGAACAAAATTTTTAGATGTTTGCCTGCTTCTTATGATGCTAAGATTACTGCTATCACGAAATCTAAAGATTTAAATACTTACTCTATTGACAGCTTACTTGGATCACTCATTGCTTACGAGCAAGGGGTGAACCAAAGACAACTTGATGCAGGTGAACGAATGAAGGAGAAGACAGTGGCAATAAAGGCCAAAGATTCAGATGCTAGCACTTCCGGGTCTGATAGCGATGATGTTGCCTTAATCACAAGGCAATTCAAGAGCTTTCTAAGGAAGAAGAATAAGAATTTCCAAAAGTGGAACAAAGATAAAACCAGTAGAAACTTTAACGGTTCATCTGAATCTGTTTGTTTTGAATGCAGGAAGCCTGGACACATTAAGGCTAATTGTCCTACACTCAAGGCTCACCCAAGCAAGGAGAAGGGTGAGGATAAACCAAAGTTCAGAAAGGATAAGAAGCGGATACAAAAGGTATTCTGGGCAGACTCTGCATCCGACTCTTCTGAGACTGAAGCTGAAGAGGAGGAAACAAACTTGTGTCTGATGGCAGATGATCACCCTGGTCAGTCGGACCAGGAATAGGTATGTGAGCTTACTTACGATCAATTATTTAAAGTTTCTAAGAAAATTCATACATCGTATAGGAAGCTTAAGAAAACTCATGCTAGTCTGAAGTTATATTATTTAACTTTACAAAAAGAGCATGATTCTGTACTTAAAGATCATTCCACACTTGATTCCAATCACATATCCTTGCTTGATGAATTCGATGAGTTGAACAAAAAATATTCTGATTTAACTATTGAGCATGATTTGTTAAAACCATCGCATGTTGAATTAGAAGTTGCTTTTAAGAAATTGAATGATATGGCATGTGATTTAGAAAGTAATGAAAGTGCAAGAACTTTTGAAATTACAAGTTCAAATAAATATATTGAGTTTTTGAAAGTTTAAATCAGTGCTTTTGAAAAGAACAGAACACCGCCTACTTTTGAACAGTTTTATGCACCGCCACCTTTTGAAAAATCTGTTGCAAGTTCATCAAAGCATGTTTCATATACATCTAGGAAGAGGCACTATCACCCATGTAGATTAGTTAACCCTTTTCCTGGTGTTAGATGCTTTTCATGTGGCATGTTATGACACATTTCCCACACCTGCACTATTCACCATAGTACACATTGGGTATGGAAACCCAAACTGCCTGTTTCATAGTACAGCACGCATGCATTGCATTCTTCTTTTCATAAGAAGAAACCCATACCTGTTTGGGTTCCTAAGACTGACATTTGATATTTTTATAGGTGTGCTCTCACACAAGACCTCATGAGAGCATGTGGTACCTGGACAGTGGATATTCTAGACACATGACTGGAGATGCAAATCAGTTCATTTCTCTGGAGGCCAGAGCTGGAGGCAAGGTTACACTTGGAGATAACACCACCAGGAAGGTGGTAGGCACATGTATAATTGGTGATTCAAAGAATTTTATGATTGATAATGTTTTGCTTGTAGATGGACTGAAACACAACTTGCTGAGCTTTAGTCAACTCTGTGACAAGGCATACAGCATCAAATTCCTGCCCACTAGCTGCATTTTAAGCTTAAATGATGAAGTTATTTTGTAGGGGCAAAGGATCAATAACGTCTACAAGCTGGATGTAAGTTGCATTAAATCTGATAATTCAATTTACTTAAAAACTGCTGCTGATGAGTCTTGGTTATGGCATAGGAGATTGTGTCATGCCAATATGAAAACCCTTAGGAGAGTCACCCAAAAGGACCTAGTTAAAGGTGTGACCAAGCTTAAGTTCACTAAGGATCACCTGTGTGATGCGTGTCAGTTGGGGAAGCAAGTCCAGTCCTCTTTTCACTCTATTAAGGACATTAGCACCTCTAGACCTTTAGAAGTTCTTCACATAGACCTCTTTAGACCCATTAGTACTGCTAGCTTAGGGGGGAGAGTCTATGGGTTTGTGATTGTAGATGATTATTCGAGGTTCACTTTGGTTAAATTTTTGTCACATAAATCTGAGTCATTTGATGAGTTTAGATTTTTCTCTACTTTGATTCAGAAGAAGTTAGGATATGAGATTATTACCATCCATAGTGATCACGGAGGGGAGTTTGAAAATGAAAGATTTGGAAGTTTTTGTGAGGATCATGGGATTAGTCACAATTTCTCAGCTCCTAGGACCCCTCAGCAGAACAGGGTAGCTAAAAGGAAGAACAGGACCTTAGTGGAAGCCATTAGAGCCATGCTTGTCGAGTATTCACTTCCAAAATACTTTTGGGCTGAAGCGGTGAACACTGCCTGTTATGTGCTGAATAGGGTGAATGTGAGAGTCAAACTGAACAAGACACCTTATGAGATCATTAAGGGTAGAACTCCAAATCTGTCCCACCTCCATGTCTTTGGTTGTAAGGTTTTCATTCTGAACAACGGGAAATCACCCTTAGAAAAATTTGACCCCAAATCTGATGAAGGAGTGTTCTTAGGATATTCAAGTGTGAGGAAAACCTTTAGGGTGTTCAATAAGAGGACTTTGGTGGTGGAAGAAATAACCCATGTAGTGTTTGATGAATCTGATCCTAAGTAGTCTAGATCTGAAGTAGAAGATGAAGAGATTGTTGAGGTTACCCAAGGGGTTGGAAATACAAATCTGGAGGAAAGGGTAGAACCTCAAACCACGTTGCCTAGAGATTGGAGATATTCTTCGAGTCATCCTAAAGAATTGATCTTAGGAGACCCTTCTGAAGGTGTTAGGACTAGGCATGGACTTAGGAAGGAAGTAAACCATTCTTCCTTTATCTCAATGACTGAACCCACCAACATCAATCAAGCCTTATCGGATGAGTTTTGGATTTTAGCTATGCAGGAAGAATTGAATCAATTTATAAGGAATGATGTCTGGGAGTTAGTAGAAAGACCCAAAAATTAAAGTATTGTGGGAACCAAGTGGGTCTTTAAGAATAAGATGAATGATTTGGTGTGGTGGTGAGAAATGAGGCAAGATTGGTGGCTAAGGGGTATAATCAAAAAGAAGGGATTGATTTTGAGGAGACTTTTACCCCTGTAGCTAGATTGGAAGCCATTAGAGTGCTACTAGCCTTTGCCTGTTATAAGGGATTTAAGCTGTTTCAAATGGATGTCAAGAGTGCCTTCTTAAATGGGGTAATTAAAGAAGATATTTTTGTAGAACAACCCCCAGGTTTTGAGAGTTTTCAATATCCAAATCATGTCTATAAATTAAAAAAGGCCTTATATGGATTGAAACAGGCACCCAGAGCTTGGTATGAGAGGCTTAGCACATTCCTGTTAGAAAGAGAGTTTGTTAAGGGGAGCGTAGACACCACCCTTTTTCTGAGGAGATTAGGGGATGACTTACTCATTGTCCAGATCTATGTTGATGATATAATTTTTAGATCTTCTGATAAATATTTATGTGATGAGTTTTCTAAAATAACGAGTAAGGAGTTTGAGATGAGTATGACGGGAGAATTATCCTAATTTTTGGGGTTTAGCATAAGGAAAACGGATGATGGAACCTTTCTCAATCAATCTAAATACACTAAGGACATTTTGAAGAAATATGAAATGGATAAAGCCATGCCAATCAATACTCCCATGACCTTCTCAGTTCAGTTAGATAAGGATTCAAGTGAAAAATCTGTTGATCAGAAAAAGTATAGAGGAATAATAGGATCACTACTTTACCTGACTGCTAGACGACCTGATATCATGTTAAGTGTCTATATTTACGCTAGGTTTTAGGCTGATCCTAAAGAGTCCCACCTGACTGCTGTTAAAAGAATTCTTAGATATCTTTTAGGGACCCCAAACCTAGGATTCTGGTACCCTAGGCACAGCACCTCTTTTGAGATCATTGGATATTCTGATTCTGACTTTGTGGGGTGTAGGGTGGATAGAAAGAGCACTTCTGGGACTTGTTAGTTCATAGGACAGTCATTAGTCTCTTGGTCTAGTAGAAAACAGAACTCAGTTGCACTTTCCACTGCTGAAGCTGAGTACATTGCCTTAGGGAGTTGTGTGGCCCAAGTTCTTTGGTTGAAGCAACAAGTCTTGGATTTAGGGGTACCTGTTAGCACAATTTATGTTCTGTGTGATAATACTAGTGCCATCTGTATCTCTAAGAATCCAATCCAACATTCTAGGACCAAACACATTGATATAAGGCATCACTTCATTAGGGACCATGTTACAAAAGGGGACATAGAGCTACATCATGTAGCAACTGAAAATCAGCTGGATGACATATTCACTAAACCACTGGCCTTTGACTCATTCAGCATTTTGAGAACCAGATTAGGAGTGATTGATATAAATGCTTGATTCTGATGACTGTTGATTTCTGATGGTTCTGCTTGGTATTCTATTTTTTGTTAGTTAGTTTTTGGTTTGATTATTTGCTTTCAGTTAATTTTATTTCTTCTGTTGATTTCTATTTTAGCCTTACTGTTAATTTGATTTGAGTATTTACTTTGATGTGATTTTTTACCTATTTTTATTCACTGGTTCATATCTTGCACTTACTATTTTCTGCTTTTCAAAATCTGATCACCGCTCACTACTTCTGATAATCTGATTTTCTGACTGGGAGTTTTTTACCTTGTTTTGGTTTGGAAGCTGGTAAGCAGTGATTGATTCCACTGAATCTATTAAAGGGAAGAAACATTGATGATTGTTTCTCTTCCTCTAACTCCTTTACTGGTGTATAGTTTCTTTTCGATAAAAATTCTCTTCAAAATTAAAATGTTAGTTTTTGAAATAGAGTTTATTTTATCTTCCTACAGTAATCTGCCTCATATCAATAGTGTTTTTCAAAGTCTTGAGTCATTAGTTTGATTTTCTAAACCAAGTGATTGCATTTATCATATGCTGTATGGCTTTTGTTTTGTGAATCATTCTTTCTTGCTGTGGAGAGTCATCTCCTATGTTTGGAAGATAATCTCACAGCTGAGACTCTTTAATAATTATGAAAAGGAGAAAGCTTACAAAAGATGCACAGTGCGCCAAATAATTTGAAAACGAGGCATAAAGTGAGCCCAAAACTAGAAAGATGTTAAATTGCCAAATTGGATACACAAAGTGTATCAAAAATAGAAAGATGCGCAAAGCGCCAACCAATTTGAAAAAGAGGCACAAAATGAGCCCAAACCAAGCTTTCTTCCCTTTCAGATTGCTAAATGTCTTAGAAAAATCTGTGCGCCACTTAATATTTTCAAAAGCTTGAGTTTGGAAATCCTGATTTCTGATTCCTTACTTTGTAACACTATTATATCAGATATTTTCTGGAACGAGGCTTGAAAGGATCTGTTTTCAAATCTAATATCTTTTCTTCTGAATCGAATTTTTGTTTTGAATGAGGTTTGCATCGATAAGGTACCCGGGGTCGGAGTTACGAAAGTTAATTTTTTCAACCTTTTTTGGATTTCAGCGCTGTCAATCGTCTTCTTTTTGGTTTTTGAATCTAAAATCAAGAAAAAATTCTAATTTACTCGAGCAGCTTGATCACAAAAAAAATGTTGCTTTTATGTGTTTTTGCTGTAAGTTTATTCATTTTTGTTTTATTTTGATTTCATGGTTGTGTTTTTGGGATCCTAATCGATCATCTTTATCATCCATCTTTTTCTGTTTTCTTCACATCGTCCTGGATGATACACCGATCGTCCTGGATGATCCTCTTCATCCTGGACAATCCAAACATCATCATGGATGATTCATTTAAAATTGTCCCCACACTGCTCCTGCTGCTGAAAGAACTCCAATTATTGGTGATCATCCTGGACGATCATTACATCGTCCTGGACGATATGATCCATATCCTCCTGATTTGATCAAACGGCTGACATTGCTCCAATTATTGTCCCTCGTCTTGGACAATCCACCTTATTGTCCTGGACGATCCACGTGTCAGCCGCTGGACGATTCGAATTCGGCCCGTCCGACATATTTATTGCATATCGTCCCGGATGATCCACCTAATCTTCTTGGACGATACTTTTCGTCAACAATCGTCCAGCCTGACTCCTCAGGGACGATCGCCTGTGTCTAATTGTCTTGGATGATCGGACCGCCTTTTTGACCAATCGTCCAAGACGTCATAAATGCCCATATCGTCCCGGACGATGTCGTGATCATACGGGACGATCAGGCCGTTTTCTATATAAACAGCAGTTTTCTTAAGGATTTCCCACACCTTTTTCTTCCACTCTCCTTCTACTTCCTTACACTTTTGTTTCCTAATGGCTGGTGGCAAACGGTCCCATCAAAAGGGTACTAGTTCCTCCCGGGGACCTGTTGATCCTCGCTTCCCCAATGCAGCCGATTTGGCTGCCTACGAGCGATATTGCGAAGTGGGGATCACACCGTCAAAAATCGTAAATCCCCGCACTCCTTCTTATCCTATACTTGACCTCTTCGCACATAACTCCCTCACCTTCATCATGACTCTCGCATTTCCCTTTAGCTCAGAACTTCTTCGCATTTTCTTTGCAAACTTGTGGATTTCGGCTGATTATTCCACCCTCCGCTCTTATGTAAATCAGTGCCCCGTTGAACTTACCTACCAGGACTTTCATAACATTCTCCAACTTTTCATCACTGGCGACAAACTCCACACCCTTATCACCGACCCAGACTATGATTGGAGTGTCGCCAATCATTTCCTTCGCAATACAAATGCCCCTTATCATGACAATGCCTGCTCCACACTTCTTAAGGACGCCCGAACTATTCAGTATGTTCTTCGTTCCTCCGTCATTCTAAAGGCGGGGTATCGAATTCACATCACCTCACTCCTATCCTTGACCACCTACTACATCCTGGCCCATAGGGAATTTAATGCCACCGACCTTATTATCTGGTACCTAGAGCACCTCAACACCATTCCGGATCCAAGTCATCGCCATCGTCCAAATCTAGCCTTAGGACACATCATTGCCTATGCCCTCGAAACCAAATATGACCTGCAATATCCCACAGCTCTAGATGTTCCTCCTTCCTTCCTCACCAACAATGCCTTCCATGTCCTACACAGCACCCGACTACATCCGGAGCCCGCCCAGATATTCAGGAAGAGGTGGAAGAGGCCATTCCAATTCTTTCTACACCAGAGGCACCTGCTCCCCTTCGCATTGCCTCTCCCTTTGACCACCTGGTGCAGCGCTTCGATCAGTGGGAGGCAAGATTTGACTCCTATGTGGTTTCCCAGGAGCAGCGGCACGCCGAGGACATCCAGCGCTTCACTGACTCTACTGCGCAGCAGTAACAGCAGCATGACCAGGACATTACCTATATTGGAGCCCACTTTCAGGCCATTCACCATTACTTCAACCCACCACCGCCACCTCCTTATTCCGATCAGGATCCGCCTCAGTTTTAGTTTTCTGTTTTGTAGTTGTTCTCTTTTATATTTTATACTTGTATTTCTGTGTTCTGTTTTACCCTCCTCCTTTTTGTGATGTTAAAAGGGGGAGTCAGTTGTAATCGTTTCAGTCTTTGTTATGTGTTATGTTTTCTGTATTAGTTTGATTGTTAAATGAAAATTTAAAATATATATATATATCTATTTTTTGATCTCCTATTTATTTTTATTTTTATTTTCAAACTACTGTACAAATATTTGCCATCATCAAAAAGGGGGAGATTGTTGCAAATCTAGTTTTGATGATGAAAAAAATGTTTCCAGTGTGTTTTGTTTGGCTAACCCGTTTCAGGCACAAAAGATCACGAGCAAATCAAGCCAACTCAAGATCGGGTCCAAGTGTGTCAAATGTATAATTTTTCTTTTTATTGAGTCAATTGTAATGTAACTGATCTCCGAGCTAAGTAACCTTGCACACACACACTCAGGGGGAGAGCTTAAGTGAATTAGAGTTTCTGTTCATTTTTTGTTCAGATCGTCCTGGACGATATTCACATCGTCCTGGACGATATTCACATCGTCCTGGACGATCCAGCAAAAATAGAAACCCTAATTAGGGCGACCAAGTTAAGTGAGTCTGATTAAGCAGATCGTCCTGGATGATCTTTGGATCGTACGGGACGATATGCTCAAATCAGAAATTCTCAGCCGACAGAACAAGTTAGGCAAGTTTTTATTTTAAGTTATTTGGTCTGATCATCCCGGACGATACGTGTATCGTCCTGGACGATTTAGTACAATCATGCCTAAATTAGTCTGGTAATTAAGGAAAGCAATTAATATTTAATTGATATGATCATATCATCCTGGACGATCGCAGGATCATCCCCGATGATCATGATCGTCTAGTGCATTTCAGTTGTACATCCCGAACTGTGTTCAGAACGATTTGGGCACTTTTTGAACTAATCGTACATGACGATCCCCGTATCGTCCTGGACGATCAAGTCATTTTTTGGTCATCTAGCACAAGTTTCTCTGGACGACCCAAACTATCTTCTGGATGATATTCCTCGATTTGCACTAATCGTCCCGGACGATCGCAGGATCGTACGGGATGATATGAACAATTTTTTCTACTGATCGTCCAGAAGAGCTAGATCGTCCAGGCTGAAACAGCTGAATTTGAACTGATCATACAGGATGACATACCGATCATCCTGGACGATATTGGCCGACCAGTTGAGATTTAAGGCAAATTTTAAGCCCTCCTATAAAAGAACTTTTTCTTGAAACAAGAAAAATCTTTTTGCCACCTTTCTTTCCAGAGAAACCCTAGAGAGAGAGAGAGTTTGGGAGAGAGAGAAGATCTTTTGAGGGGGAGTTAGTGAGGGATTCACTAAGGTTGCTCCAAGCACGGATCAGAGTCATCTTCTCCGCTTGTCGTCTTTCGTCTAGTTGGTGTTCATCGTGGGAGGATCGTTCGCAAGAAGATCTGGGGTTCTCTACCCGCTTCAGTTGGAAGCAAAAGGAGTTCGAAGGTTCTCTGCCTGCTTCAGGAGGAAGCAAAAGGAGGTCGGGTTCTCTGCCCCACCATGTGGTGAAAGGGAGGTCTTGTACAGGCTTCTCCGCCTTGCTGTAGGAGCAAAAGGAGAGACACTTTTTGTTTAGTGCACTACCCGAAGGGGAGGCTCCGGGGAGTGGACGTAGGTCAAGTTGACCGAACCACTATAAAATTTGGTTTGCTTTTCTGATTTAGTTCTGCACTTTACTTTTTGATATTAACTACGTGGGTGAATATCTGAGATTGATCTTTTCGTTCTTGTTTAATTGTTTCCGCTGCTAAGTATCGAAAATATTTTTCATTGTTGTCGTGAAATTTTTAAATAACCAATTCACCCCCCCTCTTGGTTTGCCTCGGGACTAGTTCACTAGGGCTTAACATCCCTATCAAACTTTCACTCGGATCCCAGAAAGAATGGTGTATGGAGTCATATTCTAGAGATTTTGTGGGACTTGATATCTTACATTGACCAAGGATCTCCAGACTCTTTGGACAGGGTTGCTTCCTCCACTAACCAGACCCTCAGCCTACTTGCCAACTTCAAGATGGACAACTTTAAGCTACTCGATTGGGAGATACTGTATCATGAGGCAGATTTTTATATCACATGATTGAGGCCCCTCTCCATTCTACAGACCAGAGCCACACTTCCAGAGCTACAGGAGAGGGTTTCCAGATGACAGGTGATAGCTGATGAAGCCCATGGTAGGTTTGACAACAACGTAAAGCCTTTGAGGAGGCACCACCAGAGCTCCTCCAACATGAACAGGGATATAGATGGATTGTCAGCTCATATGAAGGACCTCAAGAGGGATATCAGAGGGGTGATGTTAAAGATATTTGACCAATATGAGGGGCACAACTAGCATAACCTCCTCACCAGGAGAGAGGAGCAGCACCACCTGTCTTTACACTAGGATATGGTGGTAGCTTACTTTACATTTGTAACAACAGTTGAGGATCTCAAGACTACACAAATAGAGTTCTAGACTTTGTCAGAGATTGTTGGATAGTTGGAGGACTTATAGGCTCGCCTCCTTTGATGTTCCTCTAACTCCTTTTATTTGTGAGCTATATTTTGTAGTTTCTTTAGTCCTAGTTCTACTTTAACCTCATGATGATGATAATATATACATGGAGGTTCTTTTGTGCTCCTTCTGTTATACTATGAGTTGTGCTCTCAGCTATGTTTTGAGCTGTAGTAGGAGATTTTTTTATTTTTAATTAAGGATCTTGGTACACAGTGTGATATTAACTCACATAAATATTTAAAATGCCCCTAATCACTTAAGGTAGTTATGAGCATTATCTATTTAGCCACTAGTTAGAGTTAGTAGTCATAGCTTTTAAGCTCAGATTTTAAGGATTTGTATTCTTTCTATCTTGTACTCTATGCGGCAAACTTGGCAAAAGATTTATATGTTTCAGATTTAGTTGAAAGTATCAGATATAGGTAGTATATCGATCCTTAACTAGTTGAGGAGACTTTAATCCAAGTCACTTGTGTTCATCAAATTAGATGAGCTAGGATTTGATAGCTTTTCATTCCCTAGTTATTAAAATGGGGGTTCCTCTACCACTGCCTTTCTTATGGCTTGTTGAGTTGATGGAGCTGTTAGTGATTCAGCCACATTTTGGCTTGTTTGATCCAACCTCTTTTACCCATTCAAGCTTCAGAGTTGAGCGATGGGAAATGTGCTCCCTAATGTTAAATCAACTAAAGTTCGTATATTTGAAGTCATACTCTGTGGTTGAAGATTTGGAGTATATGGGTACTTGGTAGTTGCTTGTGACTCATCCATCCCACTGAAACTATGATTCTCCAATCGATTAGAAGAATTTAGTAGACTATGGCTACATGAACTTGTAAAGTCGAATAAACATTTCTGCTCCGTACATTCCCTACTAACGGGTTGATAAAGTGGGGGTTCTACTACTACAACCTTTTTTTGTCTTGTTGATAGGCAGAGCTGCCAACGATCCAGCCATATTTGGGCTTATTAGATCTAGCCTCTTACACCTATTTCAAACCTTAAGCATCAAGCTATTGAAAGACTTTAAGCTATTTTGGCTCAATTTATTGGAATATCTAGTCACAAAAATATCGTTTTTGACCTTTGAAATCTTGGCACGGTGGAGAAGGTGGTGTCCCAAACTTTTGGAACATCACATGCATATGCCTTGATAGTAGAAATTACTACATCCTGACATGAAGGAATGTTTGTAGTTAAAAATTTTAAATATTTATTTAGGGATTTTGGCACACAGTACTATGTCAAACCGAATAAATATTCAAAAAGCCCCTTGTATGACATGAAGATTTTAAGATAAAGTAAATTTAAAATTTTTTTATTTTAAATATTTACTTAAGGATATTGGTGCATGGCACAAAGCCAACCTAAATTAATATTTAAAGACCCTCTATCTCATATGGATATTCTAAAGTAAAATAAATTTGGCATTTTGAGGTTTTAAATATTTGTTCAGGGACCTTAGCGTGTGGCATGATATCAACCTAAATTTTTTCAAAATGCATTCTTATATTACAAGAGAATTTCTAAACATACATCGTACATGTGCTAGTAGGTGTATATGAAGTATAAGATAAAATTTTAGTACACATTTATCCCTATGCATGATACTTCTTCCGGTATTGATCGTTGATCGGTGGTTGGGCCTCTGACCATGTATGTCGATAAGTTGATAGGCTCCTCCCTGATACACCTTCTCGATAAAGAACGAGCCTTCCAAGTTGGACACAAATTTTCTACCAATTTTTTGATGTGGGTTGATTGGCCTTCTCAGCACCATGAGGAATTCTCTTTCTTGAAATAATCGATGACGAACAATTCGCTCAAAGGACTTTAACATCCTAGCCTGATAGGTTTCCATGTTCTATTAAGCTTGTAGTCAAACTTTGTCGAGCTCATCATGCTCTTCTGTTCTTAATCGAGTATTTTTTTGTGGGCCAGATAGTGCTAGATAGCTACACGAAGTGATAGTAGCACGGTATTTTGTAGTAACATGGCATCAACCATGAACACCAGTGCGTAAGGAATGGATTTGGTAGACATCTTATAAGTAATATGATATGCCCATAATACCTCTGTCATCTTAGTAAGCCACTCACTTTTCTTCTTGGTAAGGATCTTTTTTAACAGCTTTACCAGCGTCATGTTGAAGGCCTCTGCTAAGCCATTTGCCCTTGGGTTTTATATTATTAAGTATCGTCAATCAATTTTGTATCGCTCATCAAATATATATATTTTGGCACTTTTGAATATTATATAATTATCTGTGATCACGTGACTTGGTACACAAGATCTGCAAATAATATTGTGGGTAAAGAAGTTAATCGCATGCTCGGATGTGACCTCTTTGAATGGAGTTACCTCTGCCCACTTAAAGAAGTAGTTTATTACTACCAGTATAATGTGGTGTCCGGCTGATGATGGCGGATCTATTGGCCCTATAAGATCTATTCCCAAGCATTCAAATAGCCAGGATGCTACTATTGAGTGTAGTGGATTTCAAGGATAATATATAACATCACCGTAAATCTGACACTTGTGGCAGCTCTTAGCCTAGTCCATACAATCTCTCACCATTATTGGCTAATAGTAACCCATCCTCTTGACTTTAACAGTTATTTTGGGACCTAATTGGTGTGCATGATAATCCTTCATGAACTTCTGCTACCACTCTATTAGCTTCTTTGGTTCCTAGGTATCTTAGCCATATTTGTTTAAAAATCCGTCGATACAGTTTGTTGTTAACAAACTTGTATCACAATGCCTTCTTTTGAATTTGCACAGCTAGAGATTTTTCTTCTAGGAGTTTACTCTCCTTGAAGTAGTTAATGAATGGTTACCTCCAATCATCTTCTACTTTAATATCTAAGCAATATAGCCATGACTCTGAGCATCTACTAGATTTACATCTTTTGACCACATGGCATTCTTCTGGTTGATCATCAATAATAAGTTTTTGGGGAGGTTGAGGATTAACAAGAGTTATATCATGCTAGCTTGGATCTTGTATTCCCTGTGCCTGCAAGAATTTTAACTGTGTCAGCTCTAGGACTTGATGAGTGTAGACTCCTATCAGAATAGGCCACTTGTCGTCAGTATTCACCACCTCTTTGGCTAATTTAGCCAGGCAATCTACTTTTTCATTTTGACATCATAGAACTCGATCTATTCTAACATTTGAAACTTATTTTAAAAGCCCGAGAGCTCGCTGGTAGTAATGGGCCAACTAAAGCTTACAAATCATGTAGATGCTTAAGACTTGATTTATCACAAGGTGAGAGTCCCCAAAGATCTGGAGATTTTGGATTCTAACATCAATCAAAAACTCCAGTCCTATAATTAGAGCTTCATATTTGACTTTATTGGTTGTCTTAGGTTCTATCAAACTGAACAAAAATATCATTATACCCCTTTTAGGCTCCACAAAAATGAGATCAATGTCGTCTCAGGCTTTTACCATATTTAGAGGCTGGGAAGGTTTAATTAATGATGCTTCATCGAATTACAATTCCTAAAATTATAACTTCTCTTCTTCCTTAACTTGCCTAATTTGTTCATCAGACAAATCAATGTTGAAAAGAGAATTTACAGGGATATGATGTTCAGTGAGAAAATCTGCCAAGGTTTGTCCCATCATTTCCTCTTATGGCATGTATGTGATATCAAACTGTAGTAATATCAGTAGCCGCTTGGATAATGGCTTTTCAATGCTTGTCTTATCATCAATAACTTTAGCCGATCAATCTTGATATCAACATAATCTTGTGAGAAAGCATGTAGTGGTAGAGTTTTTGGATAACAAAAATCAATGCCAAATAATGCTTCTCAATTGGGAAATAGCAAATTTTTGCTCCAATCAACCTCTGGTTGATGTAATAGAGTGCATTCTCCTTGACTTTTACATTATGCTAGGCCAATAATACTCTGAGGAACTCTTCTAGTGTTGTAGTGTATAGTAAAAGAGACTTCCGTAGAATTATCACTACAAGAATGGGACAATTTAACAAATATCTCTTGATGCTATCAAATGCTTCCTGTCATTCTATATCCCATTTGAAGTGAATATCTTTCTTTATCAGTTTGGAGAACAATTTGAACCTACTCAAAAGATTCAATATGAATCACCGAATGAAAGCCAAATGCCCCTGCAATGAGTAGAGTTGTCAAAGGTTCTTTGGAGGTAGCATCTCCATGATCACTTTGATCTTGTTGGGGTTGATTCTGATGCCTCGATGTTAAACAACATGCCCCAAAAAATTTAAAAGATGAGACATCGAAGGAGAATTTGAGATGGTTCATCTTCAAATCAAATTTTCTTATTCTCTCAAATATGATCCTTTGGTCATTTAAGTGATCTCTTCAACCTAGAATTTTGATGATGAGCTCTTATATATAACATTAATTCTTTTGATGTATTAGTTCATTAAAGATGTGCATCATCACCGGGTGGAAGGTAGCACCTATATTTTTTAGGCCAAAAGGCATCATCGTTTAGCATAATATATTGATTAGCATTTTGAATGACATGTCCTTCTCATCTTCGTGCACCATATTGATTTGATTGTAGCACGATGAGCAATCCATGAAGGCGAATATTTCATAGTTGGATGTGTTATATACTAGAAGTTTTGATACATGGAGCGGGAAATCATCTTTCAGACACACCATATTAAGGTCTCAAAAATTGATACAGTTATGATCTGATCGTTCTTCTTCTTGACAATGATAATATTAGCAATCTAATCGGCATATTTCTCTTCTCGGATGAAGCCCACATCTATGAGCTTCTTCATCTCTACAAATATTTGCTCTTCAATTTGTAATCTCATTCTCCTTAGAGCTTGCTTGATGGGCACTGCATCTGATTTATTGGCCAATCTATGAATTGCTACACCAGGGGATAAGCCATGCATCTCAGTATATGTCCTAGCAAAGCAATCCTAGAATTCACAAATGAGTTCTATCATTTCTTCCACTTGATCTTTTGGTAGAAGGTAACTAATAAATGTTGGGCAGGTCCTCCTTAGTCCCCATGTTGACTTCTTTTAACTCATCCATAGTAGTCGCTTGTCCACCATCTTTAAGCTCTTCTAGTGCATGTTTGGCATCTACATGTTGGTCATCATAAGTGTTAACCTCAAATAATTCGTCATCAGCACTATCATCAAATTTGATTTCCTTGCACATTATTGCTTGGATAATTTCTTTTCAGGGGTTCTTCTATACAATGAATCTGAGACCTCTTCTTGCAAGAATATCCTTCTTATATAATGAGCGAGGATTTCTTTGATACCAGAGGCTAAGGTAGAAACAAACTTAGTTTTGGGAACGACGAGTATTAGCTTGCTTTTACAGCATTCTTTGAACATTTTTGGTATTATAACTAGGCATCCTTATAGGTATTAACTCCTTGGGATCAATAAACCTACTAAACTAGTTATGATTTACTTTTTCCTTATGCTCTTCAGTCTATAGAATAAGTTCCTTGGCCTAGTCCTCTATTTAAGAGGAGGCACATAATATTATGCACCTTTCGTGGAATGATTTCCTTCAAATGTTACAGGGGAATGTGTGTGATCATGAATATGTTATCTAAAATTGATAGACCACCTATTCTTCTTGAGAATACACATTGCACCTTGCTCGTGTACATAGACTCATAACCGTAACTAGAATTTAGTATTATACCTCCTTCTTCCCCTTGACAGTTTGATTAATGTACTTCTTAAGTTTTAGCACTAATCACATCATCTTCATCCATGTCACTCCTTAAGTGAGGTATAGATTTTCTTCTTCTAGGAGTGGTCACTTTGTTGGGAAGAGTAAGTGTTGCCTACTTTCTCCCCACATATTTTTTCCCTCCTTCTTATCTAGGCCGCTTTGCAACCTTTGAGTTTGATGCCTTAGCCTTAACAAAGCTTGATGGCTTTGGCTTCTTTAGAATAAAGTATTTTGTATCTTCATAGATTGTTACTTTATGAACCACGAAGGGCTGGATGTCACCTGTAATCCTAAACTTATCTCTATTTCTGAGGTATTTCATGCACTGGTGTAGTATTGACGGGACGATGTTGTATTCATGTAGCTATGGGCAACCCAGTAGCACCTTGAATGAAGTTTCTCCATTAATTACATAAAATTTAACTCTGTGCGAACTTCTCCAAATGCGAGGGAGAATATAAATGATCCCAAAGTCTTCTACCTCTTCTCATTGAAGCCATGTACCATTAACTTATCTTGCCCAAGGTGTTCTACATCAAGGCATAGTGATCTCAGTGCTTTTTGTCTTATCAGATTTATGGGGAACCTGTGATCAGTCAGGATTCGACTGATTATCATTCGGTCGCTCTCTATTGTAACATATAGAGGGTGATTATGATCTGCAGTTCTTAGCATCATGTCATCATTGGTAAAGGTAATGATTGGTTCATTAAGGGATTAAAGGACTTCATTCATAGTATGCTAAGAAAAATATACCTCATATCTTTTGGGGTCTTTAAGAGACTGAATTAAAGGCTCCCGAAAGACTTTAGACATCACTAGAGCATTTTATATACTAGCTTGTGCAGGGATCTTCCTCAAATGGGATAAGATATTATAATCTATACCCCTGGCTGAAGTGTCCTTCTTCTTGAGGTCTTCAGGGATAATATCTTCATTGATAACTAATTCTTTCCCCTTACCTTTATTAGAAACCCCTTTCTTTGGAGGAGGTAGCAGCCTTTTGCCACTTCTCAGTAATACTTGGGCTTTTTTGCCTAGCTTAGACTCGTTTAATGGAGCATCCTCCTCAAAGTCATCCATTATATCATCCAGAGATTCTACTTCGAGTTTGGCATCACCCCCTAGTCTCTCGTGCTCCATATGTAACATCACAAAATGCTAGAACTCAGCTTCATTTAGGAAATATAGATCTTCTTCTGAACTGTAGTCCATTAATGATATTGCCAGAGAAGTTTTCACAATCATTTCTTTGGCATATTTTTCTTTTATTGGAACCACTGATGTCACCAAAATAACCCGACAAGTTTTCATGGGAGGAGAGTCCTCATCCTCCTCTTCTACTTCCTCAATCTTGAGCTCCATCATAAAATCAGTGAGCTTAATGGAATATCTCACATTCTGGTAGTACTTGTCCAAACTATCAAAGACCTTTTAAGTTGTCCAAACTATCAAAGACCTTTTAAGTTGTATTCTTCTTCTTCTTAGGCTTTTTAGTTTGGTCTTCCGCTTAAAAGATTTTTCTTTTCCAGACTTCAAAGAACCAACATGGTTAGGGTGCTATTTGGATGTGAATGCTCGTGTCGTAGATAGCACTTTGAGATTTATTACCATCTCAGTGGGAGACTTCCACTTTATACCAGAACTCCTTTAAGTTGTTTCAAAATTTTCATAGTTTTCTTAGAGATTGCACTCACCCATTGCTCTTCTTAAGTTGGCTTCTTTTCATTTCTTTTCTCTCCAACCGGGGGTGCAGGAGAGGATGTAATCACCCAAGTTAATTCTTTCCTGGGGTGAGCCAACACATTATCTAATAATGCAAGTTCCCGTCTCTTATATTTTCTTTCCAAATAATCCTTGAAGATGTAGTAATCTTTAATTGGATGGATGAGTACCTGATGGTATGGGCAGTAGTTCAGGTCACCAGTGTACTTTAACTCATCGGGACTCTTACACCTAGCTATTCTAATCCTGGTTTTAATGCCTATCGAAACAACTTGGTGATGCTATCCCACTTAAATGCATTTTTCTTTATCCATTTTATCCTTGTGGGATGGGAACATTTTATCACCAATTTCCACTATCTACCTCGTGCATTATCCTCCAACCTAAAAAGTTTGTTGCTTATTATTACCCCTAAGTATCAGCTTCAGTTGGGGATTAAGGTTATAGGCATCTTTTGGTTTATCTCTATATTGCATTGGTTGTTTGTCTTTATCTATATTATAGACTTCCTTTTTTCCCTTACTTGGACTGAGAGAGAGGATATAGAATAGGTTTTCCCCTTCTTCGCATCTGAGGTCTTAGGCTTCTTGGGCTTATCAGAGTGGCTCCCTGATCTTGATAAGTTCAATTTTTTGAACTTGGCCACTTTCTCTAGCAAATCTTAAAATGCGGTGATCATGGCCACGCATAAGAATGACTGCAACTTATCATCGATGTCTCCCATTATTAACTGTATGGTGTATTCTTCTTCAAGCTACTACTCATATTTCTTACTTAAGTTGCACTAGGAAGTGATGTATTTGGTCACTAATTCTTCCCTTTTTCTCTTATCTTAGATGAGGTCACTGATCATTATCTTCATAGACATTCATTCTAGCTCTATGAATGTCTTTACAGAGTCATTTGGCAGTTAAACATACCATTCAAAAGCAACCACTATTAAACTGCTAATGAATTGTTTGAAGAGTAATGCATCATTGCCTCCAGTATTCCTGTAGATGACCTTAAATTATGTCATGTAATACCTATGATTATTATTACCATTGAAGGTATTAAACTTTGAGACACAGTACCCTTTTGGGTACGGCACCTAGTCATATTCGACAGGATATAGGTGACCCTTTCCCATGAGTTTCTCCACCTTTTCAATGCTTATAAATACCTTGATCCTTTCTATGATTATTCACTCCAACTGTGCAATAGTCGTAGGCTCAAAGGTACTTACTATATTTTATAAATTGGGCTGGCGGATGATGTTGTGCTCCTCACGGCCACCTTCAGAAGTACCTCGTACTCTTGAAACTTAAGGTATTTAGAGATTTGGAAGATCAATAGGAGGAGTGGGTATAGGGCCCACAACAGTAGTTCTCTATATCATCATCATCATTATCATCATTTGGGCCATCATCTCAGTCATTTTTTCATTTAGTTAAGAGATCTCCCTATTCTTGGCCCTCATTTATCATCTCATTTGCCATTGCATATTGGCAAGCATGACATCTTGGCATTGATGGGATTCTCCTCAGCCCCTTCTTCTCCTCCTTCTTTCGAGGAGAGACCACCTCCAATAGCAATGATCATAATGTGATGGTGGTGTCGGAGTACTTATCTGGGTTATGGCCGCCAATCACCATCACCTTCGCCATCATCATAGTAGGCATTATCACCGATATTTACATATCTCACAATATAAATGACTTCAATGTTCATGGTGTCATCTATTTATTCCTCTTCCACTTATTTCACTCGAACATCCGAGTAGCAGTGCCACTAGATTTTTGGTTCATTATTATATAGGAAGATTTTCATGACCCATGGGATACGGTCAAAGTTTGTTTCTTGCTTTAATGGGGTCGACAAATGATGAAATCCCCCCCGAGGATTCTCCAGGGTGTCGACCGTCAGGATGGAGGTCATCGTGGGCCTTCTTTTGGACCCACCTTTGATATTATTTGTTAATGGGGGTGGATCTCAAGGAACCTATACCGAATGTCATGCCCATGTCTTGTCTTTCTTTAAATATCTTCTTTTTTTGAGGCCTCAGCCTCTAAGTTTGTTTTCCCTTCCACTGAGACTTTTGGTGGTGGATCTCTGAACACATGATTTTGGTGTCACACCCTAATGCTCACTGAGTGAAACTTGATTTCTTTCTTTTCTTTTCCCTACAATGGATAGGCACACTCTCGATGCAGTTCTCCTAGCCTTGATTACTAAAGGCTGTTGGAACTTCTTCTTTTTTAGTTTTTTGTCCTTCATGGTCTTGAGGACCCTATAAAACTAGAGGTGACAGTGTCTCAAACTCATTCTTCTTTGGGGGAACCGAGACTTCAGGCCACTACTCCCATAAGGATTTTTTTAGCTCCCTAGAGGAGCTATTTCTTTTCACATATTTTAGGTCTGTGAACCCATTTTGGGTAGGAATAGTCACTTCTGGCTCTCAGGCAAGCTGATTAGACGAATGTATCAGCAACCACTGCTATTGAGTATGGAGCTCAGCATTCTTCCTTCTTCTCTACCATCTCATGAGCCTCCCTCTAGATGAGGCAGCTTCAATATCTTTTTTCCTGGGTGCAAGTAACCCGATTATGAAAGCCTTTCAAAAATAGAAATTTTTCTTCAAAGCTTTTTAGCAGTAGGTCGTTTTGTTGGAAGATATGCACAACGCATAATAGCTTCAATAGAATGGGGTCTTCTAGGGGGCCCTTCAGAATCCATGCCATATACAAATATGGCAGCAGCCATTACAGTAGCTGTAGGGAATTATAACCCACCAAATTGAATGGCGTCTCCAATATTTCCTACATTGATGATAGCGTTTGCTAGTTAGATACTAACATCACTTCCCATTTGGATGGTGAATGAGGTGTTCTATATATCCATTGTACATATGAAATGGAAGGGTTAGTCACCTGATAATTTTAAAATGCAAAGACTTGTACAGAACAAAAGAACAAAAATTGATAACATAAGCAAGCAATAAAAGCAAATAAAAAACCTTGCTTAATGAATTATTACTTCAATGAATTTTTTAAATGATCATTTTAGAATATTCAAATTTTGTCCCTCTATTGATTAGCTGTTACTACAATGCTTAGATGACTGTTGACCTCATTTTTGTATGAAGTCACTAGGACCAATCCAAATCCTAGGATCCAACTAGATCTTAGATCAATCCAAATCAAATCCAGATTCCAAATCAATATTCAAGGTTAAAAGGTCCTATCTTGAAAGCCATTTCTAGAAAATTTTCAAACATTTCAAACCCTATTCAAATGACCCCTGATTCATGATCTATCAATTACATATTGATTAGGCATGTCTCTAGAATCTACCCTCTAAATTTGAGCTCAATCGAAGGCCTCTAACCCCAAAAACTTGATTGAAATCTAAAGGCTATAAAACCTTCAAATATTTATGGCCCATGCCCCTAGACCTGCTACCCAATGGATTTTGAACTTGGAGCCTTCTCCAAACCTTTTGATTACATCCAAGCCCTTGATTATGACATGCTAAATATTAAATTATATTTTGGTGGACTCACTTTGAGCCCCAGTTAACCAAGGGTCAAAATGATAAAAATCCCCCTTAAGGGCAATTTTGGAGTTTTCTTTAAACTCCAACATAACCTTTTCAAATCAAACCTTGGAAACACTTTCAATGCATTCTAATCATTATTAGGAGCACATAGGACTTAAATCCAGACCCTGGTTAAACCTGGTTGACCAGGTCAACTCAAATGACCAAAATACCCCTTAAGGGTATTAATAGTCATTTTGAATCAAATGACATTATATTTAGATGGAACCACTTATGTTTAACTATAAATGTCAAAACAAACTTGTTAAACCCAATCCTAGTCCTATGGTCAACTGGGTTGACAAAGTCAACTAGGGTTGACCCAAATGCTTTTTAAGGGTCAAACAGGTCCTTTTGACCCAAATAACCTTCCCAAATCTTGGGATCACCTCCAATAGACTCAAAATATCAAACTAAACCCATCGAGTTCAAACCCAAGTTCTAGCTCAACCTAGTTGACCAAGTCAACCTAGGTTGACCAAATAACCCTTTAAGGATTAAATGGGTCAAAACAACCCATATGACCAAATCAAACCATTTGAACATTCAAATTCATTTTAAAAGATATCCCAATCATGGTTTGAACATTTCCAAGTTTACTTTGGATCAAACCCAAGCTAGTTGACCAAGTCAACATAACAAGAATTAGGTTAAACTTCTTTTCATACACATATATACATTCAAATCTTTTTAAATCTTAAATCTTCAATTTTTAAATTTCATTTAAATTAAGCAAATAAGCTCACAAAACTTCCCCCATGCCTCATAAGCTTTTTGACTAGTTTGACTAGTAAAAGTATTCAAAAAGGGTCAAAGTCCATGCTTAGGTGGCTTTGCCACCTTGGAAAGTCAAAATATCATAATAACTCTATATTTATAAGCATTTGGTAGCTAGGAGGGTTAGTTGGTAACAGCTTGAAGTCTCTCTCTCTCTCTAATGTTAGCTAAGTAATCACCAGGAGGAATGGAAGTATCTCACTCTTCACTCAATGCTTTGGCTCCACTCCCTATCATCCAAAGCCTTCAATTCCAACATCCTCAAGCTCATGCCAAGGATAACTTAGGTTCCCTATCTATAAATAAACCCTCTCCAGCCATTGGAAAGGTTGTTGCAAGCCTAAGGATCCAAATTTGAGAAGAGAGAGAGAGAGAAGGAGAGAGAAAGGATAATTATGTAATAGAAGTAAATCTAACAGTCAAAAGTTCTTAGACCCATGAAGGAAGTTGTACATAATTAAAAGACCTTTCTGACAAGCCAAAGATCATCCAAATCTATCTACAACATTGTAAGATATCATAACTTTTCTTTAGATCTTTAATTTGAAACTATAGACAATCTACAACACATGAAGCCTCCAAACTTCAAGTGTTGGAAGATTAAACTACCATAAGCCTATGTTTCAAATTTTATCAAATTTGGATGAGTATTTTGAAAGTTATGGCTAATTGAAGTTTGAGTTCAAATTTGAACTGTGGGATCAGACGGCTCAAGGAATGCCAGACAGCAAGTTTCATCCGACGATCCAAATATCAGATCCAATCCCAGACCGTGGGCGATGATGTGGCACACTGTGCTCCTGACACCTGTCCCACTATTTAATTTCAGTCAAATTGAATTAGAAATTCAAATTAACTAGCCAGAACATCCAAAATTCACTAATAATTCATTTTTTCACCAAAATTAGTGTTTTTGGGCTTGTTGGAAAGGGAATTTTATGTACTATTTATTAAAATTAAAATTAAAGTGTTTTGACTCTTGGATTAGGAGATATTTTAATTTGTTCAAAATCATTTTTTTATTTTCTCACAATCTAAGGATCAAACTAATCTCAAATTTTGGTGAAATATTTTTGGGTATCTTAGGCATGTACTGTAAATTTTCTAGGTCAGATACCCACTAAATTGCTGTGATTTAAATTTTCAAAATAATATGTTCATTTTGAACTCAAAATTTTGAAATATCATAACTCTTTAAAATGTTAGAACTAGATTATCTGATTGATGTGGATTGTTTGCATATCTCCCAATGTTAGGTTGCCAACATTTAAAACCCACTTGAACACTAGAGACATCTAGGGAAAATAATTAAGGAAAAGGTCTAGTTAACTTAAAACAATTATAGAAAATTGTACACATATCCAATAGAGATGAAACTTTAGAACATTTAACTTATTGACATTTCATACCTTAGGTCCAAACTTCACTTAATTTGGAGATCATTAGGTCAGAAAATTAGGCTAACCAAAATTAAGCCCTTTTTAGGACACAAAAATTCAAAAAAAAAAATAAATCAAAATTAAATCCTAAAATTACAAATAATATCTTAAATTGACCATAATTTGATCCTCTGTCTAGGAAAAATAAAAGCCACATCACTGAACTTTTAGTTTAACTTTAATTTAAGTTTTAGGAAAAATAAATAATTAACGATTTAAAATAAGTAAAAATTATAAAAAATCCCAAAAAAATTCGAAACTCAAAAAATCACTCCCATGGGTCATATTTGACCTTTGGGAGTGATTCTAAGCAATTTAGAATAAGTTTGGATCAAAATAATCAAAACCTCCATAATTAAGTAATTTAAAAATTAAATCCAAAAAATTAAAATAATATATCAAATTAACCAAAATTCAATCCTTAGTTAGAAAATTAAAATCACTTTAATTTGACTTTAATTCTAAGGATACTTTAATTTTGAATAAAAATCAATATTTAATTACTTTAATTAATTAAAAAATAATTAAAAATTTCATAAAATTCCCAAACACTTAGGAAGGTCAGTTGATTTCTAGAAGTTGGGAGTTTATTCAGAGCAAAATCATTAAAATGCCCTTAATTAAACAAAATAAGTAATTCAAATAAATACACAAACTTTGAAAAATTAAAACTAATTGTAGAAAACTCTAAATTGATCAACCTTAAAGGCACAGTACTCCATGTAAGGTCTAATATTTATTAAAAATATCATATCATAAAAAATCGCTTTAAATTAAAAAGAAAATATTTTGGTCAACTTTAGTTCAAATTTTAATTGAAACTTCAAAAATTCATAACTTTCTATAGAAAACTCTAAATCTAGCAAACTCAAAGTCCAATTACTCATTGAAAGGTCTAATATTTAATAAAAATATCAAAACTCTATAAATCTTTTTGATTATAAAAGACTAATTTTGACCCCTTAATTAAAACATTAAAAATAATTCAGGAAATTCTAAAATTTGATAATAAATTTTAAATTCCAGAAAATTGTAACTCAATATTAAAATCACTTAACAAATCCCTTAATACACAACAACCACTCCAAAGATAAAGTTTTTAGGATGGACTACTCCGAGCTGCGGGGTTATATGTCCTAAGGAGGCTTTATTCCTGAGGCCTGGTGGCACAATGCCACGAATAAATTTAATGGAGTGATAAATCTTAAAATTAATTTATTATTAATTATCCAATCAAACTTAAAATCATTAATATAATTATATCAATCAAGTTTTTAGGATGGGCTACTCTCGGCTGCGGGGCTACGTGTCCTATAGAGGCTTTGTTCCTCGAGCTTGGTGGCACAACGCCACGAACAGGTTGATAGTAAACTTAAATTAATTCAAAATTTTAAAATTAGAAACTAATCTAATTATTAAAATATGTTAGTCTTTTAATTTCTAACTATTTAAATTCATTTAATTAATCAACAATAAAAAAGTATTTTAAAATAAACTTTAACAAATTAATATTTAAACTATAACCAATTTTCCCCTCCAAACTTCAACAAACCTAAGCTTTAGACAACTTAAATAAATTACCTGATATAGGACATATCCAAACCACACAATTTGCTACACACACTTAGATGGTTTGTTAGGGTACCACTTATAGGTTTAGGCTAGGCTGATGTTGACGTTTCTGCAGTGTGCCGAGATTTTTGAGCTTTCACTGCATGCTGGTTGTTAATATTGTTGTGATTGTTTATTTAATTTTTACACTCTATGATGTGATTGATGGGCGTTAGATTTACCTTTAGAATAAAGGTGATTTAAACACTAATACGATCTTATACATGTGTTTATGCTCATATAGGGCATTGAAATTGAAGGGGCCAAAATTAAATTTAAATTAATCAAATTTTTGCAGGTGCTCTAGAATGCTAAGCCCCCTTTAAAAATTAAAAGAGCTTAGCTAAGTGTGGCTAGCCTGAGCATTTTAAATTTCATTGTATTAGCTACTTGGGATGATTTAAATATAATTACTTAGGATAACCCTGTAGGTTATTCGAGTCTAGATTTTTAATTTTCATTAAATGTAATTCAAATTTATTAAGTTGTAAATCAAAGTGATATCTGAGAGGGGATATATAAGTATCCAACTTAGATTCAAAAGAGGAGAGAACATCCCTTAGGGGAGAGTTCTCCTCCATTTGGAAGACTAAGTTAGGATAATTTTAAATATCCAAATGGAAAAAATACCCCTTTCGAGGGGGAGTTTCTTTCATTTGGATATCCAAACGTGAAGGATCCAAGAAGTTCACAAAAAGATGAAGAAGTAGAGATTGAGAAGAATCCCATTCTCAAATTCACTTGAGTCTTTGGAGTAGAATCCAGGTTGTTGTCAGTAGTACCCAGCCATTTTATTTTATGCAGACCCTAGGTTATAATATTAAAAGGAACTTGCCTATGGAAATTTTAGTTATTTAATTATTTATCCAATTGATTATTTGATATTGATTATGATAAGGATTGCATATTTTTTGTAGTTTTTTTTAGCTCTTGCAAAGATGAGGATGCTCAGGTGGATGAGTGGCTTTACCTTTAGAGATAGGATACAAAATGAGCATATACGTGAAAAGGTTGGAGTAGCTCCAGTGGAAGACAAGATTATAGAGAGTCTCCTTAGATGGTTTGGTAACATAAAACAATGACCTCCTGATGACCTAGTTAGTAAAGTAGAGGTATTAGATTTGACTTATGTTAAGAAAGGTAGAGGTTGATCTAAAAAGACTTGGTTAGAAAATATTTGAAATAATCTTTCTTTATTAAATTTAAATGAGAATTTGACTTTTAACAAGACACAATGGAGAAAAAGGATTCATGTAGCCGACCCCACATAATTGGATAAAGGCTTGATGTTGTTGTTGTTGTTGTTGTTATTCCTTGTCAATCTTTGTTATAACCTAGAACTCGATCGGAGGATCGTGAGGGAATGTTAAAATTCTTTTACTTAAACTAAATTTAAATTTTTAAGCTCATATAGAAATCTAATGCTTTTAAGAACTAAGCCCAGGTTCATTGGTAGTTCTCATATGCATAATTATTGCATCTTCTTTCCTTTTGTTAAGCACCTCCTTGCCTGCGGGTTATGGCAGAACACCTGGCCTATGAGAGTGCAGATTTGTCAAGAGGAATCTGTGCAATCTCTAGGGAAAAAGCCTACTTTTAAGCCTTTTTAAAATTGCTTCATATTTGATTCAAGCACTTATTGAGTTAATTAGCATGCATTGCATTAAAAATAAATTAAAATGAGTTAATAATTTAATTGCATTTACTTCATACTACCCAACATAAGTCAAAGGGCCAATTATGGACTACTCTAGATATCGGCCCTATTCTCAAAAATTTATTTTAAGTAATGTCCCTACCACTCTAACATAAATGACCAAACTCATGGTTTTAAAGCATTTAGGTGGTTAGCTGGCTACCCAATCTAGGCTCGGGTAAGTCCAGATCCTGCATTACATTAGCTAGGTTTGAATGACTAATTTTTAATACTCAATTTAGACTTAGGTTCTAAGGCATGCTCTAGCTATAAGACCTCAACCATCGGGAATTAAATCCTAATTTTCTATTATAACTGACAATTCAAACTAAAATATCTTTCAATTCAAATTTAAGCCCAACTTATAGGATAAATTAAGGTGTTTCTAAATTATTTCAGAATCCAAAAGCACCTCCTTCCATTCTTTCTTTGGCCTCAAGAAATAAGTGCTCATCTCGATCAATCTTAGTAAGATTTTCAATCCTCACCTCCCTTGATATTAAACAGTGAAATCTCAAAATAAAATGTCTATCACTATTTTAATCAAGAGTATTCATAGGAAATTCTAGTTTCCTACAATGTAATTAACTACAAGGGCTTGTGCTTGTCTAAGATTTAGAAACCCAGTTCAAACAAAATTTTTAAAATCAATTTTTTAAAAAACTTAATTAATTATCTTTGGGAAATTTTATGTCAAAATCAACGATCATTATTGTCATTTTCAAAGAATCAATAATAATTAATATTTTTCTTCCCTCAACAAGATATATCAATTATTATTATAACTTTGATTAAAAAATTAATGATAATTGATCCAAATTATCGTAGCTAAGTGAACATTCATTTTGGCCCTCCGAGGTCATATATAGTTCTTGCTTGAATTTCACTACGATAATCAGGATAAAATTTTAATCCTGTAAATTAAACCGACTAAGGAATAGTTTGCTCATCTCTTGAGATGATATATCATTCATAATGATGCATTCAATTTCAAAATTAAAATTTAAAAAATTAAATTACCCAAATATAATTAGCCTTTTTCAAAACAACATATTTTAATTCAAATAAAAAATGATGACTCCAATAGGGATAAGTCTTTCTCTCCATCTTTAATAATGGTAGAAATTTTATTGCATCAGTAGTTTTGACTACCCCTCCTTTCGTTGGTTCCTTTACCCATTTTTTTCTTGGGTGAGTGTGGCTAACATCAATTAAGACATGTTAAAAGAGAGGTGAGTGAGGAACCTCTGTCAAAGTCTGGCTTGGACATTTTTGCCTCTAAGTTAATTAGTAGAGCAAAAGAGTCAAGCCAAGTCCGCTAAAATCCTTCTGTAAATGTTATAAGTTTGCATGCTTAAACATGTCTCAAGCATTTTAAGTTTCTTAACTTATAAAATTCCCTTCAGTTTCAAAATTGAAATTCAAATCATTTAGCAAAACTCAGGCTTGAATATTTTGCCTCCAAGTCAATTAGCAGAGCAAAAGAGTCAAGCCAAATTTTCTAAGATCTTTTTGTAAATGTTGTAAACTCAGATGTTCAAATAAATCCAAATATGTTAAGTTTCACAATTTGCAGAAGTTTTTTTAATCTCAATATCTAAATCTAAAACTTTTTAGTCAATTCTGGGCTTTGACATTTCACCCCTAACCCAACCTGCAGGGTAAAAGAGTCAAGCCAATTTTTTTGAGTTTTCTCAGTAAACTTATAAATCCTTATGTTGAGTTTGAATCCAATATATTCAGTTTCAAGGATTTGAGAGAACTCTATCAATATTTTAAACCTTTAAAATCCTTTTCAAAATCACTCAAATTAGTTTCAATCGTCATTGCCATATGTTTTCCTATAATACCCTCTTGCAGTCTAGCATATGCAATGCAAAATCAACCTTTTCTAAAATTAATTTCAAATTCCAATTCTTCTAAAATTTGAGCTCTGACATTTTACCCTCGAGTCAATTAGTAAGGTAAAAGAGTCGAGCAGAGACCCCTTGGTTTTCCCACAAATTTGTAAACCTTCCTATTGAGTCTACATTTATATATTAAGTTTTAAAATTCAGAGAAGTTCGTCAAACTTTCAAATCCTTTAAAATCAACTTCAATTGTCATTACTATACGTTTCCTACAATGGTTTCTTATAGTTTAATGTATACAATGCAAATTCAAACATTCAATGAAATCCAGACTTTGACATTTCACTCTACGTTAGACAGTGAAGTGAAAAAGTCAAGTCAAATTTCCCCAGAATTTCTCTTTAATCTTATAGACCTTTATGTTGGGTGCAAACTCAATGTATTGAGTCTCAAAGCTAGAGAAAATTCTATCAAAATTTTCAAACATCTAGAATCCCTTTCAAAATGCTCAAATCAACTTTAATCGACATTATTATATGTTTCCTACAACAATCTTTTGTAGTTTAATGTACGCAGTCAAATCTAAATTTATCTAATCAAATATAGGCTTTGACATTTTACCTCCAAGTCACTTGATGAATAAAAGAGACAAGCCTAATTCATAGGATCTTTAGGCTAATTTTGTAAACCTGCATATTTGGGTAAAACTCAATGTGTTGAGTTTAAAAATTTGAAGAAGATCCGTTTAATTTCAACCTTAAATTTGAATTCAAATTTAACTACAAATTCGAATTCAATTTTATCCTTTAGTTCAAATTTTATTTCAACCTCTCAAATTCTAGTTGAATTTTAATTTTAAATTCAAAATCAAGCTTGGACATTTTTCCCGAAGTTAATTAGTGAAATGAAAGAGTCAAGCCCAATCTTTGGATTTTTCATATCAATTTTTGTGAACTTATATGATTAAGTGAAACTCAACATGTTGAGTTATAAAATTTGAATTCAACTTCAACCTCAAGTTCAAATTCAAATCCAATTTTAATTTCAAATTAAGGCTTAGGCTTTGACATTTCACCCTAATTCAATTGGTGGAACAATAGAGTCAATCTTAACTCCTAAGATTTTTATGAACCCTCATATTGAGTGAAAACTTAAAATGTTGAGTTCTAAAATTTGAAGATAGTTAATCAAGCTCAAACTTAAATTCAATTTCAAATCAAACTAATTCAAGTCACTTTCTTAATTACCGGAAATCGAGCATACTCAAATGGATGGGAAACTTATCTTCTCCCTGGATAGGAACCTGACCATAAAAGAAATCTTCTATGATAGTTTGATTCAGTTTGGAGTTGAGTTTCAGAACATCAAGCTTTCAGTTAATGGAGAAATAATCATAGATCTATCTATTAGAACCCAAAAGGATTTTGGCTTAGTGGAAGTTACGATAGGGTTAGGACCAGACTCCCGCATCTCCAAAATGGAGGCTGCTGTCGCCCCTTTACCCACTGTACTCTCTACTATGATGGATAAGGAATAGAAACCAATAAAAACGGATGAGAGGTCATCGATGTTTGATGTTAGGTCAAGTTTTAGCACCACCTTTGAAGAGTTAGAAAGAGGGTCCTTAAGGATAAAAAAACCATTGAGTCTGAAGCCTAAAACTAAGTGAAATTTAAGGCAAATCAAGAGTTCATTACTCCTTCTATGTACCCTCTTAGTCGAAATCATTTTCACCCTTCTCCTGTTACTCAAAGGAGGGAGGTTGTGAGAATGAAAGTGCGACCTCCACCGTACCCTTTTGACTGCAGCATAAGAATCAATCAAGTCAGAATTGAGTAATCAAAAGTAATAGGTCGTAGGCCCCTAGTTGAAGGATATGAGCCATCCACTCTACTAGAGGATGTTAGGACACGTTACTATATGTGTCCCACTATGTCATCTATTGAGGAGGAGGTATAGAAACCACTTGGCGTGCCACTCTGCTAATTGTTAGGCCACTAGTAATAAAAGAGGGGAAGTAATCTAAGATTGTATAGATAGTGACACCATTAAAATTTAACTTTTAAATGGGTCCTATCGTGGTAAATCTTTTAATTAAAAAGATACCACATCAACTAGGGATAGGACAGACACTATAACAATCTCTCTCTCCAAAGAGATTGTAGGAATCTAATTCCACACTACTCGGGTCTTACCACCAAGACCTACAATTTTTCCTTAAGGATAGCTTACCAATTTCTCAAGTGAACTGGATCCAGAATTTCAAGATAGTTGATTCACCTTTTTAATAAAAGTTGACCTCTACCTTAAACTTTAAGCAACAAAGAGTTGTAGTTGACTCCATAAGATGTTTAAATGCCCCTCCCTTCCCCCGCTTGTGTGGGTTGATTCAATATTTGAGTTAAAATCTGTATCAAACTTAAGTTGAATTTAAAAATAAAAACCTTTTTAATATTCTTCTAATTTTCTATCTTAATAGGAATCCGTTGCATGCTTTGAGTCTATTCAATGATTTTTAAAGTCAAGCTGACACTCTTGTCAAAAGATTGGGTCCTGCCTCAAGGATTGTCCTTCCTTGTACAAGAAATGAGCCTTCTTCTCTTATACATGAGATATAATCTCAACATTAAAAAAAAAAGAGAGGAATAATCATTTTAAGATTTTAAATAAATTGAAGCCTCTTATCAAAATAAAAAATAATTCAAAAGATACGCAAAGTGCACCAAAAATTAAAAGATGTGTAATGTGCGCCAATAATTAAAAAGATATGTAACAAGTACAACCAGAAATAAGAGATAAAGCTTTTTTCTTCTTAAATCCTTAAATCCTAAAATTTCAAAAAAAAAAAAATCCAATCACTTAATTACTTTACTTTGAAAAATCTTGAATCTAGATTCTTCATCATGCATGAATTATTTATCAGATAAAAAATATCATGCAAGTGGATAAAAAAGATTAGTTTTCTACATTCAACTTTAACCTTTTGAAATTAATTCTAATTCAAAAATACATAAGCAAGACCCCAGTTTAGTTTCTAAGAAACTTGGTCTGGGTCAACAAAACCTAAATCTTTAAACCTTTTAAAGTTAGTTGGAGTCACTCAACTTTTCACTGTATTTCTGAATTGGTTCCCATTTATCATTTTGACAGGGTCCAAATAGTTAATAGAAAATTTTTAAATAAAATGAATGAATCTTCTACTCCTGATAAAAAAATTTAAACTTTGTCCTTAAGGAATATGGGTTCTTACACATAGGCATCTTTTCATTTAAGGCCTTTTTTTTATAAAATCACACTCTATGTTGGGTCCAAGGTCAATCCCACTAGTGGTGTGCTTTACTTCACTGGAAATTGCCATTCAAGATCAAATTACAATTGAGTACAGTGCCCAAATCAAATTGGAGGAGCTTGAGGCCTTGTAGAGCATCATCTTAAGCCTCAATAAAACTTAGAGTTGTATGAAGCCCGAATGGTTTAAGCTCATCATAAGATGTGCGACTTAGAACTTTCCAAGTAGAAGACTTTGCCCTAGTTCTTTGGATACCTTTCTTAGCCTACCGACAGATCGGTCGGGGCAGTTTGAACCAACATAAAAATGATTTCTTATCATAGAGATGATATTTGAGAATGGTTCAAACATTAATTAAATAATCCTGAAAGATGCCACCTGATATTTTCAAATGTTGGGGTGACTCTTCAAGAATTACTATGCTAAATGAGTATTAAATTCAACATCAACAAAACACTCTTCAATTTAAAAATTTTGAATTCAAAATTCTCCAAATTGAAATTCAAAATCTTCCAAATTCATATTTCTATTTGAATCAAAATTTCAATTAATCTCAAATCAAATCAAATTCAATCAAAATCCAAAATTTAAAATTTATATCTAATTCAAAACCAAAATAAAAATTCTCTAGTCTTTTAAGGATAGGTGTGAGTCCCCGTGCTTCCTTCCCTTAGGATTAGATCTGTTAGTGGTGGAGCAAGCCTTTAATGGCACCATCTTAGCATCAAAAAAAAATTTGGGATATATAGTTTTTGCCAAAATCCTTAGAGCTTTGGTAGACTATTTTGTTGGCTAGTCCCCCTGTTTAGATGTGAGTCCCTGTGCTTTTTTGCTAGGTTAGTCATTGAGAACTAAAAAGAAATTTGACATTTTTGGAGTAGGTGTAAGTCCCTATGCTTCCTTCTTCCTAGGATCTTGACTAACTAGTGGTGGATTTAAGCCTATTAGGTCTCATCCTAGTTACTCACCTTCTAGTCTTTTAAAGATATGTGTGAGTCCCATGGCTTCCTTTCCTTAAGATTAGACCAACTAGCGATGGAGCACGCCATCCGTAGCACCATCCTAGTTTTAAATTTCAAATCTTGATTCGAACATCTGAGTGGAGTAAGTTTCCTCCCCACATGATCATTTACTAGTGATGGAATACACCCTCTATAGTACCATCTTAGTTTTAAAATCTTGATTTGATCCTCTATGTGGAGCACATTTTCTCCCTACATGATCATCTACTAGTGATGGAGTACACCCTCTATTGTACCATCATAGCTTCAAAATCTTGATTCGATCCCCTATATGGAGTAAGTTTTCTCCCCACATAATCATCTACTGAAGATATAGTACACCCTCTGTGGTACCATCCTAGTTTAAAAATTTTTATTTAATCCTCTATATGGAGCAAGTTTCCTCCGAACATGATCATCTACTAGTGATGGAGTACACTCTCTGTGGTACCATCCGAGTTTCAAAATCTTGATTTGATCTTCTGTGTGGAGAAAATTTCCTCCCTACATGATCATCCACTAATAATAAAGTACACTCTCTGTGGTACTATCCTAGTTTTAAATCTTGATTCAATCCTCTATGTGGAGTAATTTTCCTCCCCACATAATCATCTACTAGTAATGGAGTACACCCTCTATGGTACCATCCTAATTTTAAAATCTTGATTCGATCCTCTGTATAGAGCATGTTTTCTCCCCACATGATCATCATCTAGTGATAGAGTACACCCTATATGGTGCAATCCTAGTTTTAAAATCTTGATTCGATCCTCTATATGGAGTAAGTTTCCTCAACATATTATCATCTACTAGTGATGGAGTACACCCTCTGTGGTACCATCCTAGTTTCAAAATCTTGATTTGATCCTCTATGTGGAGGAAGTTTTCTCTCCACATGATCAACTACTAGTGATGGAGTACACCCTCTGTAGTACCATTCTAGTTTCAAAAACTTGATTCGATCCTCTATGTGGAGCAAGTTTCCTCCCCACGTGATCATCTACCAGTGATGAGTACACCCTCTATAGTACCATCCTAGTTTTAAAATCTTTTTTCAATTATCTGTATGGAGCAAGGTTCCTCCCCATATAATCATCCACTAGTAATGGAGCACGCCCTATGTGGCACCATCCTAGACTTTAAATTTCAAATCCCATATTCTACGGAAAGTACTACTTCCATCCCACAAAATATATCAAATTTTCTTTTCCATAAGGATAGGTTTTCCCTTCCTTCAGGATTACACTCACTAGTGGTAGGGAATTTCCCTCATGACACTACCCTAGTATCAATTCAAATCATGATTCTTTAGGAATAACTTTATACATTCCCTTAGAATTAAAATTTTAGACTTGACCCTTCAATACGGTCAATGCCAATATGTATAATAGAATTTCATTCTAGTACACATATTGGGGGTCTATTTATTGACCTCATTTTTATATGAGGTCATTAGGACCAATCCAAAACCTAGGATCCAACCAGATCGTAGATCAATCCAAATTAAATCCAGATTTCCTATCCTGAAAGCCTTTCTAGTGAATTTTATAAAATTTGAAACCCTATTTAAATTCATGATCTATTAATTGCATATTGATTAGGAATGTCTATAGAATATACCCTCCAAATTTGAGATCAATATGAGGCCTCTAACCCTAGAAATTGGATTGAAATCAAAAGCCTGTAAAATATTCAAATATTTACGACCCATGCCCTTAAACCTACTACCGAATAGATTTTGACCTTGGAACCTTCGCCAAACCTTCTGATTACATCCAGGCCCTTGATTATGACATGTTAAATATTAAACTTTATTTTGGTGGACTCACTTTGAGCCCTAGTTGACCAAGGGTCAAAATGACAAAAATTCCCCTCAAGGTCAATTTTGGAGTTTTCTCTAAACTCCAACATAACCTTTTCAAATCAAACCTTGGAAACCTTTCCAATGCATTCTAATAATTATTAGGAGTACATAGGACTCAAATCTAGACCCTAGTCAAACCTGGTTGACCAGGTCAACTCAAATGACCAAAATACCCCACAACGGTATCAACAGTCATTTTGAACAAAATGATATTATATTTAGATGGAACCACTTTCATTCAACTCTAAATGTCAAAATAAACTTGTTCAACCCAATCCGAGTCCCTTGGTTAACTTGGTTAAACAAGTCAACTAGGGTTGACCCAAAGGCCCTTTAAGGGTCAAATGGGTCATTTCGAAGTTTACTTTGGATCAAACCCTAGCTACTTAACCAAGTCAACACAACAAGAATTGGGTCAAACTTCTTTCCATACACATAAATATATTCAAATATTTTCAAATCTTAAATATTTAATCTTTAAATCATATTTAAATTAAGAAAATCAGCTCACAAAACTTTCCCCTATGCCACCTAAGCTTTTTGACTAGTTTGACTAGTCAAAGTTTTCAAAAATGGTCAAAGTCCATGCTTAGGTGGCTTTGCCACCTTGGAAAGTCAAAATGTCCTAACAACTCCATTTTTACATGTATTTGGTGGTAAGGAGGGATAGTTGGCAGTCCCTTGAACTCTCTTTCTCTCTCCAATCTAAGCTAAGTAATCATTAGGAGGAATGGGATTATCTCACCCTTCACTCAAAGCTTTGGCTCCACTCTCTATCATCAAAAACCTTCAAGTCCAGCATCCTCCAGCTCATGTCAAAGATAACTTAGCCTTCCCATCTATAAATAAACCCTCTCTAGCCATTGGAAAGGTTGTTGCAAGCCTAAGGATCCAAATTTGAGAAGAGAGAGAGAGAGAAGGAGAGATAAAGGATAATTGTGTAGCAGAAGTAAATCCATCTGTCAAAAGTTCTTAGACCCTTGAAGGAACTTGTAGAGAATTCAAAGATCTTTCCAACAAGCCCAGGATAATCCAAATCCATCTATAGGATTGTAAGGTATCATAACTTTTCTCATAAACTTCAATTTAAAACTATAAATAATCTATAGCACATGAAGCCTCCAAATTTAGGTGTTGGAAGATTAGAATATCATGAGTCTGTATTTTAAATTTCAGCAAATTTAGATAAGTATTTTGAAAGTTATGGCTAATTAAAGTTTGAGTTCAATTTCGAACTACGGAATCGAATGGCTCAGGGAGCGCCAGACAGTGTGTTTCATCCAAAGATCCAAACAATAGATCCAGTCCTAGACCGTGGGTGATGACATGGTATGCTGTGCTCCTGACACATGTCCACTGTTTAATTTCAATTAAATTGAATTAAAAATTCAAATTAAGTAGCTAGAACTTCCAAAATTCATAGATAATTCAGTTTTTCACCAAAATTAGTATTTTTAGGCTCATTGGAAAGGGAATTTTATGTACTATTTACTAAAATTAAAGTCAAAGTATTTTAACCCTTGAATTGGGAGATATTTTAGTTTGTTTGAAATCATTTTTTTTATTTTCTCACAATCGAGGGATCACGCTGATCTTAAATTTTGGTGAAATGTTTTTAGGCATCTTAGGCATATATTGTAAATTTTCTAGAGTCAGATACCCACTAAATTGCTATGATGTAAATTTTTAAATCAATAGGTTCATTTTGAATCCAAAATTTTGAAAATTTATAGCTCTTTTAATTGTTAGAACTAGGTCATATGATTGCTATGGTGTGTTTGCATATGTCTCAGGGTTAGGTGACTAAAATTTCAAACCCATTTGAACAATAAATACATCTAGGAAAAATAATTAAGGAAAATGTCTAGTTAACTTAGAAAAAGTATAGAAAATTATATACACATATAATAGGGATGAAACTTCAAAATAATGAACTTAGCGACATTTTATACCCTAGGTCCAAATTTCACTGAATTTGGAGGTCATTAGGTCAAAAAATTAGGCTAATCAAAATTCAAAAATTTTTATGACCCAAAAAACTCAAATAATATAATAAATCAAAATTAAATTAAAAAATACAAAAAATATCTCAAATTAACCATAATTTGATCCTCTATCTAGGAAAAATAAAAGCCCTATCATTGGACTTTTAGTTTAACATTAATTTAAGCTTTAAAGAAAATTAATAATTAATGATTTAAAATAATTACAAAAATATAAAAAATACCAAATAAAATCTAAACTCCTGAAAACACTCCTATGGGTCATTTCTAATCTTTGGGAGTGATTCTAGGCAGTTTAGAATAAGTTTAGATCAAAATAATCAAAACCTCCATAATTAAGTAATTTTAAAAAATCTATTAATTAACTAAATTTTGAAAAATCATAATTAATTACTTTAATTAATCAAAAATTAATTAAAAATTTCATAAAATTCCAAAACACTTAGGAATATCTCCATAGGTCTTTCCTAACCTTTGGAGTTGATTTCTAGGAGTTGGGAGTTTATTTAGAAAAAAATTATTAAAATGCCCTTAATTAAATGAATTAAATAATTCAAATAAACACACAAAAATTTGAAAAATCATAACGAATTGTAGAAAAATCTAAATTGAGAAAACTCAAAGGCATAGTACTCCATATAAGGTCACTTAAAATTAAAAAGTCAACATTTTGGTCAACTCTAGTTTAAATTTCAATTGAAACTTCAAAAATTTATAACTTTTCATAAAAATTTCAAAATCTAGCAAACTCAAAGTTTAATTACTCATTGAAAGGCATAATATTTAACCAAAATATTAAAACTCTATAAATCTCTTTGATTATAAAAGTCTAATTTTGACCCCTTATTAATATATTAAAAATAATTCGAAAAATTTGAAAATTTGATAATAAATTTTAAATTCCACGAAATATTAGGTAAATATTAAAATTACTTAACAAATCCCTTAATACATAACAACCACTCTAAAGATGAAGTTTTTAGGATGGACTACTCTGGGCTGCGGGTCTACATGTCCTAAGGAGGCTTTGTTCCTCTAGCCTGGTGGCACAACGCCACAATGGATTCAATGGATTGTCAAAACTTAAAATTAATTGATTATTAATTATCCAATCAAACCTAAAATCATTAATCTAATTATATCAACAAAGTTTTTAGGGTGGACTACTCCGGGCTGCGGGGCTACGTGTCCTAAGGAGGCTTTATTCCTTGAGCCTGGTAGCACAATGCCATGAACTGGTTGATAGTAAACTTAAATTAATTCATACTTTTAAAATTAGTAACTAATTAAATTATTAAAATATGTTAGTCTTTTAATTTCTAACTATTTAAATTCATTTAATTAATCAACAATAAAAAGCATTTTAAAATAAACTTTAACACATTAATATTTGAACTCTAACCAATTTTCCCCTCCGAACTTCAACAAACCAAACCTTAGACAACTAAAACTAATTACCCGATATAGGACATATCCAAACCACACAATCTGCTATACACACTTAGATGGTTTGCTAAGGCACCACCTCTAGGTTTAGGCTAAGCTGATGTTTATTTTTCTGCTATGTGCCTAGATTTTTAAGCTTTTTTGCATGCTGGTTATTAATATTATTATGATTATTTATTTAATTTTTGCACTCTATGATGTTATTGATGGGTGTTAGATTTACTCTTAGGATAGGGGCGATTTAAATGCTAATACAATCTTATGCAGGTGGTTATGCTCATATAGGGCATTAAAATTGAAGGGGGAAAAATTAAATTTAAATTAATCAAATATCTATAGGTTCTCTAAAATGCTAACGAAAGTTTGTTAGGGATGTTAAGCCCATATGAACTAGCCCTAAGCTAACTAAGAGCGGGGGAATTGGTAATTTTTAAAAATTCTTAAGTAAAAATAATTTAGAAAATCTTTTTGAATGTTTTAAAACCAATTACAATTTCACGATGATGTGTAGAAGTTTATCAAAATAAAATAATAAATATAATCACACGATCATTAACAGAAAAGTAAAGCGCAGAAAATAATCAGAAAGAACATACCAAATTTTATAGTGGTTTGGTCAACTTGACCTACGTCCACTCCCCGGAGCCTCCTCTCCGGGTATTCCACTAACGCTAAGTGACTCTCCTTCTACTCCCACAACAAGGCAGAGAAGCCTTTACAAAACTCCTTTCCACCAACCTAGTGAGGCAGAGAACCTAGACTCCTTTCGCTTCCTCTTAAAGCAGGCAAAAAATCATACCTGCATTTGCTTCCTCCTGAAGCAGGCAGAGAACTTTGATCTTCTTGCAGACGATCCTTTCATGGGGACACTAAGGAAAAGAGATAAAGACCAGAGAAGATGACTCAGATCCTTACTTGTAGCAACCTTTATGAATGCCTCAGAAACTCCCCCTCATAAGATCCTCTCTCTTTCTCTCTCACAAGCTCTCTCTCTCCTTCCCAAAGCTCTCACTGGAAAGGATAGTGGCAAAAGATCTTAATGATTGAAGAAAAGAGATCTTAAATATAAAGGCTTAAAAATTTCCCTAAATTTTAACTTACCGTCAAAGATCATCCAGGATGATCGATAGATCATCCTGTACGATCAGTGTAAATCGGACCCTCTTGGCCTGGATGATCTGGTTCTTATGGATGATTAGAAGACAAATTCTGTTCATATCATCTAGGAAAATTTTGCAATTATTCGAGATGATTAGTTCAATTCAGGAATATCGCCCAGAAGGCTGTTCAAGTCATCCTGGAGAACTGGTGCTGGATGATCTCAAAATGACTTGATCATCCAGGATGATACGTATATCATCCTATGACCAAAATCATCTGGCACACTATTCGGGTCATACAGGTAAATCATGTTGGACGACTTCAAAATAACTTTATCATCTAGGATGATATTTTTATCATCCTGTATGATTAGTTCAAAATAGGGAATATCGTTCAGTAGACTATTCAGGTTGTCCAGGTGAAATACACTAGACGGTCACGTTTTCTAATTGATCATCTAGGATGATCTCGCGATCATCTTGGACGATATGATCGAATCACTCAAACCTTAATCACTTTCCTTAATCACCTGACTAATTTAGGCATGATTGTAATGTATCATCCAGGATTATACACATATCATCCTAGACGATTAGATTAAAAAGCTAAAAATAAAAACTTGTCTAACCTTTGTGAATGCCTCACAAACTCCCCCTTAGCTTGGGGATCTATTATATTACACTTGACTCAAGAAAGATGAAAAATACATTGAACCTAAAAACTCAAACGGATTGACTCGATCTTGAGCTGGCTTGGATTACAATTAATCTTGTGAACCTGAAAGATTAGGCACTCAAATAGAAATAGAAATATTTGCTATCATCAAAATCACAATCCTTGAATCCAGATTTGCAACAATCTCCCCTTTTTTGATGATGGCAAACATTTGTTAGTAATTCTAAATTCAGTACATAAATAATAAAGCCATGAGAATTAAGGAGTGCAATTTTATTAGCCAAGTGAATAACACAATAACACAAGAACACTGAACATCAATAAAATACTGAACATTAATAATTTAACTAGTACACTATATACTATAAAATACCAGAACACAAACTACAAACTACTCCCCCTTTTGACATATCAAAAAGGGTAAAAATACCACAAAAACACATAAGAAAAAAATAGTACAAAAACCAACACAAGAAAAATAATAAAAGAAAACAAACTAGTACAGGGGGATCCTTATCAGATGGAGGTGGAGGTGGCTGAAATAGACTGTGGATGGAGGTAAACTGTTCGCCAAACCAGGTTATGTCCTAGTCGTGTTGTTACTGCTACTAGACTACTTAGGTATTGAATCAATGGATGTCCTCAGCATGTTGCTGCTCCTGGGCTACCACATTGGAGTCAAAGCATGCCTCCCACTGGTCAAACCTATGCACTAGGTGATCTATCGATGATTTTATACAGAGAGGAGCAGGTGCAGTAGGTTTAGGAGCAGCTTCTTCCTCTTCTCTCTCAACATCCGTGCTGGGCTCCAGATGCAGTCTAGTACTGTGAAGAACATGGAAGGAGTTATTAGAGTAGAAGGAAGGTTAGACATTGGAAGAAACTGGATATTACAGATTATACTTAGTTTCAAGAGCATAGGCAATGATGTGGCCTAAGGCAAGATTTGGGCGTCTCTTGTGGCCCGATTCCCTAATGCTAGTGAGGTGTTCGATGTAGTGAAAATGGATATCGATAGCATTAAAATCACAGTGGGCCATGATATAGAATGTAGTCATGGGGAGAAGAGGTGTAATGTAGATGCGATCCCTAGCCTTTGGAATGATAGAGGAGTGAAGGACATGCTGGATTATCTAAGCATCCTTGAGTAAGAAAGAGCAGGCATCATTGTGGTAGGGGACATTAGAATTCCTAAAAAAGTGATTTGCGATACTCCAATCAAAGTCTGGGTCAAAGGATAAAATATGGAGCTTATCGCCAGTAATAGAGACTTGGAGAATATCATGAAAGTCTTGGGTGGTTAGTTTGATAGGGCAATGTTTAAAAAAAGAGCAAAGGGTAGAGTAAGAGGAATCGATGCGAAAATTCATAAATAAAATGTAGAGAAGCTCAGTATTAAATGAAAAAGCTAATGTCAGGATGAAAGTGAGGGAGGTGTGAGCGAAAAGATTAAGTACCAGATATATGAGATTGCAGGGGTTGATGATTTTTTATTGAGTGATCCCTACGTCAAGGTAGTGCTGGAAGGCCACCTAATCAGCTGCATCAGGAAAGTGGGGATCGACATTTTCCCGAGAAGAACTAGCACCCTGGTGCCTAGAATGTTTGCCACCAGCCATGAGAAGATGATTTGAGTAAGGAGTGAAGGAAGAGTGATGAAAAAATGGTGGAAATTAGCTATTTAAATAAAATTCGGTCAGATCGTCCAGGATAATCGAGGATCATCCAGAATGATAGGAGCAATAATGGCATCTGAGATGATTGGTCAAAAAGGCGATTAGATTATCTAGGATGATCAAAAATCATCCAGGATGATTAGACATAGGCGATCATCCCGAGGAGTCAAGTTGGATGACCATTGATGAAAAGTATCATCTAGGACTATTAGGTAGATCATCTAGGATGATGTGTAATAAATGAATCAGACAAGCTGAATTTGAATCATCCCACTGCTGCCACATGGATCATCCAGGATGATCACTAATAATTAGTTCAGATCAACAGTTGGATTAAGATGGGGATGATTTGATCATATCGTCCAGGACAATATAGGGATCATCCCAAATGATGTGACCAAAAATTAAAAAATGATGAAGGATGGAGAGGAATGATCAGGGATCTCGAAACACAGAAAAAAGTCAAAATCAACCATAACGGAAAAGAAAAAATTAAAGATAGGAAAACATCAACAAAAACACTATTTTTTTTAATCGATCAACTCCAATAAATCAAAATTTTTCCTTGAGTTTTAATTCATAAGTCAATAATAATAAAATCGATAACATTGAAATCCATAAAAATTGAAAAATCAATTTTCATAACTCCTACCTCGGACACCTTACAGGTTCAAATTCCTTTCAAACAAAAGTCTAGTTTAGAAGAAAAGAAATTAGATTCAAAAAGAAATCTTTTCAAGCCTCATTTCAAAAAATATCTGATAAAATTATATTACAAAGCAAGGAATCAGAAATCATGATTTTCAATCTCAACTTTTTGAAAATTTTAAGTGGCGCATGGATTTTTCTAAGATATTTAAAGATTTGAAAGGAAAGAAAGTTTATTTCTTCGGGGGCTCATTTTGTGCCTCTTTTTCAATTTATTTGGTGTACTTTGCGTATCCTTTAATTTTTTATACACTTTTCGTATCTTTCTAATTTTTAGCATCATTACGCATCTTTTTATTTTTGGCCCATTTGGTGCCTTTTTTTATTTCTTTTTGCAAGCTTGCTTCCTTTCATAATTATTAAAGAATCACAGTTGTGAAATTATCCCCCAGACATAAGAGAAAATAAAACTCACTCTCTATAATAAGGAGTAATTCACAGAACAAAACCATACTATATATGATAAGTGCAATCACCTGATTAAAAAGAATATAATGATGATTCAAAGCTTTGAAAATACTATTCATATGAGGTAGATTACTATAGGAAGATAAAATGGATCTCTATTTTAAAAACCATCTTTTTAATTTTAAAAAAGATTTTTATCCAGAAGAAATAATACACCATTAAACGAGTCATCAATGTTTCTTCCCTTTAATAGATTCAGAGGAGTAAATCATTGCTTACAAGCTTCCAAACAAAAATAATTTAAAACTCTCAGTCAGAAATCTAGTTTATCAGCAGTAGTGAGTAGTGATTTGATTCTAAGAAGAATAAACATTAAATAAATAAAAAAAGAAAAACAAACAAATGAAAGTTAGTAAAAAAAATTAGCAAGAAATAACCAAATCCGATAAGCAAATCAAACAAATAGAAATGAGCAGAAAAAAAATTCTAAAATAAAACAGACAATCAAATCAAATAAAAAACTAAACAAAAAATGAAAAATAGAAAATTTAGAAATAAGCAATCATCAAATTCATACATTTATGTCAATCACACCCAATCTGGTCCTTAAAATAGTGAATGAGTCAAAAGCCAGTGGTTTAGTAAAGATGTCAGCCAGTTGATTTTCAGTTACTACATGGTGTAGTTCAATGTCCCCTTTTATAACATGGTCCCTAATGAAGTGATGCCTTATGTCAATGTATTTGGTTATTGAATATTGGATAGGATTCTTAGAGATGTAGGTGGCACTAATGTTATCACATAGAGCTGATATTGTGCCAACAGGTAATCTTAGATCTAAAACTTATTGCTTCAACCAAAGGATTTGGGCCACATAACTTCCTAAGGGTCTCCTAAGATCAGTTCTTTAGGATGACTCAAAGAATATCTCTAATCTCTAGGCAAATTATTTTTAGGTTCTACCCTTTCCTCTAGATTTATATTTTTTACTCGGGTAATCTCTCCTACTTCCTCTTCTTCATCAGCTCTAACCTCCTTAGGATCAGATTTATCAAACACAACATTAGTAGTCTCCTCCACCACCAATCTCCTCTTGTTTAAAACCCTAAAGGATTTCCCCACACTTGAATATCCTAAGAACACTCCTTCATCAAATTTTGGGTTAAATTTTCCTAAGGATGATTTCCCATTATTAAGAATGAAAAACTTACAGCCAAAGACATGGAGGTGGGATAGGTTTGGAGTTCTATCCTTAATGATCTCATAAGGTGTCTTATTCAGATTGGATCTAACATTCACCCTATTCAACACATAATAGGTTATGTTCACCGCTTCTGCCCAAAAGTCTTTTGGAACTGAATACTCATCAAGCATGGCTCTAGCGGCTTCCACTAAGGTCTTGTACTTCCGTTCAGCTAACTCGTTCAGTTGAGGGGTCCTAGGAGCTAAAAAGTTATGGCTAATCCCTTGCTCCTCATAGAAAGTTCCAAATCTCATATTTTTAAACTCTCCACCATGATTACTATGGATGGTCAAGATCTCATAACCTAACTTCTTTTGAATCCAAGTAGAGAAAGATTTAAATTCATCAAATGACTCAAATTTATGTGACAAAAATCTAATCCAAGTGAACCTTGAGTAATCATCAACAATCACAAATCCATAGACTTTTCCCCCTAAGCTGGCAGTGCTAATGGGTCCAAAGAGATCCATGTGAAGGACTTCTAAATGTCTAGTGGTGCTGATGTTTTTATTAGAGTAGAAAGAGGATTGGACTTGCTTCCCTAGCTGACAGGCATCACACAGGTGGTCCTTAGTAAACTTAAGGTTGGGGACACCTCAAACTAATTCCTTTTGGGAGACTCTTCTAAGAGTTTTCATATCGGTATGACATAACCTCCTGTGCCACAGCCAAGACTTTTCAGCAGCAATTTTTAAGCAAAATGAAGCAACATATTCAATATTATTTAAGTCAATCATGTAGACATTATTGATCCTCTTGCCCTATAAAATAGTGTTATTATTTAAGCTTATAATGCATGTGTTTGCCAGGAACTTGATGCTGAATCCTTTATCACAAAGTTGATTGATGCTGAGTAGGTTGTGTTTTGGTCCATCTAAAAGCAAATCATTTTTAATCAAAAGGTTCTTGAAGTTTTTGATTATGCTTATGCCCACCACTTTCCTGGTGGTGTTGCCTCCAAGAGTGACCTTGCCTCCAGCCCTGGCCTCCAGCAAAATGAATTGATTTGCATCTACAGTCATATGTCTTGAGCATCTGCTGTCCAGGTACCACATACTCTCATGAGGTCTTGTGTGAGAGAACCCCTACAAAATCATCAGCTATCAGATTTAGGAGCCCAAATAAGTTTGGGTTCCTTCTTATGAAAAGAAGAATGCAAAGCATGTGTGCTGTGCTATGAAACATGTAATTTGGGCCTCCACACCCAATGTGTACTATGGTAAATAGTGCAGCTGTGAGAGATATATCCTAACATGCCACATGAGCAATATCTAACACCAAGAAAAGGATTAACGAATCTACAGGGGTGATAGTGCCTCTTCCTAGGTTTGAATGATGCATATTTTGATGATTTTGGAAGTGATCCTTAGAGTGAAGGAGGTTTTTAAAATTATGCAAATGTAGAAGGTGTTTCATTATTCTCAAAAGCACTAATTTTTACACTTAGAAATTCATTTTCCTTTTTGAGACTTGCAATTTCAAATTTCAAATAATGCTCACTACTATCTAAATCAGATGCATGAGTTTCTAATTCTTTAAATGTATCTTTTAATTCAACATGGGATGCTTTCAATAAATCATGGTCAATTATTAATTCAAAATGCTTTTATTTAGCTCATTGAATTCATTAAGTAGTGACATGTGATTACTATTAAGTGTAGAATGATCCTTAAGTAACACATCATGCTCATTTTGTAGATTCAAGAATTCTAATTTCAGACTAGCATAAGTTTTCTTAGGTTTTTTATATGATGAATGAATTTTCTCAAAAACATCAAGTAATTGATCGTAGGTCAGTTCACATACCTCTTCTTGATCAGACTGACTATGATGTTCATCCATAATTAAACACAAGTTTGTAGTCTCCTCTTCAGCTTCAGTCTCAGAGGAGTCAAATGAAGAACCCACCCAGAATGCCTTTTGGATCCATTTCTCATCCTTCTTAAACTTGGGTTTCTCCTCACCCTTCTCCTTGCTTTGGTGAGCCTTAAGTTTAGGACAATTAGCCTTTTTATGCCCAGGCTTCCTACATTCAAAACAAACTGTATCAGAAGAACTTTTAAAATTTTTGCTACTCTTACCTTTGTTCCACTTTTGATAGTTCTTGTGTTTCTTCCTTAGAAAGCTTTTGAATTTCCTAGTGATTTAGGCAACATCATCGCTTTTAGACCTGGAAGAATCAGCATCTGTATTATTGGCCTTCAATGCCATAATTTTCTCTTTCTTCTTCTCTCCTACATCAAGCTATCTTTGGTTCACTCCTTGCTTATAAGCAATTAGTGATCCAAGTAAGTTATCAATAGAATTATTATTCAAATCTTTCGATTCAGTGATAGCAATAATCTTGTCATCATAGGAAGAAGGTAAACATCTCAAGATTTTGTTAACTTTTTCAAAGTTGGTGAGTTCTCTTCCTAAGGCATGTAGGGAGGTGACAATTTGTGTGAATATAGTGTACATTTTAGATATTGACTCACTAGGTTTCATGTGAAAGAGTTCATAGCCATGAAGTAGAATGTTCAATCTAAACAGTTTAACTTCAGTTGTGCCCTCATAAGTGATATACAATTTATCCCAGATTTCTTTGCCAGTTGTACAGGTTAACACATGCATGTAATCTTCAAATTTTAAAGCACAGAGAAAATAGTTCAAGCATTTTGCATTCAGTTGTGTTAAATCTCGATCATCAAAAGTCCATTCAGCAAAAGGAAGATCAATTTTAATACCATTGACAAGTCAAAAAGGTGCTTTATAATCATCTTTAACAAGCATCCACATGCGATAATCAATAGATTATAAAAATATGGACATGCAAGTTTTTTAAAAATTAAAAGGTATGTTATCAAATGTGGGTGGTTGAGTAATGGAATAACCTTTAGCAGTATTTATATTACCAAAGTTAGCCATTGATTGAATTCAAAAGTTTTTCAAAACCTAATTTTATGAATCCTGCTCTGAAACCACTTCAAAGTTCATTAAGGATGTTAAGCCCTAATGAAATAGCCCCAGGCTAACCAAGAGGGGGGGTGAATTGGTAATTTTTAAAAATTAAGTAAAAATAATTTATAAAATCTTTTTAAATATTTTAAAACCAATTATAATTTCATGATGATGTGCAGAAGTTTATCAAAATAAAATAATAACTACAATCACATGATCATCAATAGAAAAGTAAAGTGCAAAAAATAATCAAAAAGAACACACCAAATTTTATAGTGGTTCGGTCAACTTGACCTACGTCCACTCCTCGAAGCCTCCCCTCTGGGTATTGCACTAACACTAAGTGACTCTCCTTCTGCTTCCATAGCAAGGCGAAGAAGCCTTTACAAAACTCCTTTCCACCAACCGAATGAGGCAGAGAACCCAAACTCCTTTTTATTCCTCCTGAAGTAGGCAGAGAACCTTACCTCTTTTTTCTTCCTTCTAAAGAAGGTAGAGTACCTTGATCTTCTTGCAGACGATCCTTCTACGGAGACACTAAGGATAAGAGACGATGACTGAAGAAGATGACTCAGATCCTTCCTTGGAGCAACCTTTGTAAATGCCTCACAAACTCCCCCTCACAAGATCCTCTCTCTCGCTCTCTCAAGCTCTCTTTGTCCATCTTAAAGCTCTCACTAGAAAGGATAGTGATAAAAGATCTCAATGATTGAAGATAAGAGATCTTAAATACAAAGGCTCAAAAATTTCCCTAAATTTTAACTTGCCGTCAAAGATCGTCCAGGATGATCGATAGCTCAATATGATCCGTGTAAATCAGACCCTCTTGGCCTTAACGATCTGGTTCTTCTAGAAGATTAGAAGATAAATTTTGTTCATATCATCTGGGATGATTCTGCGATCATTCGGGATGATTAGTTCAGTTCAGGAATATCATCCAGAAGGCTGTTCGGGTCATCCAAGAGAACTGGTGTTGGACGATCTCAAAATAAATTGATCATCCAGGATGATACGTATATCATCCTGTATGATTATTTCAAAAAGACCAAAATTGTCTGGCACATTATTCGGGTCATACAGGTAAATCATGCTGGATGGTTTCAAAATAACTTGATCATCTAGGATGATATTTCTATCATCCCGTATGATTAGTTCAAAATTACAAATATCATTTTGCAGACTATTCGGGTCATCCATATTAAATGCACTGGATGATTTAGTTTTTTAATTGATCATCCAGGATTATCTTGCGATCGTCTTGGATGATATGATCGAATCACTTAAACCTTAATTACTTTCCTTAATCACTTGACTAATTTAAGCATGATTGTAATGCATCGTCTAAGATGATACATGTATCGTCCATATGATCTGATTAAAAAGCTAAAAATAAAAACTTACCTAACTTGGTCTAGCAGCAAAAAATTTCTGATTTGAGCATATCATCCTGTAAGATGGGTGTATCATCCAGGATGATCTGCTTAATCAGACCGACTTAACATGGTTTTCCTAATTAGGGTTTTTATTTTCAATGGATTGTCTAGGATGATACAAATATCGTCCAAGATGATTTGAACAAAATTTGAACATAAACTCTAACTCACTAAAAATCTTCTCCTGAGTGTGTGTGTACAAGGTTACTTAGCTTGGGGATCCGTTACATTACACTTGACTCAAGAAAGATGAAAAAATACATTCAACTTGAAAACTCAAACGGACTGACTCGATCATGAGCTGGCTTGGATTACAATTGATCTTGTGGACCTGAAAGATTAGTCACTCAAATAGATGTGAACCTAAAAGATTAAGCACTCAAATAGAAACAGAAATGTTTGATATCATCAAAATCATAATTCTTGAATCTAGATTCGCAACAGCTAAGTCCCCCTTTAAAAATTAAAAGAGCTTAGCTAAGTGTGGCTGGCTTGAGCATTTTAAATTTTATTTTATTAACTACTTGGGATGATTTAAATATAATTACTTAGGATAATCCTGTAGGTAATTTCAGTCTAGATTTTTAATTTTCATTAAATATAATTTGAATTTATTGAGTTGTAAATCTAAGTGATATTTGAGAGGGGATATATAAGTATCCAACTTAGATTCCAAAGAGGAGGGAACATCCCTTAGGGGAGAGTTCTCCTCCATTTGGAAGACTAAGTTAGGATAATTTTAAATATCCTCAGGGAAAACAAAATACCCTTTTGAGGGGGGGTTTCTTTTCATTTGGATATCCAGACCCGAAGGATCCCAAAAGTTCACAAAAAGACAAAGATGTGGAGATCAAGAAGAATCCCATTCTCAAATTCACTTGAGTCTTAGGAGTAAAATTATGGTTATTGTCAGTGGTACCCAACCACTTTACTTTCTGCAGACCCTAGGTTGTAATATTAGAAGGCACTTGCCTATAGACATTTTACTTATTTAATTGATTATCCATTTGATTGTTTGATATTGATTGTAATAAGAATTGCATGCTTTTAGTAGTTTTTTTTGGAGCTCTTGCATGTCGATCTTTCTTTTAACCAGGAACTCGATTGGAGGTTCATGAGGGAATTTTAAAATTCTTTTACTTAAACAAAATTAAAATTTTTAAGCTCACATAAAAATCTAATGCTTTTAAGAAATAAACCTGGGACCGTCGAGAGTTATCATATGCATAATTGTTGCATCTTCTTTCCTTTTGTTAAGCACATCCCCACATGCGGGTTCTGACAAACAACCTGGCCTATGAGGCTACAGATCTATCAAGGGGAATCTATGTAATCTCTAGGGAAAAAACCTACTTTTAAGCCTTTTTAAAATTGCTTCATATTTAATTTAACCATTTATTGTGTCAATTAGCATGCATTACATTAAAAATAAAATAAAATGAGTCAAAAATTTAATTGTATTCAGTTTAAGTTTCATACTACCCAAGATAAGTCAAAGGGCCAATTATGGACTACTCTAGATGTCAGCCCTATTCTTAAAAATTTATCTTAAGTAATGTCCCTACCACTCTAACATAAAAGATTGAACTCATGATTTTAAAATGTTTAGGTGGTTAGCTGGCTCCCTAATCCAGGCCAGGGTAGGTCCAGATCCTGCATTGCATTAGCTCGATTCAGGTGACTGATTTTCAATACCCAATTTAGACTTTGGTTTTAAGGCAAGCTCAGGCTATAAGACCTCAACCTTTGGGAATTGAATCCTAATTTTTTGATAAAATTGATAATTCAAACTTAAATATCTTTTAATTTAAATTTAATCCTAACATATAGGGTAGATTGATATGTTTTTAAATTATTTTAGAATCCCAAAGCACCTCCTACCATTCTTCTTTTGGCCTCCAGAAATAAGTGCTCATCTCAATCCAATCCCAGTTGGATTTTCAATCCTTACCTCTCTTGATATCAAACTTTGAAATCTTAAAATAAAATTTCTACTGCTATTTTAATAGAGAGTATTCGTAGGAAATTCTAGTTTCCTACGATGTAATTAACTTTGAGGGCTCGCGCTCATAGGAGATTTAGAAACCCAGATCAAACAAAATTTTCAAAATTAATTTTTCAAAAAACATAATTAATTATCTTTAGAAAATTTTAAGTCAAAATCAATAATCATTATTATCATTTTCAAATGATAATTAATAATTAATATTTTCTTCCCTCAGGGAGATATATCAATTATTGTTGTAACTTTGATTTTGAAATTAATGATAATTTATCCAAATTATCATATTAAATACCTGAGTGAATAATCATTTTGACCCTCTGGGGTCATATGTAGTTCTTGCGCAAATTTGACTACGATAATTAGGATAAAATCTTAATCTTATAAATTGAACCCATTAAGGAATGGTATGATCATCTCCTGAGATGATATATCATTCATAATAATGCGTTCAATTTCAAAATTAAAATTAAAAAAATTAAATCACCCAAAGATAATTAACCTTTTTCAAAACAACACATTTTAATTCAAACAATGACTAGCTGAAGATGGAAAGAGAAACCAAACCCCAGCGGAGTTGCCAAAAATCTGTGTGCTCCAAAAATTTGTGATCCAGCCTCCCCTACTTTTGGAGAGTTTTAACAAATTAAGTGTTGGGGTAAATTTTAGGAAATCAAATTGGGTTTGTAAATAATATACTACCTAGAAATTTTGCCCTCATATTGTGAGGACTTTAAGATGTGCATTCTGGTTTCCTATAGGTGCAAGCCACTATAGTTAATTACCTCTCCCGATAATGAGAGAGAAATTTTGATTAAGGATAGTCATCAAACATATAAATAGAAATACATAATATCTTATATATAGTAGCATCATGGATTTTCATTTTGAAAATTTGTTATTTAAAATTAAAAATTTTACTATCTTGCACTTAAAGTGGATAGTGGGAGAATGGATGATGAGCTCGATCAGGATCGCATGGTTTCATCATCACGGGCCATCGTGGTCCCTGGTCTACCTAGAGGAGGAAGTTTACCCAACCTGACAGAACGATCCTTGTTGGCAGCCATGGGTTGTGTTGCCTGAGGGAACCTTGTAGACCTGAGAGAAATATTTATCTAAGGGGATAAATTTAAATCCACCTTGGCTAATATAGGGCTTGGCTCCCTATTGATTATATGTTATTAATACATATATAAAGGATTTCTTGCCATTGGGGAGCATATGGGCTCTGGTCATGACCGTAATTTAGTGGTGCCATTTGGTGGCAAAATCACCCAATTAAGAGGGCCTCGATCATAACATTTACCTGTGGTACAATTTGGGGGCAAAACTGTTAGTTAGAGGACATGTGCCACATCCTTACTGGAAGAGGATTAGTTGAGAATGAATCTTAGTGATATTCTCAACATACATTAGCTCTTTGTGAGCTGAAGTAATTTTTTGAATTTGTCCACCTCGGTAAACTTTTAAGGAGAGTGGATAAGTTTTACTTTAAGTTTTTTATGATTAATTTTAATTTTAAATATTTAGATTTTCATATTTTTTGTATTTTCTATTTTTGAATTTATGGGCGTTCAGGAGACATTTTGATTGTTTGAAATTGACCCCAATAGATGAGATCTATGTTCAACATGGCCACTATCGAGATATTTATGGGCTATTTCATTCATGGATTGAACCTATTGACTCAATTAATATGTTGACAAAGGATCGGGTTAATTATCCGCTTTAGATCTTTGTTAGTGAATTTCTCTTATTGAGGGCCTTGAAGGCCTAATTTGAACATATTAAAATAAATATCCTGGTTGACACCGTGATAGTATTTTTGCTTATTGGAACAAGTCATGTTGACTCCCAGCCTATCAAGGAGAAGGGTTGGACTTGAACTTAAGTTCACTTTTGACTTACATAGCATCCTTAGAAGTCACGTGTGTACTCATAACATGCTCGTTGGGGTCCATGTAGGATTTTACTTGTATATGCATTTCTTTGTGTTTTGATGTACACTATTATAGTGCATGTATGGGGGCCTTTTTGGATATATGGTGGTTCTTCTATGGAGGCATGTAGAAGTTCTTTTTAAATTTGGCAAATCCCCTTTATATTTACCAATAAATGTTATATTGGTTGCACGATGGGTCTTCTACAGTGACTCATAGGTATTTATACATGATACACGTTGCACATCTTTATTGGTATGGGAATGGTATATTGTCTTACAACCAAGTGGTATTGATCATATGAAGAAGACCTTTTCCTTAGACTTTTCGAGTACACCTTCATCATCTGTACATTGATGTTGGAGATTTGGTGTTATAGCATTTAGCACCAATCCCTTCGTACATATTAATTGATGAATTGTTGCATGTTCTCGCAATCTAGTTTTGTGTGTTCATATCCCATTTGTGTATTTATTACAAAACCCTCCTTCATAAGGGAATTGTTGAGTTTTTGCGAGCGTAATATTCATGTTCCCAATCATATGGAGGCAGTTACATTTTTTAGTGTGCTGATTATTCTTCTTGTGTAATGAACATTTGAGCTAACATGGAGATCCCTCGATATTGATTGAAAAACTTGCATCATTAATTTCAAACATGTGACTACATTTTCACCTGATCGTTGCTTGTGAGCAAATGATACTAAGAATCGTAAGCCTTTCATTGCCTTCGAAAACAACTTGTATTATAGAACAAATTATTTGTGGATGATAATTTCACTATAAATTTTCCATTAATTGCTTGGAACTGCATTCAACACAAGTTTTCCATTCATTATATATCCCTCATATTTTATTCAAGAATGTGTCATCCATCCAACTATTTTCATTTGCTTATATGCATGATTAAGGCACATTATTTGTATTCTTGACATGCCTCATTTTTAATTCAATTGATTGTTACTTACAAATAAGTTATGCCTATCATTACAATTCAATTATCATGATCAAAAGCCCCAATATCATGGCCTTGTAGCCAAATCACATTTCCCATAATCTTCTTGTTTCTTGTAAATAAATTATATTTGCATATTATTTATCCTCAAAGATTATTTAAAGTGTATGATAAGTTTTATATCTTCATTCATTTGCATTCCAATTGAAGTAATCATTTCTTAGCCTTCATTAATAATCAGGTGTTATGATTTAAATTAATTCTTTCATTGATTGTTCTTTTAAATTATGTTCAAATTGAGGTTAAATTCATGTTCATTGTAGTTTAATTCAAGATTTGAGTCTAAGTCCACTATAGTCAAATTGCAACTCTTTGCTTGTAATAGAATTGTCCAAATCATGTTCATTTAATGTTCAAATCAAGTCCAAGTTTAAGTCCAAGTACTGTGCATCTTTAGACTGAGTTTCGACAACCTCCCGATGTCTCCTTATTTAGGGGAAACTATAAAAGTCTCAGCCTGCTCGCCACATCAAGAAAGATGTGCATGATCGGTGTCGGGAGACACCATGGCTGTAGTGTTCATCCCCACCATGCCAAGAAAGGTGTGCAAGGGTCCTCTAAAGTACCTATTTTAAAATATAGTTTCTCCTAATTATGCTATCCAAGCGCTTAATGGGACTTATATTTTTTCCTGCCCTACCAGGAAAAGCATACACAAGGCTCTCCCACCTCATCGTAAGTGCTGCACTGAGTTCCCTCCCATGTCGCTAACAAAAGCATGCTTAGGAGATTCCTTGGCGTGCTGCAAACACCCAAAATATGACTTTTGAGGATTACCCAACTCGCTGCGAATACCGTGACAAGCTTCCTCCCACCGTGCTAAGAAAAGTGTGCATGGGTGGTTGCTCGCTACACTACGAGCACCAGAACTGGGATTTTTTAGTTTGGTAGATTATACCTGTGTGACATGGTGATTAAAATGGTCAATAAGATGCACATGTAACATATTTTCCCTTCCCTTTTTTATTTCCTCTCTTTCTTTCCCTCTTTTTTTTTTTACTTCCTCCTCCCCTTTTCTTTTGAAGCTTTTTTCCTTTTAACGTATTCAATATACGCATGCATATATATTTAAAACTAACAACCATAACACTAATGCAAGTAATTAACAATGCTAACTAAAATAGATAATATCAACTATACTAATTAACAGTAATAATCTATGCTATAAACAATAATGACCTGCTTACTTTCTCCCCCTATTCCTTATCATTTTTTTTCTTTTCTTGCATGGATATTTTTATTACCTTTTTATTCTTTCCTACACGTACATTTACACATATAACTATAAAAATACATCTATATATACATCCCTTCTTCTTCTTCCTAGTTCTTATTTTCTCTTAACTAGAGAAATCCAATTCTGATTTTTGTACAAAATAACACTTGGACACAAGGCTCAAAGCTTACTTAAAACCCACAAGAAATTTGACATAGATTAGAATTAACTCTGTCACATTTGAGTTAGATCAAACAAGCCATTTTACCTTGACACATATGCATACAATGGTAATAATACAAATGTTGATAACATTATTTAAATTAACATGGTAACAAAATAAGGTAGGGAATTTTACCGTACCTCCCCCACCCCCCCCACCCCCCACGCCAACTTTTTTTTTCTAAACCAAGCCAAGGATCTCATGTGAATGAGGGAATAAAGACAAAATTAGCTTTAGCACTTATCAGGCATAAGCAAAAGTAAGATAAATAATGCAGAATGGTTGAATGGGTAAAAACAGAAGTGCCGCTGGATTTCTATAGTTGGGCTGCAAGGGGGAAATGGAAAGGGGTTGAGTGGATTTTGAATAGATCGGTTATTTGAATGGAATGGGAAAAAAACTTACAGGAGTTAAATAAAAGAGAAATGGGGTAATGCAAAAAAATGTGGGCTGATTAACATCTGATTATAGCAAATGACTTGCTATGTGTATTCTTTTGATTCATGTGAATAAGAAGGAGAGAAAAAAAGGGCAGGGATTCCTGATAGAAATTCACATGCGAAGGTTTCAATTTGGTATAGATCACACGGCTTTCATAAGGGAAAAGCTAAATTCAATGGAGTAGAGGGAGTTTTTTTTTATTTAAGGCTTTCATTCAGTAGAATTCACGGGATTCAATTAGAGTTTACGTAAATGAGGTAACCTAGATTTAATGGGATTTAAGGTTTGGCATTAATTTGAAAGCGATTTATCATTTGACTTCTCATTTTATCTTTAATTTTTATTGAATTAAAGGTAAAATTACAGTTCATCTACCATCATCATTTTTCATATAGAAATGGCGGCGATGCGTCAATTAATTAAAATTCCTCCAATCCATGTACATTCCCTAATTATGCATGAGATCTCCTCAGAACTCACATCGATTTGCATGCATGATTTTTTTAGGTGAATTGATATTGTATTTTGGATATTATTGATGTTTCGAATGCAACCGTGAAGTTCATTTTGCTATCTGATATCATTTAGGCAATATCACATGCTACTTTTCTTGATTTATGTGTCATTGCCTCTAAACCCACACCTATTTGCATGCGTGATTTTAAATAAACAAATTGGTTATTAATTTTAAGTATTGATGATCTTTCAAATGCAATGGTGAAGTTCGTTTTGCAATTAAATGTCGTTTGGCAACATCACGCATAATTTTCATCTATTTATGTGTCTTCACCTTGGGATTCTTACTTCTTCACTGGGCAATACCAATTAAACAAATAAAATATAGTTTTTGGGTGTCGATGATGCTTTGGATGCAATAATGAAGTCCATTTTGTAATTGAACATCGTTTGGATGACATCGTAAGTCAATTTTGGGTGTCGTTCACTATTGGTCTGATCTCATCTGATTTGACTATGAGGGGTCTCCACTTAGGCCAATATGACATCCTTATTGCAACGACATAGTCCTTTTTTTAATTGGAGGTCATTTGACCTTTCAATTGGTGTGTCGCATCGCCGTGCATACTACTTGATTCACCTATTTTACTTCCTTTATGTGTAATTTGATGCATAGGGGTCAGCACATTGCTTTTCAAACCTTGAGGTCTTCAAGGTGTATCATAAGAAAGTCACCAGGAGTCCATAGAGCCCAAGAATAGGGAATTTCACCATATGGATTGAGCTATTTTGAAAAACCTAATTCATAATCTTCATATTAAAATAAAATTATGAAAAGTTTTTTAAGAGCTTCCAAATACTTCCCCACTCTTCATATGATTATGTGGAAACTATGCTTCAAACTTCATGGTATTTGGATCACCGTACAAGAAGATCTTAAATTTTTTCCATTTTCTTCTATTTATCTTCTTGCATGAATAGGGGTGATCTCAGCTGTTCATTTTGTTTCAATGACTTAGATCTAGCTTATCAGATCATCTGATCCAACCATTATAGCATGGATGATATACAAAATTTCATTTGACCGATTGAATCCATCGATTTCAAATTGCGTACATCCAATAATTATCACATGTGCTGACTCACTTAGGTGAAAAGGTATAAGTTTATTTACTACTGATGCGTGAGAACGACCTACACAATTATTAGTAATGACTGCACTACCATGCAATCATTGCCAATGATTGTCCGGCATGGTTTTAATTGAATTAATGGATTAAATAATTTAATAAATGCTCTAAAACTTTTAAAAACTCACCAAAATTTATTTTTAAACAAAATCTTAAATTCTTAGGCTCATTGGAACACGCTTGAGTCAAAATTTATTTTAACAATAATTTCAAATAATTTTGACCACTATATAGATGGTAATTTAGGTTTGAATGCCTATTGATTTTCTTTAATTACTCCCTAACTAGTGGTCTAATTGAGTTCAAATTTGGACCGTGAAAATTAAGGCATGTGTGATACATACCCAAATTTTCTTGGGCCTTAATGACCAATGGATCTTGGTGAATTGATATTTCAAAGTTATGGCAAACTGTTTGACTCAAAACTTTAGAAAAACATTACTCTCAATCTATACATGATTAGGGCTTAAAATATATGTTGTGTATTTATGTTTATGGAAGGGTTAGAATGACACTAATTTTATCCAAATCCAAACATTTGAGTTTCCAAATAAAATACTCAAAGGTATAGATGCATTTACCTTCGGAGATTGATTATGACACATAAGAAGGCTTTGAAGAACCCACATTCAATGAATTTGAAGCACATATTCAAATGAATCTATGTTTTAAATTTTACTGCATTTGGGGTTTATTTTGTCAATCAATTAATGAACCAAAATTTGCATGCATAATTGACCTAGGATTTCCTTCAATTCATAATAAATCTAAAAAATACTAAAAATACATTGTAAACTTTAAGATGCTCAGAATTAAAAGCTAAATAGAGCAAAAATTAAAAGCCCCATGAAAGTCTTTAAAAATAAAAAGTAATTTAAAAATTAATAAAAACCATAAAATAATTAAATTAAATAATTTAAAAATAATAAAAATTCCAAATGATTCCAAATGCGTATAATTATCATTGGTAAGTCATCAGTGACATTTTGGGGAAGATTTTAATAGGTTTGGAGAAAAAAAATAAAAATTCCCTTAATTACTTACCTTAATTAAATCCATTAAAAGGGTTGAACTTGTAAAAATCATAACTAATTATAGAAAACCCAAATGATATAAACTCAATAGCATTGGACTTGTCATTAGGTATAGTATTTAAGAAAAATACAAAATTTTTAGACTTCAAAGTAAATCAAAAAGTCAAAATTTGGTCAAATTTAGTTAATTAAATAATCCAATAAATATGCAAATCCAATAAATAAGCAAAAATTCAGCAAATCACCAACTCAATGAGTTAAAGTAGGCTCACTTTGTCCACAAAGTTTATAGACTAAAACCTCAAGATGCGGGGCTACGTGACACAAGGAGGCTTTAGTCCTCATGCCCATTATAACAATACAACAAATGAATTGACTGGATGTAGGTGTGAAATTACAAATCTTATAAATCAATAAATAATTAATTAAATTAATTAAAAACCACCATCCAACAATCAAACTTAAATAAATAGGTAATTTCTAGGTAACTTGAGCTTACGAGGTTATTAGCTTAGCCCCAAAGAGGATAAAATAAATCTCATGGCCTAATTTAACATTGATAAATACTATTCAACAAAAATAACCATTGAAATTAGTAATAAAATACTTAGACATTGAATCTCTTATACTCTTATACTTAACTCCTTTTAGTAAGTCAAAGGTGTATTAGATTGAATGCTCAAGGGCCAAAATACTTAATTAAAATGCAAGGACTCTATGCAACCTATCTATCTCATTTTGAAGGATTAGTAGCATTATAAATATAAGCCTAGTACTTACTAACAACCGACTTCTTACACCTACAATTCATTGAGTGTTATGTTCTTTAAAATGTAAAACTAAACAATATGAGCAATCCAAAGCACCTATAAAAGAAACCCAAATTTAAACATTAAAACTTAAATTTAAGCTAACCTTCAATGACCTTAAATAAACAAAGACAGTTATATACAACTTCAAACAAAGAAAGCCAAGGATCTTTCTAAGCCACATAGCCTTATATACACACACTTTAGATGATTTACTTGGACAACTACTTTAACCTAGGCTAGGCTAGTGATTTGATGTGGTTTCTTTAAAGTTCCTTGCCTAGATGATACTCATGTTTAGAGTGTTTACTTTCTATACTCTAGATATTATATTTACATTTATTCTAGTGCACATTTGGAGTAGGCTCTTAGGCCCTTTTATATATACGTGTATGCACTTACATAAGCATTACATATGTATATTTCTTTTATATATATTATTACTTTATATTTTTTCAAAAGTAGAATGTACCTAGGCAATGATGTAAATGCAAATGTAAAGGCAAGGGTAAAACTAAATATTATAGATTCTTATATAGCTTGATTCAGTAATACAATGTCAAAAGTTATAAAATATTTAAAAATAATATGGTATATACATATATAGGCTCTAAAATGAATTGATTCTTCTTCTTTTGAAGATCATTATCTTTTGAAATTATATAGAAGATCTAGGAGCCATATGATTGAAGATAAAACTAAACAATCATATTCAAATAAACATTGCATAAGAATAGAAATCTAATCTTATTATTGGCGGACCCTTACCACCTTCACTTCACAGTAGACCTTGGTTGTATTTTGAGAAATTATTAATAAATAAAATCTTTTTATTTATACATTATTATTCATGCATCATTTTATTGTGCGATACTGTACAAATTATAAAGCTCAACTTAAAGTTTTCTAAATTATAATTTTTTGATTCCAAAGATAGAGCTATCTAATCTTATATTCATATGAAGATTATTAGTGCTTAGGAATATTAGCTTGCATCTCACTCTAGGCAAGTGCATTTCTAGATTATATACACCTCTTAGTCTCTGCACAGTCCTTCTTTTCTATCCTTCCAAAAATTAAAAATTTGAAGTCTAAATCTAAATTGAAAATCCAAATTAAAGATTTACAATCTAAAGCCTGTATAATGAAATCTTCATTGTCGAAGCCTTTCTATAAATTTATATAAATATGAAAATTGTTAGTCTTTACTTTAATCAAGAGTATTTTTTTCAAAAAAGTAATTAACTATAGATGCTTGCCCTTATAGGAAGTCTAAAACCCAAAGTTAAAATAAACCCAATCTTAGTTCATTTCTAAGATATGAGAAGAATCTGTGGACGTAGACCTAGCTTTAAACATTGGTTTAGTTTCATGATCATAATGATAAGTTAATATTCTTTTTATCCTTTCAGATGAATTTAGTGTTCCTTTTTTTGTTTGATAATGGAAATAAATATGTTGATTTAGTTTTATGATTAAAATGAAAAGTGAATTTTCTTTTTATCCTCTAGAATGAATTGAAAATTCCTTATACTGCATTTGATTATGAATGTAAATTGAGTTTCTCTTTTTCAAATTGATAGTGAAACATTAGTCTATACTTCAGGGTAATATAACGTTAATTTATGCATAATTCAATAAAAAAAAATTAAAGCAAATCATGTAGCAAACGTAAAATTTGTCCACATTACCTATCAGGCATAAGGTTAATTTTATTAGTTTTAAAAATTTTTGTTAGGCTTACCTGAGATTAACCATAATTGGGTTCTACATCGGTAAGTAGACACATTTACAAAAATTGACCCTTCTAGGAAAGTATAATTTGTTGAACCACTTTTGGTTTTTGTTTTTAACATCCTTAGATTTAATTTTAAATATCTGGGTTAGTTTGCTTAAATTGCTCGTTCAAACTTTTAATGATAGGGATATCCTTATTGAGATTCTAGTGTACATGTTGATCTTTATTAATGAATTAAACCACTAAGAGTGGTTAAAATCTATTGTTCTCCATATTATTTTCTACCTTAACATCCTCATTAGCATCACTCTCAAGGTTTTAGATTTTATTGCTCAGTAAGTTAGATTAAAACACTTTGAACAATAGCACTTTTACCCTTTTTACCTAATACATCAAAACATTGGTCAAATGGAATGCACCACATTTACATAATCTTTAAAATTCTCCTAAGAACTGCCATATCCATTCACTTGAGTTAATTTCATATTTAGAGTTTGCGTAACTTCTTTCAACCAATATGGATTTAAATTTTGTCAAATAGGCGAAAATGGTCCTATCTATGAACTAAGTGAATTCTCAAGTCTCATAATGACCTAAGGGTCTTTTGTTATCAGTCGACAATATAATAAAGAGGTTTTAAAGGAATTATTTTCTCTCTTGAAATAAAATGAGCCCAATTGGTTCGAGACCCATTCAAGGTGTAGTGATAATTTTATATTTAATGCCCATATTTTTTGGAATTTTTCCTATCAAATGTATTAAAAGAGAATTAGATGAGCATTCATGTCATTGAGTATATATTTTGAGACTAATCATGTTTAGCATGTGATAAGTTAAACCCTACGAAGGAAACTCATTGTTTAAAAAATGATGGTAGTGTTGATATTGTCATACCAATAGAGGCATAAATTCATGAAAAGTCAAGTAAACCTTAAGAGTTGTCCATGCAATGAAATTTTGTCTGACATGATAAAGAAACGAGATTTTTTTCAATACATGGTCCAAGAACACAATTGTAGTGTTTTGATAATCACAAATATAATTTATATGACTTTTTTTGTTTCTAGCAAATCTTTATACTAGTTTAATACTAACAACTGAGTTACACAATAAATGATAATTAACTAATTTTTGTACACTCTAATTAATACATATAAATCTCAACAGTTGATTATATAATAAGTTAATAAAGCATGCTAGTGAATAAAGAAGGCGAAAATTCTATAAAGTCAAGAAAATCAAGTTGGCTAGATTAAATGAAGCTTGGAGTTAGAAAAGTTGAAATTATATTTTATCTATTTTAATTAGGTCTTCATCAAGTGTTTTTAGATTTAGAGATTAGAAGATAATGCACAAACTCATGAGTTGTTCAAGCTTTAATAAAAAATTTATTTAAAATATTAATATAAATTAATAAAATCTTATCACACTATATATTATATATAGTACTTTATAACATTTCTTAATCTTTGATTAAGTGAAACAATACAATTGTATTAATTATATCATAAAGTGAAGATAATATGTAAGTTTACTATTATTTCATATGGATGAACTACCAAAATAATTTTCTTGATTAGGTTTATTCAAATTTAAAATTGATCCTACAAGTTCATGTATATTTTTTTTAAAGGAAAGACAAAGTGCATTAATAAAGAAATGAAATACAAAGACCTAAGTGATTGGTAAGCTATCGCATTCCTTACGTATTATTGACAATAATTATGAAGGAAGGTTTACATTAGTTAAAAACTCCCAAACAAAGTCTCCTAATAAAGCATAAGTGGCACAAAAATCTTCCACTTTATTACAATCCCTTTACATAAAATGAAAAAGAACTTGTTTAAAATCTTAAAGAAAGGCTAAGTCCTGCTACAATTCTGCTTTGTATTGCCAATTAAAATTTTCTATTAATTAATAAAAAAACACAAGTTCATGTACATTATACAAAATTATAGGTTTATATTTTTAATTTAATCAACCAATTGAATATATTGGTTAATGAGACATAATTTAGGCTTACCTAATTGTACAGTATTATTTAGATCATAACATACAATCATACATAGTTAAATTTTTCATAATTTTTTTTCAGTTTTAGAATTATGGAATTTAATATTAATTTATTTCCTCTAACCCTAAGAGTAAAGTGATATAAGTTAAAGAAAACAAAATTTGTAGGAGAGATATTTTATTCTTAAATTACTAACCCTGAGCATATTTTTTCAAGAGAGAGTGCACTTCATATTATGTTCTTCTTTTCTAATATCTATGTCCTTAAAAATTAAAAATATATGGACATTAGAAGAGCCTGTGTTTTTAATTATATGGGATTGTTGTGATCCCAAAGTACTTGTGTTGTCTTGTTGATTGGTCGAGGAGCTAGAGTGGTGGTCTCCCACTTAGAGAATAAAAGACGTTTAGGATTGCTCTAATTCCCATTAAGGAGAGGGGCTTATCCACTTAGAAGTGGACTAAGAAGAAGATAGTGAAATTCTTAAGTGGAGAACTCGAGGCATGGACATAGGCATTTATGTCAAAGCATGGAAAATTAGTTTACACCACTCTTCTCTTTTATCTTATCACCCTAATATTTAACTTTTGCATGCCTTTGTCTTTATGTGATGTGATTGCATTGACATAATTATTAATCTATCAATTGAATAAAATTGTTAGGTCGATAGACTTATTATTCTTTTGATCATAAAAGTGTATTATGGTAATTATAAGTTATGTATAATCAAATTCAGATTTTTTTATTATTTGTACCTTGTCTTAAAAAATATATATCCTTATTAAGATCTCTACTTTTGCTAATAGGAAAAAGAGAAAAATATCTTTTACAATTTTAAATTATATATATATATAATTCTCTTAAACTTATTTACATAGTTTAAAATAACAAACCAACTCACCCACCCCACCTCCACCTCTCTTTTCAGTTCATCTTACACTTCAATCACAATTTTATGTAGTTCCTTTTTTTTTTTTTTTGAAGAAATGCATTAAGCAATTTATTCGAAACAACTAATTACACCCACATGCCTCCTTTAATAAAGAAATAAAGAAAGGAGGAATATTATTATAACTAATATCATCCCCAAAAAAATTGAAAAAAGAGCAAAGTTAGCACAAAAATTAGCTAACTTATTACATTCCCTATCTTAGAAAAGAAATAATACTTGCTTAAAATCACTAAGAAAAACTAAATCCTTAGGATTTAAAATTTCCTCCTTAACTTCCTCCTTATTCAACATACTCTAAAAAAATTTAATAACATTGTAGTTATTACATTCTATAATGATAACTTTAGCATCAAACATCCATTCTTGAAGAAACATCCTCAAAGCAAGAACTGATAAAAGCTCCCCTTGAGAACAATCCCAATGAAGACAGCTGAATCTAAAAGCATATAAGAATCTTCCTTTACATTCTCCAAAAATGCCACCTAAGCCAACTTTGTTTGTACTTAACAATGAAGCATCCACATTAGCTTTGATCCATCTGGGAGGAGGAGGATGCCAAGAAGATCAAGACAGCTAACACAACTTATTAGCATCCCGTTCTCCCAAATCTGATCAGATCAAAAAGAAACAACAACATAAATAATAGAATTGGTTGATATGTAAGTAGAGCTATCGTCTGATCCACCATGATATATCTTGTTCCTGCTTTTCTGATAAAAAAAGACAACTGAACAATACAAAGTACCAGTAAATGGTTCAGAATTTGTAAGATGTTGCAAGTTGCAAATTACAGTCTTCAGGAGAATAAAAGCTAGGAATAGAAAAACCCCATTTGCTGAGAAAACTAAACACTTGAGAAATCTTAACAAATTTAACCGCAACATGTTCTAAATCTTCAGTAGCTTCACAACGTCTCGGACATCCATCACAGTCTGTTAACCTCCTGTACTTAAGAAAATAATTTTTAAGGGATAACGTTCATATTCAAATGCCACCAAAATAGCTCAATACGAGGCCTCAATTTCAGTTTCCTAACCCAGCTCCAATTCTTCTTCTCCCCAATATCTTCAAATGATCTCTCCAATGCTAGAGCAGAAATGAATTTACCTGAACACTTGAATAATAGCTCCAATTGATCTTTATTTAAATTTGGCTGAATAGGGATAGACATAATTAGCACAACCAAATGTTGTCCAAAAAATTGCTTCAGCTGAGACTCATTCTAACTCCCATCCCTGATGAAACCCATAAGATACTCAGTGTCTTCATTCATATTTACAACATATGTAGGCCATTTCTCAATACTCTTATCCAAAATCCACATATCTCTAGTAGTATTAACTTTAAAGCCCGTGGAAATCTTCCATCTAACAATCAGATTAAGAAACCTCGCTCCATTCAAAATAATCTTCCAAGTAGACAAAGAATAGCTCTTACTTTTAGAATTCCAGATATCACTACCATACTTAGACACCCAGGTTCTATTAAAAAGAGAGTTAGGCTTTGAAATAAAGTTTCAAGCAAATTTAGCCCTCAAAGGACCTCCTTTCCCTACCATCGACTACAAACCACAACCACCTTTCCTCCTTGGCTAACACAATACATCCCATGCAACATAATGAAGCCCATTACTACTATCATTCTTATGCCATAAAAATTCCTACATATCTTAGCAAAGTCAATCAAAACCCCCATAGGAACTAATAAATGTGCTGATAAAAATATAGGAAGGGAATGAAAGTTAAATTAACAAGTACTAACTTCCAGCAAGAGAAATTAACCTGTTTACCTAGACATTCAATTTATTTGAAGCTTTTTTTATTAGATCTTGAAATTTTGAAAAGACCAATCTTCTTAAAGTGAGTTTAATACCCAAATAATCCATTTCACTTACAACCTTTAACCCCAACAACTTTGAAAGAATCTTCACTTTTCTTCTCTTAACTGATTTCCCAAAAAGAATAGGTGATTTCATCATAATAATCTTCTGTCCAATTCACTTATAGTAATCACCCAGAATGTTCTTCACTTTCTTTATACTCCTGTAATTGGCCTCAGAAAATATGATAATATCATCAGCATATAATAAATGAGAGATTTTAAGAGCATTTGGAGCCACCTTAATACCAACATTCCTCCCTCTTTGAGCAAAAGCATCAGTTAACAATTGTGAGCACATTATGAAAAGGTAAAGGGATAAAGGACAATCTTGCCTAAACCCACTTCTTCCCTCAATCCAATCAGAGTTATTTCCATTGACCATAATAGAGAATTTTGGATCCACCACACACTTAAGTATAAGCTTTGAAAACTTCATTGGAAATCCGAAATATTCTAACACTTATTTAAGATAAGACCATCCCATTCTATCATAAGCTTACTCCATATCAATTTTGATTTTCATCAAGCCCTTCTTCGATTTTGAATATCTAAATTTATTAAATAATTCTTGGGCAAGTAAAATTTGATCAGACAAAGACCATCCTTTCACAAAAGCATATTGAACTTCTGAAATGATTTTTGGGATAAAATTATTCATCCTATTTAATAACATTTTTTCCAAAATCTTATAAATAGACATGCAGAGGCTTATAAGATGATAATTAGAAGGTGTCAAAGGATATTTCACCTTCGAAATCAACACCACAATAGTTTCCTTTCACTCAGGACACAATTTACCATAAGTGAAAAAAGAATTAATGGCCATCCAAACACCTTCTTTAATAATAGACCAATAAGCTTTAATAAAAAAGTAAGTAATCCCCTCATTACCAGGTGACTTATTAGCCTGCAACTATTTTATCACTTGCTCTAGTTCATCTTTAAGGAAATCATTATCTAAAACTTTCTATCACAATTTTCAAGCACCATCAAAGGAGAAGGCCAACCACACAAAACACATCTACACTCCCTCCATTTGTCTTTAAAGAATTCAAAGAAAATTTCTTCAAAACATTTTAGTCTTTAATCAACACGCCATCACTATCTTTCACTTGACTGATCCAATTTCTATTTCACCTAGCCGTTTCTTAGGCATGAAAGAACTTTGAATTAGAGTCACCTTCTTCCATCCATCGAACTTTTGCCCATTGCTTCAGCCATGTACTAAGCTGGCCAAGGGTAGAGTTGAGCTCACTTACCTTGGATTTTAACAAAAATAGCTTCTGGTTCGAAAGTCCTCCACAATCAGCTTCCTCTTCTTGTAGTTCAAAAATTTCTATTTTTAGATGATCCTTCAAATCATAAAGGTTCTTGTGGTTAGTTCTACTCCAAAAGAATAAAGCCTTTAAAGCTCTTTTAAAGTTTCTATTAAGAATACCAACAACATCTCCCTGAACAGTTTTCTTCCAAGAATGAAATACAATTGTAGAAGAAGTCGGATAAGATGCCCACACATCATCAAACTTCACACTTCTGCTCCTCCAATAACCAGATGAAAAGATGTTAATTGGATGGGACAATGGTCTGAAGCCACTTTATCAATATGTCTAACAACTGCCAACTTGATAGCTTCTAATGCAGCAGAATTGAGAACGCACCGATCCAACCTTTATGAATTATGAGCTCCATCACTTTTATTATTACACCAAGTGAATTTAGGACCAACTATCCCCACCTCATGATAATCATATTTTCTCAAAAATGAATAGATATCTTGAGGCCCTTGAGAAAGGACAAACTTTTTCCCTCCTCTTTTATCATCTTGAGACAAAATACAATTGAAGTCACCTCCCACAACATAAGGAATTTTTTCTACTCGAAAGCACTCCAAGCTACTCCATAGACTCCTCCTCTGATAAATATCCCTACTGCCATAAATCATGGCTACCAACGACACACCTTTGTTAACAATACTAAGTTCACCCACAATAACTTGAGAAGATGCTTCTATAACTGAAAAGGAAGCGATATCCATCCTCCAGCAAACCATGATACCACCAGATAAACCATCCGTAAGAGAAAGGAAGAAATCCCACTTATCACCAATAAATCCTTTGAACTCAAACCTATCAATAGAAGAAATTTTTGTTTCAACCAGCCCTATAAAAAAATATCAAAGTCTTTCACAATCTCCTTCAAATATCGAGAGGCTTCACTTTTCCTAGCCCCCCTACAATTCTAAATAACTATAGATGTCATTTAAGATTAAAAGTGGGATTAATCCCACTAATATCTTTCTTCAACAAGTCACTTTTTCTACTACGAGAAAGAAAATTAACTTTACCAAGTGATCTAAGTTCTTTTTAGTGTTTAAATTTAACCACTCCCAAATTAACCCCATCCAATGTTTCAACTGATTCAGCATTTCTCTCCCCATCTTCAACCAATTCTTTATTTTCTCTAACATTTATACTAAGATTAACAACATCAGCCTTAGCCTTCATCTTCTCATCATCACCGAATGAATCCAGTAGTTTGAACATATTCACATCTGTTGGTATAGACAAGTTTAAAGAAAAAGATTCCTTACCATTGACAGTATGGTTAAGCATCTCCATCACTTGATTACATAAATTCCCATGAATAGTATCACCTATCTTCAGATCTTTATCACCATCATTTTTTTATTATTCAACAATTAATTGTTCTTCTTAAGTAATCGCTTGCAAAATAGCATTGACTTCAACAGCACTATGTGACAAACTCTGATCTTTGTCCTTCACTTCCAATCCAGTCTCCCTCATGTCTTTTTGTTGAACTTTCTTGAAATACACAGGAGTAGATTTAATAAAATTAACCTTCGTCTGATCACCTCTAAGATTAGCAAAAAACTTCCTTCTTCTTCCATAGTTAACATGCACCCAAGGACCATAAGAAGAACCTATATCTATTTCCATCGGCATAAACTTCTCAGCAATAATACCTTCAGAAGCTGACATAATTAAACCTTCCTGAGAACTTTCAAATTTCTCCAGACTATATTCATTAATCAAATGTCCAATCTTCCCACAATTAAATCAAATTGTGGAAATTTAATCATACTCCAACTTGTGAAAGAACCAACCATCAAACCCTTCAATCGAAACACTAATAGGGAGTTGTTTGTCTAATGCATTACGCACATACACCATTGCATACTCTCTTCTTCCCCACTGAAATGTGTTACCATCTATCAAAAGTGGCCTCCCTACTAAAGAAGTAATTCTAGATACGTTAATATCATCCCAACATTGTAGTGGTAGATTTTTAATTGCTCTACCAATGTATTAGTTGCTGAATCTATTTTTTGAGTTTTGGAGGATTAGTTACTGAATTGCATCCTAGATCTAGTTTGAATCCTATTCCTTATTCTAAAAATTTTTTTTATGTGTTGAGTGGAAGTTGGTGTGATACAGCTGAGGAGGGAGAAATTGTATTACATTATCTAGAATTGATGTCTAATTTGGGCATTAAGCTAGAGTCACTGACCAATGATTATTCTGTTGCTGATGGTAATTAACCTGGTGGAAAATTTAAACTTTAGAAGGAGCTAAAATCACTTGGACCTATCAATAGTCTTCCTCATGTTAGGAGAAATGAAGTGATTAATCAATTAAGGCGTGGGGGCCCTTCCCCTAAGATTTCTTAATGATGTCCATTGCTTTTTGGAATTGTAGAGGGGCAAATAAAAAGGAAGCCTCTCTATATTTAAAGAGTTTGTGAAGTATTATGATGTATTATTTGTTGGGCTTATGGAAGCAAAAGTTGCTTCTATTGATACGATGGAAATCAATAGGTTTCTGGGTGTGGATTGGGATTTTTTTTTATTTCTTTCAGATGGCTTATCTGGTGGAATTATGGTGCTTTGGAGAGCTGATTTGGCTTCGTTTGATGTTAAGATTGCTAATGCTCAAGTTATTAGGGTTGAGTTAAATGTCATTCATAAAGGTGTCTGGGTAATTTCTACCATTTATGGTAGTAGAGATGTGTATAAGAGGAGGGATTTATTGAATTATTTGGAATCGGCTTGTTCTAATGATCTTCCTTCGTGTTGGAGGGGACTTCAACTTTTTATTGTCTCAAACAGATAAAAGGGGTGGCAAGAAGTTTATTTTTTCTTAAGGGCCTAAGGAGATGAGTATGTTTATGAATGACAATAATTTTTGTGAGGTTCGCTTTGTGGATCGTTAATTTACTTGGTGTAACAATAAAATTGGAAGTGCTTGTATTTTGAAAAGGCTATATCGATATTTGTTAAAATTAAGAGCCTTGAATGTCTTGCAGTTTGCTACTGTTAGGCATCTTCTGAGAGTGGCAACTGACCACTGTCCAATTATGCTGGAGATGTTCAAATCTGTTTGCTACCAAAAACGAATGTTGTGGTTTGAAGATGTTTGGGTTTCCTACCATGCTTCTATTGGTATTGTTGCTAAAATATGGAAGAGCTAAGTTAAAGGTGATTATGTCTAGATTCATAATAAAAATTTTAGTAGAACCTTAAGAGCTTTATTTTTTTGGAGTAAAGTTAAGCTACAAAATCTCTTAGTTTTGAAAAGAGAGCTTTTGAAACTGCTGTTGGAGGAATCTGAAGGTTGGTTATCAGAAGGTAGGTTGTGTTGCAAATATGATTTTGATGATGACAAATATGGTTCTATTGTGTTTTGCTTGGCTAACTCGTTTTAGGCACAAAAGATCACGAGCCACTCAAGCCAACTCAAGATTGGGTCCAAGTGTGTCCAATGTACTATTTTTCTTTTTCTTGAGTCAATTGTAATGTAACTGATCCCCCAGCTAAGTAACCTTGCACACACACACTCAGGGGGAGAGCTTGAGTGAATTAGGGTTTCTGTTCATTTTTTGTTCTGATCATCCTGGACGATATTCACATCGTCCTGGACGATCACGTAAAAATAGAAACCCTAATTAGGGCGACTAAGTTAAGAGGGTCTAATTAAGCAGATTGTCCTGGACGATCTTTGGATTGTACAGGATGATATGCTCAAATCAGAAATTCTCAGCCGCCAGATTAAGTTAGGCAAGTTTTTATTTTAAGTTATTTGGTCTGATCATCCCGGACGATACTTGTATCGTCCTGGACGATTCAGTACAATCATGCCTAATTTAATCTGGTAATTAAGGAAAGCAATTTATTTTTGATTGATACGATCATATCATCCTGGACGATAGCAGGATCGTCCCGGATGATCAAGATCGTCTAGTGCATTTCAGGTGTATGTCAAGAACTATGTATAAGATGATTTGGGCACTTGTTGAACTAATCGTACATGACGATACCCGTATCGTCCTGGACGATCAAGTCATTTTTTGGTCATCCAGTACAAGTTTCTCTGGATGACCCGAACTGTCTTCTGGACGATATTCCTCGATTTGCACTAATTGTCCCGGATGATCTCAGGATCGTACGGGACGATATGAACAATTTTTTCTACTGATCGTCCAGAAGAGCCAGATCCTCCAGGCTTAAATAACTAATTTTAAACTGATCGTCCTGGACGATCTTGGCCGACTAGTTGAGATTTAGGGAAAATTTTAAGCCCTCCTACAAAAGAACTTTTCCTTGAAACAAGAAAAATCTTTTGCCACCTTCCTTTCCAGAGAAACCCTAGAGGGAGAGAGAGTTTGGGAGAGATAGAGAAGATCTTTTGAGGGGGAGTTAGTGAGAGATTCACTGAGGTTGCTCCAAGCATGGATCAGAGTCGTCTTCTCCACTCGTCGTCTTTCATCTAGTTGGTGTTCGTCATGGGAGGATCGTTTGCAACAAGATCCGGGGTTCTCTGCCTGCTTCAGGTGGAAGCAAAAGGAGTTCGAAGGTTCTCTTCCTGCTTCAGGAGGAAGCAAAAGGAGGCTGGGTTCTCTGCCCCACCGTGTGGTGAAAAGGAGGTCTTGTACAGGCTTCTCCGCCTTGATGCGGGAGAAAAAGGAGAGACACTTTTTGTTTAGTGCAATACCCGGAGGGGAGGCTCCGGGGAGTGGACGTAGGTCAAGTTGACCGAACCACTATAAAATCTGCACTTTACTTTTTGATATTAACTGTGTGGGTGAATATCTGAGATTGATCTTTTCGTTCTTGTTTAATTATTTCCGCTGCTAAGTATCAAAAAGATTTTTCATTATTGTCGTGGCATTTTGATTAATCAATTCACCCCCCCTCTTGGTTAGCCTCTGGACTAGTTCACTAGGGCTGAACATCCCTATCGAACTTTCAAGTGGTACCAGAGCGGGATTCAAAATTTAGGTTTAAAAACTTTTGAATTTGATCCATGGCTAACTGTAACAGTCGTAATACTGCTGAAAGCTATTCTATTACAAGACCACCGTTATTTGACAATATTCCTTTTGATTTTTAGAAAACATGCATGTCGACTTTTCTACAATTTATTGATTATCATATGTGGATGTTAGTTAAGAATGGTTATGAAGCACCACATAGACTTGTTAATGGAATTACAATTGAACTCCCGTTTGCATATTGGACTTTTGATGATCGTGACTTAGCACAGTTAAATGCAAAATGTTTGAACTGTTTCTTTTGTGCTTTAAAATTTGAAGACTATATGCGTGTTTCTACTTGTACAACGGGAAAAGAAATATGGGATAGATTATGTATAACATACGAAGGTACAATTGAAGTTAAACAGCCTTGGTTAAACATCTTGTTACATGATTATAAACTTTTTTGCATGAAACCTAGTGAGACTATTTCAGAAATATACACAAGGTTCACTTAGATTGTTACCTCTTTGCAAGCTTTAGGTAGAGAACTTACTAACTACGAAAGAGTGAACAAAATTCTTAGATGTTTGCCTGCTTCTTATGATACTAAGATTACAGCTATCACAGAATCTAAAGATTTAAATACTTACTCTATTGACAGCTTACTTAGATCACTCATTGCTTACGAGCAATGAGTGAACCAAAGACAACTTGATGCAGGTGAACGAAAGAAGGAGAAGACAGTGGCACTAAAGGCCAAAGATTCAGATGCTAGCACTTCCGGGTCTGATAGCAATGATGTTGTCTTAATCACAAGGCAATTCAAGAGCTTTCTAAGGAAGAAGAATAAGAATTTTCACAAGTGGAACAAAGGTAAGACCAGTAGAAATTTTAAAGGTTCATCTGAATCTGTTTGTTTTGAATGCAGGAAGCCTGGACACATAAAGGCGAATTGTCCTACACTCAAGGCTCACCCAAGCAAGGAGAAGGGTGAGGAGAAACCAAAGTTTAGAAAGGACAAGAAGCAGATTCAGAAGGTGTTCTGGGCAGACCCTACATCCGACTCTTTTGAGATTGAAGCTGAAGAGGAGGAAATAAACTTGTGTCTGATGGCTGATGATCACCCTGGTCAGTCGGACCAGGAAGAGGTATGTGAGCTTACTTACGATCAATTATTTGAAGTTTATAAGAAAATTCATACATCGTATAGGAAGCTTAAGAAACTCATGCTAGTTTGAAATTAGATTATTTGACTTTGTAAAAAGAGCATGATGTTTTAGTTAAAGATCATTCCACTGTTGATTCCAATTACATGTCTTTGCTTGATGAATTTGATGAGTTGAATAAAAAATATTCTGATTCAACTGTTGAGCATGATTTGTTAAAAACATCTCATGTTGAATTAGAAGTTGCTTTTAAGAAATTGAATGATATGGCATGTGATTTAGAAAGTAATGTAAGTGCAAGAACTTTTGAAATTGCAAGTTTAAATAAACATATTGAGTTTTTGAAAGTGAAAATCAGTTCTTTTGAAAAGAACAAAACACTGCCTACTTTTGAACAGTTTTATGCACCGCCACCTTTTGAAAAATCTGTTGCAAGTTTATCAAAGCATGTTTCGTATACATCTAGGAAGAGGCACTATCACCCACGTAGATTAGCTAACCCTTTTCCTGGTGTTAGATGTTTTTCATGTGGCATGTTAGGACATATTTCCCAAGCCTGCACTATTCACCGTAGTACACATTGGGTGTGGAAACCCAAACTGCCTGTTTCATATCACAGCACGCATGCATTACATTCTTCTTTCCATAAGAAGGAGATTGACGTTTGATATTTTTGTAGGTGTGCTCTCACACAAGATCTCATGAGAGCATGTGGTACCTGGACAGCACATGTTCTAGACACATGACTGGAGATGCAAATCAGTTCATTTCGCTGGAGGCCAGAGCTGGAAGCAAGGATACACTTGGAGATAACACCACCAGGAAGGTGGTAAGCTCAGGTATAATTGGTGATTCAAAGAATTTTATGATTGATAATATTTTGATTGTAGATGGACTGAAACACAACTTGCTGAGCATCAGTCAACTTTATGACAAGGGATACAGCATCAAATTCCTATCCACTGGATGCATTTTAAGCTTAAATGATGAAGTTGTTTTGCAGGGGCAAAGGATCAACAACGTCTACAAGCTGGATGTAAGTTGCATTAAATCTGATAAGTCAATTTGCTTAAAAATTGCTGCTGATGAGTCTTGGTTATGGCATAGGAGATTGTGTCATGCCAGTATGAAAACCCTTAGGAGAGTCAGCCAGAAGGACTTAGTTAGAGGTGTGCCCAAGCTTAAGTTCACTAAGGATCACCTGTATGATGCCTGCCAGTTGGGGAAGCAAGTCCAGTCCTCGTTTCACTCTGTTAAGGACATTAACACCTCTAGACCTTTAGAAGTTCTTCACATGGACCTTTTTGGATCCATTAGCACTGCCAGCTTAGGGGGGAGAGTCTATGGATTTGTGATTGTAGATGATTACTCAAGGTTCACTTGGGTAAAATTTTTGTCACATAAATCTAAGTCATTTGATGAGTTTAGATCTTTCTCTACTTGGATTCAGAAGAAGTTAGGATGTGAGATTATTACCATCCATAGTGATCACAGAGGGGAGTTTGAAAATGAAAGATTTGGAAGTTTTTGTGAGGATCATGGGATTAGTCACAATTTTTCAGCTCCTAGGACCCCTCTACAGAACGGGGTAGCTGAAAGGAAGACAGGACCTTAGTGGAAGCCGCTAGAGCCATGCTTGCTGAGTATTCACTTCCAAAATACTTTTGGGCTGAAACAGTGAACACTGCCTGTTATGTGTTGAATAGGGGGAATGTGAGAGTCAAACTGAACAAGACACCTTATGAGATCATTAAGGGTAAAACTCCAAATCTGTCCCACCTCCATGTCTTTGGCTGTAAGGTTTTCATTCTGAACAACGAGAAGTCACCCTTAGGAAAATTTGACCTCAAATCTAATGAAGGAGTGTTCTTAGGATATTCAAGTGTGGGGAAATCCTTTAGGGTGTTCAACAAGTGGACTTTGGTGGTGGAAGAAACAACCCATGTAGTATTTGATGAATCTGATCCTAAGGAGTCTAGATCTGAAGTAGAAGATGAAGAGATTGTTGAGGTTACCCTAGGGGTTGGAAATACAAATCTGGAGGAAAGGGTTGAACCTCAAACCACATTGCCTAGAGATTGGAGATATTCTTCGAGTCATCCTAAAGAACTGATCTTAGGAGACCCTTCTAAAGGTGTTAGGACTAGGCATGGACTTAGGAAGGAAGTAAACCATTCTACCTTTATCTCAATGACTGAACCCACCAACATCAATCAAGCCCTTTCAGATGAGTTTTGGATCTTAGCTATGCAAGAAGAATTGAATCAGTTTGTAAGGAATGATGTTTGGGAGCTAGTAGAAAGACCTAAAAATCAATGTATTGTGGGAACCAAGTGGGTCTTTAAGAATAAGATGAATGATTCTAGTGTGGTGGTGAGAAATAAGACAAGATTGATGGCTAAGGGGTATAATCAGATAGAAGGGAGTGATTTTGAGGAGACGTTTGTACCTGTAGCTAGATTGGAAGCCATAAGAGTGCTACTAGCCTTTGCCTGTTATAAGGGATTTAAGCTGTTTCAAATGGATGTCAAGAGTGCCTTTATAAATGGGGTAATAAAAGAAGATGTTTTTGTAGAACAACTCCCAGGTTTTGAGAGTTCCCAATATCCAAATCATGTTTTCAAATTAAAAAAGGCCTTATATGGATTGAAACAGGCACCCAGAGCTTGGTATGAGAGGCTTAGCACATTCCTGTTAGAAAGAGAGTTTGTTAAGGGGAGCGTTGACACCACCCTTTTTCTGAGGAGAATAGGGGATGACTTACTCATTGTCCAGATCTATGTTGATGATATAATTTTTGGATCTTCTGATAAATATTTATGTGATGAGTTTTGCTAAAATAATGAGTAAGGAGTTTGAGATGAGTATGATGGGAGAATTGTCCTACTTTTGGGGTTTAGCATAAGGCAAACGGATGATGGAACCTTTCTCAATCAATCTAAATACACTAAGGACATTTTGAAGAAATATGAAATGGACAAAGCCAAGCCAATCAATACTCCCATGACCTCCTTAGTTCAGTTAGATAAGGATTCAAGTGGAAAATCTGTTGATCAGAAAAAGTATAGAGGGATAATAGGATCACTGCTTTACCTGACTGCTAGCCAACCTGATATCATGTTTAGTGTCTGTCTTTGTGCTAGGTTTCAGGCTGATCCTAAAGAGTCCCACCTGACTGCTGTTAAGAGAATTCTTAGATATCTTTTATGGACCCCAAACCTAGGAATCTGGTACCCTAGGCACATCACCTCTTTTGAGATCATTGGATATTCTGATTCTGAATTTGCGGGGTGTAGGGTGGATAGAAAAAGTACTTCTGGGACTTGTAAATTCATAGGACAGTCGTTAGTCTCCTAGTTCAGTAGAAAATAGAACTCAGTTGCACTTTCCACTACTGAAGCTGAGTACATTGCCTTAGGGAGTTGTGTGGCCCAAGTTCTTTAGTTGAAGCAACAAGTCTTGGATTTAGGGGTACCTGTTGGCACAATTTCTGTTCTGTGTGATAATACTAGTGCCATCTGTATCTCTAAGAATCCAATCTAACATTCTAAGGCCAAACACATTGATATAAGGCATCACTTCATTAGGGACCATGTTACAAAAGGGGACATTGAGCTACATCATGTAGCAACTAAAAATCAGCTGGCTGACATATTCACTAAACCACTGGCCTTTGACTCATTCAGCATTTTGAGAACCAGATTAGGAGTGATTGATATAAATGTTTGATTCTGATGACTGCTAATTTTTTATTCTGATTGGTATTCTGTTTTCTGTTAGTTAGTTTTTGGTTTGATTATTTTCTTTCAGTTGATTTTATTTCTTCTGCTGATTTTTATTTTTAGCCTTACTATTAGTTTGATTTGAGCATTTACTTTGATGTGATTTCCTACTTGCTTTTTATTCACTGGTTCATATCTTGCACTTACTATTTTATGCTTTTCAAAATCTGATCACCGCTCACTACTTCTGATAATTTGAATTTCTGACTGGGAGTTTTACCTTATTTTTATTCAGAAGCTGGTAAGCAGTGATTGATTCCACTGAATCTGTTAAAGGGAAGAAACATTGATGATTATTTCTCTTCCTCTAACTCCTTTACTGGTGTATAGTTTCTTTTGGATAAAAATCCTCTTCAAAATTAAAATGTTAGTGTTTGAAATAGAGATTATTTTATCTTCCTATAGTAATCTGCCTCATATCAATAGTATTTTTCAAAGTCTTGAGTCATTAGTTTGATTTTTTAAATCAAGTGATTGCATTTATCATATGTTATATGGCTTTTTTGTTTTGTAAATTATTCTTCCTTACTATGGAGAGTCATCTCCTATGTCTGGAAGATAATCTCACAGTTGAGACTCTTTAATGATTATGAAAAGGAGAAAGCTTACAAAAGATGCGCAGTGCGCCAAATAAATTGAAAAAGAGGCATAAAATGAGCCCAAAACTGAAAAGATGCGAAATTGCCAAATTGGATACACAAAGTGTATCAAAAATGAAAAGATGCGTAAAGCGCCAATCAATTTGAAAAAGACGCACAAAATGAGCCAAAACCAAGCTTTCTTCCCTTTCAGATTGTTAAATGTCTTAGAAAAATTCGTGCGCCACTTAATATTTTCAAAAGCTTAAGTTTGGAAATCCTGATCTCTGATTCCTTACTTTGTAACACTATTATATCAGATATTTTTCTGGAACGAGGCTTGAAAGGATCTCTTTTCAAATCTAATGTCTTTTCTTCTTACTCGGATTTTTGTTTTGAAAGAGGTTTGCATCGATAAGGTGCCCGGGGTCGGAGTTACGAAAGTTGATTTTTTCAACTTTTTCTAGATTTCAGCACTGTCACTTGTCTCCTTATTGCTTTTTGGATCTAAAATCAAGGAAAAATTCTAATTTACTCGAGCAGCTTGATCAAAAAAAAAATCGTGGCTTGTATTTATTTTTTCTATGAGTTTTATTCATTTTTTTTGTTTTATTTAAATTTCGTGGTTGTGCTTTTGGGATCCTGATCTATCATCTTCATCCTTCATCTTTTTCTATTTTCTTCACATCGTCCTGGATGATACCTCGATCGTCCTGGACGATACCTCGATCGTCCTGGACGATCCTCTTCGTCCTGGACGATCCAAACATCGTCCTGGATGATTCATTCAAAATTGTCCCCACACTGCTCCTGCTACTGAAAGAACTCTAATTATTGGTGATCGTCCTGGACGATCATTACATCATCCTGGACGATATGATCCATATCCTCCTGATCTGACCAAATGGTTAACATTGCTCCAATTATTGTCCATCATCCTGGACGATCCACCTTATCATTCTGGATGATCCACGTGTTAGCCACTGGATGATTCGAATTCGGCCCATCCGACATATTTATTGCATATCGTGCTGGACGATCCACCTAATCGTCTTGGATGATACTTTTCGTCAACGGTCGTCCCGCCTGACTCCTCGGGACAGTCGTCTGTGTCTAATCATCCTGGACGATCGGACCGCCTTTTTGACCAATCATCTAGGCCGTAATAATTGCACCGATCATCCTGGACGATCTCGCGATGGTACGGGACGATCAGGCCATTTTTCTATATAAACAGCAATTTTCTTCATATTTTTCACACTCTTTCTTCCACTCTCCTTCTAGATCCCTACACTCTTGATTTCTAATGGCTGGTGGCAAACGTTCCTGTCAAAAGGGTGCCAGTTCCTCCCGGGGACATGTTGATCCTCGCTTCCCAAATGCAGCAGATCAGGCTGCTTTCGAGTGCTACCATGACGTGGGGATCACACACTCTAAAATTGTAAATCCCCACACTCTCACTTATCCCATTCTAGATCTGTTCGCACACACCTCCCTCACCTTCATCTTGACCTTAGCCTTTCCTTTTAATCTTGAACTCCTTCAGATTTTCCTTGCCAATTTGCGCATTTCCGCATACTATTCTACTCTTCGCTCATACGTCAATCAACGTCCCGTGGAACTAACCACCCATGATTTTCACAATATTCTTATCCTGTCTGTCACTGGCGACAAACTCCACACGCTTAGCACCGATCCTGACTATGATTGGAGTGTCGCCAATCACTTCCTTCGCAATACAAATGCACCCTATCATGACAACGCTTGCACTTCCCTTCTCAAGGATGCACAGACCATTCAACACGTCCTTCGTTCCTCCGTCATTCCAAAGGCGGGGGATCAAATTCACATTACCCCGATACTGTCCTTGACCACCTACTACATCATGTCCCGTCGAGATTTTAATGCCTCTGATCTGATTATTTGATACATAGAACACCTAACCACCATTAGAGATCCGGGTCACAGGCATCGCCCAAATCTAGCTTTAGGTCATCTTATTCATTATGCCTTAGAGACAAAATATGACCTTTAGTATCCTGTCCCTCCTGATGTCCCTCCTTCCTTCTTCACAAACAACTCATTCCACATCCTACACAGCACCCGACTACATCCGGAGCCCGCCCCGGATATTGAGGAGGAAGAGGAAGAGGCCATTCCAGTTCCTGCTACATGAGAGGCATCTGCTCCCCTTCGCATTGCCTCTCCCTTTGACCATCGGGTCCAAGTGTGTCCAATGTACTATTTTTCTTTTTCTTGAGTCAATTGTAATATAACTGATCCCCTAGCTAAGTAAACTTGCACACACACACTCAGGGGGAGAGCTTGAGTGAATTAGAGTTTCTATTCATTTTTTATTCAGATCATCCTGGATGATATTCACATCGTCCTAGACGATCAGGTAAAAATAGAAACCCTAATTAGGGCGACTAAGTTAAGAGGGTCTGATTAAGCAGATTATCCTGGACAATCTTTGGATCGTATGGGACAATATGCTCAAATCAGAAATTCTCAGCCGATAGATCAAGTTACGCAAGTTTTTATTTTAAGTTATTTGGTCTGATCATCCCGGATGATACGTGTATCGTCCTGGAGGATTCAGTACATTCATGCCTAATTTAATCTGGTAATTAAGGAAAATAATTTATTTTTGATTGATACGATCATATCGTCTTGGACGATCGCAGGATCATCCCGGACGATCAAGATCGTCTAGTATATTTCAGCTGTACATCCAGAACTATGTACAGGATGATTTGGGCACTTTTTAAACTAATCGTACAGGACGATACCCATATCGTCCTGGACGATCAAGTCATTCTTTGTTCATCCAGCACAAGTTTCTCTGAATGACCCGAACTGTCTTCTGGATGATATTCCTCGATTTGCTCTAATCGTCCCGGACGATCGCAGGATCGTACGGGATGATATGAACAATTTTTTCTACTAATCGTCCAGAAGAGCCAGATCGTCCAGGCTGAAACAGCTAATTTTGAACTGATCGTACAGGACGATCTATCGATCATCCTGGACGATCTTGGCCGACCAGTTGAGATTTAGGGCAAATTTTAAGCCCTCCTATAAAAGAACTTTTTCTTGAAACAAGAAAAATCTTTTGCCACCTTCCTTTCCAGAGAAATCCTAGAGAGAGAGAGAGAAGATCTTGCGAGGGAGAGTTAGTGAGAGATTCACTAAGGTTGCTCCAAGCACGGATCAGAGTCGTCTTCTTCGCTCGTCGTCTTTCGTCTAGTTGGTGTTCGTCGTGGGAGGATCGTTTTCAAGAAGATCCGGGGTTCTCTGCCCGCTTTAGGTGGAAGCAAAAGGAGTTCGAAGGTTCTCTGCCTGCTTCAGGAGGAAGCAAAAGGAGGTCAGGTTCTCTGCCCCACCGTGTTGTGAAAAAGAGGTCTTGTACAGGCTTCTCCGCCTTGATGTGGGAGAAAAAGGAGAGACACTTTTTGTTTAGTGCAATACCCGGAGGGGAGGCTCCGGGGAGTGGACGTAGGTCAAGTTGACCGAACCACTATAAAATCTGGTTTGCTTTTCTAATTCAGTTCTGTACTTTACTTTTTGATATTAATTGTATGGGTAAATATCTGAGATTGAACTTTTCATTCTTCTTTAATTGTTTTCGCTGCTAAGTATCGAAAAGATTTTTCATTATTGTCGTGGCATTTTAAATAACCAATTCACCCCCCCCCCCTCTTGGTTAGCCTCGGGACTAGTTGACTAGGGCTTAACATCCCTATCGAACTTTCAGGTTGTGGTTACTAAGGGAAAAGGTTTATTAGTTGAATGTCTCACTCCCTCGTTTGAATACTTGGTGGAGATAAAGAGCTAAAGCAAAATGGATGGGGGAAGGTGATTCCAAAAAATTTTCACTCCTTTGCTATGGCTAGAAGGAATACTAACTGGATCAAGCAAATTAAAGATGGAAATGGAGTTATTGTTGAAGATCATAAGTTAATAGGAGGAGTTTTCTTTGATTACTTCAAGGACAAGTGGAAGGAGAGGAGGTGTGTTCTTCAAGGATGGTTGAATGCTATGTATTCTCTTGGAGATATTGATAGATCAGTTTGGATTAGGACTTTTCTCAAGATGAGCTTCAACTGGTAGTGGATCTCCTTGGGAGTAATATTGCTCTTGGGATTGACGGAATCACTTTCTCCTTTATCAAGTCTTATTGGAGTATTATTAGTAAGGATGTTTGGAAGGCTATTGATCTTTTTTTTTTCATCCTGCAAGATGTCTCCTACTTGGAAAGAAACTCTTATATTGCTCATTCCTAAAGTTGTTAATCCAATTTTTCCTTCTAATTATCGACCAATTAGTCTTTGTTTGTCTATTTATAAATTGGTGGCAAAAATGTTGCTTCATAGATTAGAGTTGGTTATACAAAAAATTGTATCAGAGGAATAAGAAGCTTTCATCAAAGGCCGTTCTTTATACAACCATGTTCTATTGGCTCAAGAAGTGTTCAACAAATTCAGATTCTCTGAAGCTAAGAAAGGATTGGTGGCTTTCAAGGTAGATATGGAGCAAGCTTAGGATAGCATGGGGAGGTCTTCTTTAAGGCAAGTTCTGGAGTATTTTAATTTTCCTTGTAAATTTTCTGAGCTTCTTTTAGAATGCATGGTGGAACCTAGATTTTCTTTATTGGTTAATGGCAATAATTCTAATTAGATTGAAGCAAGGAGTGGCATTAGATAAGGGTGTCCCGTGTCACCTTATATGTTCATCATTTGCTCTCAACTTTTGACAAATGCATTTATCCAAGAAGGATATAATATTGGGACTAAAATTTCTCCAAATTCCCTTATGCTTTCACACTTATTATATGCAGACAATATTCTAATGTTTTATGAAGCTAAGTATTAGAGTGTGAAAAAAATCAAATCTATTCTTTCAAAATATTGCAAGTGGTCATGTCAAACTATTCATATGTATAAATCTGTCATGTTATTTGGCAAATCTGTTTGTAGGAAGAAATAGAAAGCTATTTGTCTTGTGTGGAGGTTCAAAGTTGGGAATGAGTTTAATTATTTTGGAGTGAAGATTGCTTTAAAGAGACATTGGGCTTCAAATTTTTAGATTCACATGGAATAGGCGTTAAGTAAATTGAATGCTTGTTCGAACAAGTTTATTTCTTTACATGGAAGGTTGGTGCTTGTAAAATCAGTGTTGCTTTCTCTTCCCATTTTTTGGATACACACACTCTGGTTCCTATGGGAATATTGTATGAATTTGATAAAATGTGTAGAAGTTTTATTTGGTATAACAAGGATGGGAAACTTGGTATTCATTATGTCGCTTGGGATGTTTTATTCAAAGTAATAATGTATGGTGGACATGGGTTTCACTCTGCTGTTTCAAAAGTAGGGCCTATTCGTGCTAAATTTCCTTGGAATTTTATTGATAAACCCAACTCTTTTCTTAATCATAATTTGATTACTAACTATGATAGTTATATTTGGAATGCTGAAGCCAAAATAGAAAGTTCATCCACATGGAATATTATTGTGAAAGGTGCTCTTTTTCTCCGTATGATTATAAGATGGGAAGTTGCAAATGGAAAGTTGATTAATACTGTTAATGACATATGGATTCTTGATAACAATTTTCTAAAATGGCCAATGTTTTTTGCTGATTTGGAAGATGGGTATGGTCTTAATAATTTCATTACTAATGGATCATGGAATGTTGCTCAACTTGGGAGATATTTTAGTATGGAGCTACTCAATTTAATTCTTTAGATTCCTTTAAATACTGCTCTGTCAAAGGATCATATAGAACTAAAAATGAAAGTGTCTGCGAAAACTATTACGAGTTTGATTACTGGGAATTTGGCAATGGACTCGGCTGATGAAAATTACTGGAGCTGGAATAAAAGACTAAAGCTTATACCTCGTGTGGAGCTCTTTTGGTGGCATTTTTTTCATAATGCAAATCCTTCTAATTCTTTTTTAAAGTATAGGAGGCTATTGGAATAGAGCTCTTGTCTAAGAGGATGTGATGCAGAGGAGAATGTGGATCATATAGTGACTTGATGTTCATTACTTATTCTTGTTATAAAGCTTTTGAATAAATGGGGTTTTCAAGTTCTAATTTGCTCTTCTTTTTTTAATTGCATTAATAAGTTGAGGATCCTCTCATATAATAATATGTTTATAGGAAAGTTATACTATACAATAGTTTTCTTTACTTGGAAAAGTAGAAATAAATTTGTACTTTGTGAAAAAAGAAGATGGTCAGGTTTCTATTGCGGCAAATGCTTTATCTTTTCCTTCAGCTTCGTCAATTCCTTATATTCATTCAGGATTCTTGGATGTTAAACAGCTATCTAAGCTATCTTCTTCTTGGCATTCTCCTCCACCTAAATGGTTAAAGGTGAATATTGATGCTTCTCTTTTAAATTCTAGTATAGTCGGTATTGGTGGTGTATTCAGAGATCATGAACGGAGGTTCTTTCTTGCATTTGGTTTCAAGGTTTTACATTGGGATGTAGCTCAATTGGAATTGATGGTTGATCATTCGTTGGAAAATGTTACTCAAGATTGGATGTTGGAAGCAAAACATATAATTATTGAAGGCGACAACTTCAATATTATAAAATTTCTTCAAGGTTCTTATGGAGGCGACAACTTCAAACTTTTTTCTTTTCTTAGAAAGCTTAATCAAGTTATCTTTAGTTTTAATAAAAGAAGTTGTAATAAGTTAGCATATTTATGTGCTAACTTTGCTTTGTTTAGTGATTTTATTTGGGATGACATTAGTAGTGTGGACATTCCTCCTTCATTTTTTTCATTGTTAAAGGAGGAATGTGATGGAATAGAGTCTCTTCATTAGGCTGTATTTTCGTTTGTTTCTTCTTTAATGCAATTTGCATTTTCTTCAAAAAAAAAAAAACATTGTAATGATAGATGTGGCATCCTAAACCAAAATAGGAGATGTCAAGCCCTTCAAAGAAGTAGGTGAAAATTCTGGAGTGCACTTATCAAGACCAACTATATGACCATTCACATACCATGGACCACCTGATAAAACATTCTCCATAGCTTTAACAGAAAACAGAGAACACAAAACCCAACCTAAACAAAGAATAGTTAGGTGGAACTTCCCAAATTGCATCCATTGATGACGTAACTGCTCCGCAATCACTTGGACTGGAATATTATTCCCAAAGACCTTCACTACTACAAAAAACTGAAGTTTTTCAGAATTAGCTTTAACACTTGGCTCGTGGAACTTGATAGCCAACCCATCGTCTAATAGAAATGATTGATCTCTTGAAAAATTAACTTTAATGTTCAGACATTTAGCCCAAGGATTAACAGGTGCTTTTTCATCAACTCCACCATCTTTGTTCTGAACATGTAGTGAAGAATTTTCTACATAATTTTTTTTCTTGAGCATTAACACAAACAACTGATGGATCATCCGAAACCTTTACACCAGAAGAATTTTCCTTAGCTTACACTAGAAGAATTTCCCTTAGCAATTACATTATCAAATCTGTAAACAAAAAGCTTCATACCCAAAAAATGAAGATGCTTCAAAATCATTCGATTAATTCAACAAAGCGATACTACCAGTGGGCCGAGGCATTTTCACGACCATTCCATCATCAACTTGTTTTCCTTTACCAATCACCAGAGATGAGTCTTAGCAGGACTAAGTAAGGGTTTTCTAATCACCAATGGGCCTTCTTTGTAAATCTTCTTTTGATTTCATTGAATTCCAGCTTGTGATGAAATAATAAATCCAATAAGATTATGAGAACTAGGTCGAGTCACAACGACAGAATTCCAATGACCGAAAGTAGTCATCAATGGATCTCCTGCCATGCGAGGAAAATTTGCCAAAAAAGCAAGATGAAAAAATTTGAAAAACATGGTAGTTTCTCTCACTACAAAATGGGAGTTTCTCTCACTAGGAAACATGAAATTATTTTCATTATTAATAGAAGACTGCACCCACATTATAGTTCCTTGTTTTAAGGAATTTACCACCTAAATAAAATCCACATGGCACGACTAGCAATAAGAGCACCATAAAAGGGTACTCTATTACCTAAAAGACACTATTTAATAAAATTTTTCTTGATTTTTAGAAAGTCTATATTGCTATATTTAAACTATCTGTTATTTATTACATTTAAAAACAAGTGAAATTATAATTTTCACAAACTTAAAATAAAAAATATATTGACCTACCTTTTGATTTATTGGAACAAGAAGAAGGCGAAATTTCACAACTAAACTCTAAATGTTTGAAGTTTTTTTTATTTATTTGAAATTTAATAATTACATGTGCAACTATACTTATACTACAAGAACGACAATATGATATATACTTTTTGTTTTACTTATTAGGAAACTAGTGAAGTATTGAAGTTTTGCTTCAATATTCTTATGCATTGCTACAAAATATTTTACAAGCAATCAAAAAAAAAAAAAGTTATTTATATATTCTATTAATGCACTACATGGCTCTTCTATATCATATGAATAAAGAAATTATTGATAGACTACAGGAACTATTAATAAGAAAAAAGGAAACTAAATAACTTTGCGGGTGCTAATGAATCAGAAGATGGTGAATCATATAGCTTTAGTAATGATGACGTAACCTTATTAATGAGGATGCTCAAATTCTAACTAAGGAATAAAAAGAAAAGATTTAATGATAAAATGATGGTCTAAGGAAACATAAATCAAATTAAAAATTAATTCTATGATTATTTAATTTGCATGAAAGAAACTAGCATATATCAGGTGGGAGTTTAAAACTCTAAATAACTAAGCTCAAAAGCAAAATAATGATAAATAATGGCGAATTAAGGAAATTTAGTTTTTGAGAAAAAAAGCCTTCTGTTTTAACTTAGTTTATGTAGAAACCAATTAAAGAACTTAATTTAATTTTAAATAATGCTGATTATACATAGATTAAGATATTAGGAAACCATATAAAAAAGTCAACAACCTGTGCCTGATGGAGCAAGATGTGTTAAGATTTTGAAATATTTGAATGTATCTTCTTTGTGATAAATTATTTTTGTTAATTAAAGATTTGAATGGAAGGTATAGACTAAATAGGAAGAAAGTTCTACTTAAAAATGAAGCATTACAGAGTATTTAATCTTTCACATAATATTGCTAAGTATGTCATCTCTCTATTGATTAGTGAATCCAAATTAATTTACATATCTGAAATAGAAACCTAGTATTTTGTAAGTATGTCTCTACAATAGTTTTAGTGGAGGCATATGGTACCTTGATAGTAAGTGTTTGAGGTTGTTGGCCTCATTTTTGTATGAGGTCATAATGACCTATCCAAATTTCTACCTGTTGATCTGATGGTCGATAACCATATAGCTTTCAATCATCCAGAACTCAATTCAATCTTCAATCCAAACTTTAACTCAACCTCCAACCTAGACTTCAATCAAGCTTTGACCAAGACTTCAATTAACCCAGACCTCAATCCAAACTTCAATCCAAATCTTAATATAGACTTCAATCTAGTCCTTAACCCAAACTTCTATCTAGACCTTAACCTAAATCTGAACCAAAACCTTAATCCATACTTTAACACAGACTTTAATCCATACTACAATCCAGATTTTAATCCAGACATCAATCTAGACCATAACCAAAACTTCAATCCAGACCTTAATCAAGAACTAAATCCAGACCTTAATCTAGACTTTAATCCAGACCGTACACTTTAACCCAGACCTTAATCCACACATAAATCCAGACATCAATCAGTCTAGACTTTAATCAATCTAGACTTCAATCAATCAAGACTTTATTTACTCAAGCATCCAATCAACATTCAATCAAATGTCCAATTTTTAATTAAATAATCAATCATCAATAATCACATTCAATCATTACCTCAATTAATCTTCAAGTTAATCTTTAACTAAACTTCAATCATCCATCCTATAATCAATCCAACATTCAATTAAATTTCAATCAACCTGCATGTATCCAATCAATCCTTTAATTAACCAGCCTATATAAATCAAACATATATCCTACCCATAATAATCCTATCTCAATTCAATAATTAATCAACCTTTAATCACTACCAATCCATCAACCATTTCAATAAGCCTGCATTTTTAGCATTCAAGTATTCAATCCTTAGTCAACAATAATTAAAACTTCAATCAATTCAACAATTAGCATTCAATCAAATTTCATGCACCTCTATAATTATATATCCTGCCTACAATCATTCAATAAATCAAACCTTGAATCAGTCAATCCTTCAATCAAGCTTCCATTCAATTTTAATTTTAATCACTCAATCAATCAATCTAGCCTATACTTTCAACAATCATCTATGGTCAAATCATTCCATGCAATCTGTTCAAACTAACTAACCCCTCTATATCACTCAATTGCATGATTTGAACATCCCTAAACCCTCCAGGGGTTAACTCAACATAAAATTGACTTAGTCAACTTATCATGCTTGGTCAAACTAAGTCAAATTGGATCCACTTCTTGCATACATTTAAATCAAGCCCATTGAATCCTCACAACCATTCTAATGTATAGTTCAAACATTTCCAAGCCTACCATGTGTCAAACACTAGCTAAATTGACCAAGTTAATAGATTTGCTTCAAAGCTACACTACTCCATTCAATCAATAGTCCCACGCATCATCTTGAAGTCCACCTCATTAACCTAGATTAAGTTGACTGGTCAAACCAGTCAACTCATAGCTCAAAATCCATTTTCATGTTCAATAAGAGTTTAAATGACTTGTAGTGGGTAACACCCCTAACCTAAACTTTTCCCTCCAAACCAGGCTCATCCAACACATTAAATTAACTCCAGAACATTCCTGAACAAGCATCCAATTCATCTCAGCCATTAGTTTAGTTCAAAAAACATCAAGATGGTCCCTTCCCATGTGAAGAGAAACAAAGTGTTTTTTCACCAATACAGCCATGACCTCTACTGCATAACCACCTAGACCAGGTGTCTAACATCCAAGCATCAAACATGATCAATCCTTACCATCCCCTTTAACTCCAACACCTAGAATAGGGCTAAAGGAAGGTGACCTTCATGGAAAGTTTAATCGCATTTGGGTCACTCTCTAACCCTTCTAGCATTTCATTCTTGCTTCCTGGAGCTATAGGAGCATTTCCATAGTTGTAACCCCTCATTTGGACATTATCGACGGTGAGATCGATGGCAAGTTAAAGATGACTCCATCCTATCTCCTTCAACATCTCATCCAGACCTTAAACAGCCTTCAAGTCTTCATTAAAGCTGTGGAGGAGTTATCAATAAGAAGAACGAACCCATCTTCATCTTCTTAAACCTTCTGTATAGAGGTAAATCTTCAACCCTAGGTTATTATCTAGGTTCTTAAATAACATTCTGACCCTTGCATCAATAGCTTAGAAAACTCTTCACCACCCTTTATATAATCCTGTTTAAAATTTGAAGCCATTTAGTTCACTATTTTAAGCATTTAAAACCAAATGTAAGCTTAGGGTTTGCGGCTTGACAAAGGAAGGAGATAATGTCATCGCCATTGAATCTATTCATTTTAGATGAATGGATACAATTGAGTCATATCTGTGGTTTGTTTCATCTGTTGAAAACTATGAGTTGCTTAGATCTTCATCTAACAAGGTCAGGTCTATTCACTTTGAACCATGGGATCTAATATGGACCATCTAATCTCTCTTAACCAAGATTAAATGCAAGATTAAATACGTGCCTTCAGATGAAAACGATTAGATCAAGGACCCGTAGTTGACACTAACTCATTTAAGTGAGCTGCGTCAGATGACCAATGCAATCCGCGTGGTCCAATCCACTGCCACCACTTGGAAAGCACTTGCTCCCATCAACTTAAATTTTAAGATTAAGTTTTATATTATGTGATTTTTTGATGATACTAAAATATTATTATTATGATTACTATTTCTCCTAACATACATTGGATATATTTTCTTTGTTTGGTTGTGTGTACTAACATTTCAGGAAAATCATACTTCAGACTACTAAAGACTTCAAGATAGATTAGACTAGGGTTTCATGCAATGAAGTCTATAAATTTTTTATTTTTCTTGAGTTTGAGAGAGTGTGATAGTAATTGGGTCACCGTGCATTCACACACTGGGGGAGTAATTAAAAACTTAAATTTAAAAAAAATAATCATACTGTACAGTTTTAAATCATACTTGATGATTTGTAATGGTATTTCCTCCCAAAAATAAGTTAAGCAAACCATGTCAAAAAAAAATTTTGTACTATTCATACTTTACGATCATGGTTTATACAGATGACTCACAGAGTATGAAATGGGTACATACCAGATCATCCCAAACAAACTTGTAATTTTTTGATCTATTTGTACTATACGATGTATAGTCATACGGTATGATGTATGTTCGTACAAATGCTTCACAGAGCATGAAATGGGGTTGTCCACTTTTGTACTAAGAGAAACATGATTTGTTTTAACTATTCATACTGTATGATGTCAGTTCGTACAAATGACTGATAGTGTATGAAATAAGGTTTGTACATGATTGTACCAGATGAATGAGTTCCACTTTAAACTATTTGTAAAGTACTATGTCAGTTCATATGGACGATTCACAGAGTATAAAATCAGGTTCATGTAGGATCATATATGGATTTTTGAACTATTCATACAGATGATCGGGCAGTCGTACTGTACGATTGGATACGTTCTAACTATGATTTTCATTTTTCTGGACAATTTTTCTTATCTTTCAGTTATAAGGGTCCTAAAAACTGATACTCAAAGTATCCTGCTTTGAATTTCTCTTGAGAGTGGAAAAGGAGAGTGTTTGGGAGAGTATTTTGGGAGTTGAGAGTGAGAGATCTTGTAAGAAGAAATTGTGAGGGGATTCACAAGGTTGCCTAAAGGTGAGGATCTCTTGTTTTCTCCTTCAAAACTCTGTCATACTTCCTTAAAGATTCTAGAGAGAAGTCTTTTGAAGGAGATAGGGTTCTCTACCTTCACCATGAGGGTGAAAAAGGACATTTGGTTCTCTGCCATCACCAGTAGGGTGAAAAAGGATGTTTGGTTCTCTACCATCACCAAGAGGGTGAAAAAGGATGTTTGGTTCTCTACCATCACCAAGAGGGTGAAAAAGGATGTTTGGTTCTCTGCCATCACTAGAAGGGTGAAAAAGGATATTTGGTACTCTACCATCACCAGGAGGGTGAAAAAGGATGTTGGGTTCTCTGCCTTCACCAAGAGGGTGAAAAAGGATGAGTTGGTATGCTGCCATCACTTGGAGGATGTAAAAGGAATCAATTCTTTGCCACACCGAGTTAGTGGATGAGAGTTCGTAAAGGCTTCTCCACCTTGCTATGGAGGCAAAAAGAGAGATACTATTATTTAGTGCAATACCTGGAGAAGGAGTCTCCGAAGAGTGGACGTAGGTCTAGTTTGAGCGAACCACTACAAAATTTGGTGTCTTCTATTCCTTTATTTTTTACTGCATTTTATTTTTCTGCATTTTAAATTTCTGTGGTTGAAAAATATTTTGTGAAAATTTAATCAACAATAATTATGAGAATCATTGATTAAATTTTTTAATAACAGTTTTTGATAATCCAAGAGATAATTTTCAAATAACCAATTCACCCCCCTCTTTGTTAGCATTGGGATAGTTCTATTAGGTTTAACAACCTACATGAATTTTTAGCTCCTTTAGCACATTGTCGTCTGATATATAAAATAAATTATTTAATTAGTTTCAAAAATACCATAGAATTTCAAAAAATTAGAATAAATTCTTTTTGAATCCATTTTAGGAGTTCTTGGACTATGTGGATTCAGAATGAAGAGTAATTCATGTTAAAAATAATTTCTAGTAAATTAGATTAATATATTTTCCATTATTTTAATTATTTAATTAATCTTATTTTATTTTAAAATAAAAAAAATATAAATAATTTTGGTTTCAAATTTGGCAGAGGTAAATTATGATCAATTTCTGACATTCCTTGATTATCTAATATTGTTTGATGCAATTCCATTTAGTTAGGAATTTACAAGAACCTAGGTCGAAGTTTGACCTAGATTCTTGGAAATTCATAACTAATTAAACTAAATTCCAAACAATGCATGCTAGTGCTCTATGAAATCCGTGAAAGGAGCTCTTTCACTTAAAAATAAAATCAAGCCATAATCATGTTTAATTTGAGAGTAAATAACCATTATTGGTATATGAACTTTTGTTTATTGCTCTGAAAATAAGTTTGATCTTGGCCTTAAATTAGATGGAGATCTACTTAGGGATATCCCTTGCAACCCCCCAATAATCTTACTCTAGTTTAATGCACATATTTCTTTGTAATTTAATTTATAAGTTCATAGGTCATTATGTGACCTATGGCTTGAATAATTTAATACAATTATTCTACAGAGCATTAAGGAACTTTCTATTGTTCTTGTTTGTTATGCTTTTGATTGTTTATGTGTATATAAAAGGGTTAGAAAACCTAATTGAAATCCCTTTTAACCTAGTGCCACATTAAGGATAATAATTTGGATTGTATCTTAGTGAACATAACCAGTCTAGGATTTAAGCATACATCCTACAGGGATGAAATTCAAAAAACTTAAAACATAGTGACACTACCTACCTTAGGATAGGAGCTCACTAATTTTAAAAGTCATTAATGCAGAAATTTAATAACTTAAGATTACCCCCTCAATTAACTTTAAAACGAAAAAAAATTATAATAAATTTAATTTAAATCTAAAAATTTCTAATAATATATCAAATTAACCAGAATTAAACCCCCAACTTAGGAAAAGCTCCTTGACTGGACTTCAATTTTAAGCTTAATTTAATTTTAAAGAAAAATTAAAATTTAATTAATCTAATTAATTAAAAATAATTAAAAAATTCCAAAAAAATTTAAACACTTAGGAACACATCCTTTGGTTATCCATGACCTTTAGGAGTAATTTCAAGTAGTTTAGAACTAATTTGGATCGAAATTATTAAAACCTCCTTAATTAACAAATTTAAAAATTCAATAAATGGTTAAAATTTGAAAATTCATAACTAATTCTAAAAAAGTCCAAATTGAGAAAACTCGAAGGAATTAGACTCCATTTAAGGGTCTACTATTTATTAAAAATATAAAACCATAAAAAACTAGTCAAAGTCAAAAAGTAAACATTTTTGTGAATCGTAATTCAAATTTAAGTCAAAACTTCAAAAATTCATAACATAATATAGAAAAATTCAATTCTAGCAAATATAGTGCCTAATTACTCATATTATGGTCTAATATTCAAGAAACATATAAAACTCTAGATTTTAACTTAAATCAAAAAGTCAAATTTTGTTCCCTTAATTTAATGCATTAAAATAATTCAAAAATTCAAAAAATTCAATAATCAACTTAAATTCCAAAAAAATTTAACTTACTTATCAAAACCAGCAACCAACCAATTACTTAAAATTTATCAACCCTTAAGCTTCAAACACATAAAATTATCTCAATTAATATAAATTACTATAGGTAACGTGGGCCTACGAGGTTATTAACTTATCCCCAAAGAAGGTAAAATAAACTTCTCAGCCCTGGTGTAAACAATAGTATTAATAACTCAACACTTAAAACTTATCTTAAATTAACTCCAAAACAATAATACATAAACTTGAATCAAAATTCCTTAAGATTTTCAACAAATTAAAACACTAAACAACTTTAACAAATTACCCAGCATAGGACATATCCAAGCCACACAGCCTGCTTCACACACTTTATATGATTTTCTAGGACAACCAACTCTAGTTTTAGGCTAGGCCAATATTTACCTTTCAGCTATTTGCGTGTCACTTTTTTTGTGATTTTTATTGCATGCTGGTTACTAGAATTAAGTGATGTGATTATTTATTTAAATGTTAATATAATTTGTGAATTGATGTGATGAGCATTAGATTACCCCTAGGTTAGAAACGATCTAGATGCTCACATAATCTTCTGTAGGTTGCAATGCTCATACAAAGGGGGGAAAAATTAAGCTTTAATTAATGAATTTTTTGCAGGTGCAAAATGCTAAGTCCCCCTTTGAATTAAAAGTCTATGGCCAAGTATGTGGTTAAGATTTAAAAGTTTTAATATATATATATATATATATATATATATATATATATATATATATATATATAACTTCTTGAGATGTTGATTTTAATATTAATTTCTTAGGATAACCATGTAGGTGTTCTATAGTATTTTTTTTAGAGTCAATGTAATTTAATTTAAGTCAAATGTTGTAAAGTGAAAGTGGTATTTGAGGTGGGATATACATCCAACTTAAAATCCAAAGAGGAGGAAACATCCCATAGGGGAGAGTTCCCTTCCATTTGGATATCTAAGTTAGGATCATTTCAAATATCCTAAGAGAAAATAAAACATTCCTTCGGGGAGCAGTTTCTTTTCATTTGGAAATCTAGACCCGACGAATCAAAGGAGCTTGCAGAAGCATGAAGGAGTGAAGAGTATCCCACTCAAAGTCACTTGTATTAGTCCTAGGATTAGAATTAAGGTTATTGTTAGTAGTACATGGCCACTTTTAATTTCTACAGACCCTAGGATGTAATTTAATGGCATTTGGCCATGCTCATTTGATTTATTTAATTATATTAATTGATTGATTGATTTATATTGATTGTGCATAGAAATTGCTTACCTTTTATAGGTTTCTTTTCTTGCATGCTGCTTTTTTATTTTAGCCTGGAAATGCATAGAGGCTCATGAGCGTATGAATAAAACTTTTTCAACTTAAATTAAATAAAATTTTCTAGGCTCACATAGAGACTCTAATGACTTAAGGAGTAATCTCAGGATCACTGAGGCTTCACGTATATGCATATTAATTGCTTCTCCTCCTTATAGGCACCACCTCGCCTGTGGGTTCTGGCATACCACTAGGTCTATTAGAGTGCAGTTTTGTTAAGGAAATATTATGCAATCTCTAGGGAAAAATATATTTTAAGCCTTTTTAAAACTGCTTCATATTTAATTTATAAATTTAAAGAGTTAATCAGTATACATTACATTAGAAACTAACTTAAAATAGTCAAAATTTTAATTGCATTTTTTTTTACATCAATTACTCGACATATATCAAGATGTTAGGATTTACTCTAGATGTTAGGCCTGATTCCTCAAACTTAATTAAATAACATCCCAACCACTCATTCATGAAGAGACCATACTCATAGATTTTAAGCGCCAAGATGGTTAGTTGGCTCCTCAATCTAGGCTGGGAAAAGTCTTGGTTTTGCACTACATTTGCTAGGTTTCGGCTATAGTAATCCTGTGCCCAATTTTGATCTAGGTTCTGAGGCAAATTTCAGATCTTAAGTCCTCTCACTTTGGGAATTTAATCCCAATATTTTAATAAATTGATCAGCTCAAATAATATTTCCCTTAAAACTAAAACTTAAAGCCCAACACATAGGCTAAACTGGGGTGTTTCTGAATTATTGTAAAATCCAAAAACACCTCCAGCCTTTCATCCTTTAATCTTCAAAATAAGTGTTCAAAATTGTATCTAATCCCATTTAAAGTTCAAATAAAAGTCCTTTGATATCAATCCTTTAAAATTCTAAATAAAACTTTTAACTTTATTTTAATTAAGAACATTTGTAAGTAACCAAGGTTTTTTTATGATGCAATTAACTACGAGGGCTTGCGCTCGTAGGAGATTAAAAGAACCCAGATCAATTTTACAAAAACTAAATTAACTCTCTTTGGGAATATTAAATTCAATGATGATCATCATCGCCATATTCAAATGATTAATAATAAATGATATCTTTTCTCCTCGAGAATACATATCATTTTACTATCATGACTGTAAATATGAAATTAATGATCATTTACCCAGATTATCGTAGTTAAATACTAGATCAGACATCATTTTGACCCTCTGGGCTCATATGTAGTTCTTCCCTAAATTTGACTATGATAATTAGGATGAACTCATAGTTTTATTATCTGAACCCATTAGAGAATGATATTTTTGCCTCCTGAGGTGATATATCATTCAATATTATGTGTTTGATTTCAAAATTAAAATTCTAGAAATCAAATCTGCCTAAAAAAATTAATTTCAAATTGTTTTGCATCTTTTCAAAGCAAAGTAATTCCTTTTTCAATCAAACAAAAAAATGGAGACACTGTTGGGGAAAAAATCTCTCTCTCTATCATTAAAAATCATAGAAGTTTTATCACATTGATAGTTTTAAATACCTTTCTTTTGTTGGTCCCTCTATCCATTTCCTTCTTGGGTGAGTGTGGTCAACATCAAAAAGATAAGTAGATAAGTGAGTCAGGAAACCTCCATTAAATTTGTGCATTTACATTTCACCCCAAATCAATTAACAGAGTGAAAGAGTCAAGCCAAAATTTTAGGATTTTCATGTCAATTTTATAAACCTACATATTTGAGTGAAATTCAATATGTTGTGTTTTAGATTTGAAGAAGATCCATTAATTTCAGTTCCAAAGTTTAAAATTCTCTAAACAAATTTAGTCTTTGACATTTCACCCCCAAGTTAACTGGTGAGACTATAGAGTCAAGCCCAATTCTTAGGATTTTTCACCTTAATTTTGTAAACCTGCATAATTGACTGAAAGTCAATATGTTGAGTTTAAAATTTTGAAGAAGATTCATTAATTTCAATTCCAAAGTTTAAATTTCTCTAACAATATCTAGGCTTTGATATTTCACCCCAAGTCAATTGGTGGAGTGAAAGAGCCAAGCCAAACCCTTAAGATCTTCATATCATTTCTATATACTTGTATATTTGAGTGAAACTCAATATGTTGAGTTTTAAAATTTGAAGAAGATCCATTCAACTTTCACCTCAAGTTTAAGTTATAGTTTAATTTCAAGCTCAAATCTGGGCTTTGACAAATATCACACCAAGCCAATTGGTGGAATGAAAGTGTCAAGCCAATTCTTAAGATTTTCATTTCAATTTTGTGAACCCTCATGTTGGGCAAAAACTCAACAGGTAGTGTTTGAAAATTTAAAGAAAATCAATCAAGCTCAAAATTCAAATTCTATTTCAAAATCAACTAATTCAATTCACCTTTCAAAATCAAACTTAATCCTTAATTAATTAAAAAGGAATTAGTTTGGATTCAAATTATTAAAAGCCCTTTAATTAAATCAATTTAAAAAATTCATTTAAATAGTCAAACTTAGAAAAATTATAACTAATTCCAAAAAATTCCAAATTAAGCAAACTCAATGCCTTTCAACTCTATTTAGGGTCTAATATCTATTAAAAATGTGATAATTCCAGAACTAAATCAACATCAAAAAGTTAGCTTTTTGGTCAACCTTAAATCAAATTAAAGTCAAAACTTCAAAAATTCATAACTAAATGTAGAAAAATCCAATTACAGCAAACTTAATGTCTAATTACTCATTTTAAGGTCTATTATTTATGAAAAATATTAATCTTGTAGAATTCATTCTAATTAAAAAGTCAAATTTGGACCGTTTAATTTAATATTTTAAATAATTCCAAAAAATTCTAAAAATTCAATAATTAACCAAATCCAGAAAAATCTTTTGGCTATAAAGATAAAGGGGGCAAAATTAAAAGCTTTAAAATTAATATTTTTTATAGGTGTTATAAATTTTTAGTCCCCCTTTAAAATTGACAGAGTATAAAAAAGTGTGGCTATGATTTGAGCATTTATATATATATTTAATTGCTTGGGATGTTGATTTTAAATATAATTGCATAGGATAACCTTGCAGATTGTACTTGAGTCTATATTTTTAATTTTATGTTTATGTAATTTGATTATGATTAAGTAGTAATGTGAAAGTAGAGTTTTGAGCGGGATATTAGATATCTAACCTAAAATCCAAAGAGAAGAGTAACATCCCTTAGAGGAGAGTTCCACTTCATTTGGAGATTCAGGTTAGGATACTTTGAGAATCCAAAGAGAAAAGAAAACACCCCTTTTAGGGGGAGTTTCTTTTCATTTGGATATCCAAACCTGACGAATCCAAGGAGCTTGTAGAAGGACGAAGAAGTGGAGACTTAGAGAAATATCTCACTCAAAGTCACTTGAATCAGTCTTAGGAGTAGAATTTGGGTTATTATCAGTGGTACCTAGCCACTTTTAAATTCTATAAACCCTAAGTTGTACTATTAATTGACACACACCACATGGATATTGAATTCATTTGATTAATTTATTTAAATTAATTCCACAATAGAAATGGCCTATTTTTCTAGCTTTATTTCTTGTATGTCATATTTTGTTTTAGCTTGGGATGATCGAAGGCTCGTGAGGGTATAAATAAAATTCTTCTACTTTAATTAAAAATAAAAATTTTATGCGCACATAGAATTTCTAATTATTTTAAGAAGTAAGTTTGAGCTATATGAGGGTCACAAGCATCATATTATTAGTCCTCTTTCTTATTAGGCACCTCCCCACCCACAGATTTTGGCCACCTGACCTATTGGGATGTAGTCCTATCAAAAAGAAGTTTGTGCAATCTTTAGGAAAAAACTTATTTTTAAGTCTTTTTTAAAATTGCTTCATACAAATTTATGCATTTGTCAAGTCAATTAGCATGCATTGCATTAAAAATAAATTTAAAAGTGTATAATATTCTAATTTCATTTTAGTAAGCATAATCATCCTACATTAAGTCAAGTGGCCTATTTTTTTAGCTTTATTTCTTGTATGTCATATTTTTTTTAGCTTTGGATGATCGGAGGCTCATGAGGGTATAAATAAAATTCTTCTACTTTAATTAAAAATAAAAATTTTATGCTCACATAGAAACTCTAATAATTTTAAGAAGTAAGTTCGAGCTCGCTGAGGGTCGCATGCATCATATTGTTAGTCCTCTTTCTTATTAGGCACCTCCCCACCCACAGATTTTGGCTACCTGACCTATTAGGATGTAGTCCTATCAAAAAAATTTTGTGCAATCTTTAGGAAAAAACTTATTTTTAAGTCTTTTTTAAAATTGTTTCATACAAATTTATGCATTTCTCAAGTCAATTAGCATGCATTGCATTAAAAATAAATTTAAAAGTGTATAATATTCTAATTTCATTTTAGTAGGAATAATCATTCTACATTAAGTCAAGTGGCCAATTAGAATCTACTTTAGACATTGACCCCACTTCTTAAAAACTTAAATAACAATATCTTTACCACTCTTGCATAAGAGACCGATTTCATAGATTTTAATTGCTTAGGTGGTTAACTGGCTCCCCAATCTGGGTCGAGGTAAGTACATATTTTATACTGCATTAGCTATGTTCAGGTGACTATTGTCGAGTTCCCAATTTAGACTTAAGATTCGGGGCAGACTCAAAATCATAAGTCTTTGCATTCGGGAATATAATCCAACCATTCTAATAAATTGATTAACTCAAGTTAAATTTCTCTTCAATTTAAAAGTTAAGGCCCAACACATTAGATAGACTGAGACATTTTTGAATAAATTCAGAATCCTAAAATGCCTCCAACCTCACCCCATTTGACCTATAGAAATAAGTGTTCAAGTTTGATCAATTCCCACTTCAAATTCCAGCTTCAATCCTTTGATATCAATCCTTAAGATATTCTAGATAAAATTTTTACCATTATTTTAATTGAGAGTATTCATATGAAACTCAGGTTTCATATAATATAATTAACTACGAGGATATGCACTCATAGGAGATTTAAAAAATTTAAATCAATTTTCAAAAATTTGATTAATTATCTTTGGGAAAATCAAAGTCAACAATCATTATCATAATATTCAAATGATTGATAATAAATGATATCTTCTTTTCTCAGGAAGATATATCATTCTATTATCATGACTTTAATTATGAAATTAATTCTCCCTTACCTAGATTATTATAGTCAAACACTTGATCAAACATCATTTTGACCCTCCGGGGCTATATGTGATTCTTTCCTTAGTTTGAATATGAAAATCAAGATGAACTTACAATTTTAGAATCTGAGCCCATTAGTGAATAATATTTTTGCCACATGAGATGTTATATTATTCATAATGACATGTTTGATTTCAAAACTAAAATTCTCGAAATTAAATTTTCCTGAAGAAAATTAACTTTTCAAGATTGCTTTTTTAAACTCAAACTTCAACAAACAAATCACCAAAAGTCAAAAGATACATAAAGCATATCAAAAGTCAAAAGATGTGCAAAGTATGCCAAAAATCAAGAGATGCATGAAGCGTGCCAAAAAAATAAAAAAATGCTCAATGTGCACCACAAAGATAAGAAAGAGGCTTCCTTCTTTAATTCATTAAATATCATAAAACCCAATCACCTTTAATTACTTGACTTTGAAAAATCTTAAATCTAGATTATTCACCATGCATGGATAATCTATGAGATAAAAAAATGTTATGCAAGAGACTTGAAAAGATTAAATTTCTCTCTCCAACTTAAACCTTTTGATATTAATTTTAATTTAAAAATATACAAGGGAGAACTCCAGTTCAGTTTCTATGAAACTTGGTCTGGGTCAACAAAACCTAAATCCTTATCCCTTTTTGGGTTAGTTGGAGTCACTCAACTTCTCACTGTACTTTTGAATTTGTTCCCATTTGTGATTATAATAGGGCCCAAATGATCAAGAGGAAAATTTTCTAATAAAAAGAATGAATCTTCTATTCCTGATAAAATTCAAATCTCATTCTTGAGGGATGTGTGTAAGCCCTTACACATAAGCATCATTTTCTTTTAGAATCCACCTCATAAAATCACATCATATGTTAGATCCAAAATCATCCCCATCTGGAGGTGCAGTTTCCATCATTGGAAATTATTATTCAAAATCAAACTATAATTGACTAATGTGCCCTACTCTGGTTCGAGGAGCTAAAGTGCCTTGTAGAGCATCACTTATAAGCACAATAGAATTTGAAATCATATAAGTCACGAATGATTCCAAGTCGTGATAAATTATTTCACCTTAGAACATTACAAGTAAGAGACTTGGTCTTAGTTCTTCGGAGTCCTATTTTAGTCCATCATAAAAATAATGGAATGTCTAAATCAATGTTCACTAAATCGTTTATCCGAGAGATAATCTATGATGGAGATTCATATCAATTGATTGATTATGAATGATACCATATGATGTTTTCTATCATTGGGGCAGTTCTTTAAGAAATATCATGCCAGATATGCATGAAATTTAACATTCTAGTGATGGAGAATGCCCTTTGTGGCACCATCCTAGTTTCAAATGTAGCTTCGATCCTCTTTTGAGCAAGTTTCCTCCCCACATGATCCATCTTTCTCATCCTTAAGGTTAGATATGAGTCACCAAATTTTCTTATTTTAGGATTAGACGTCCTAGTAATGGAGAATGCCCTATGTGGTACCATCCTAATTTCAAATTCCAAATTTGATCCTCTATGGGAAATAATGCTTCCTTCACACATGATTATCCAATTTTCTTCTCCTTGAGGTCAGATGCGAGTCATCGTGCTTTATTACCTTAAGATTAGAGATCATAGTGATGGAGCACATCCTCTGTGGCACCATCCTACTTTAAAATTCCAGACCCAGTTCCTTGTGGGGGTAGCAATGCTTCCTCCCCACATGATCATCCAGCTATCTCTACCTTAAGGTTAGGTGCGAGTCCCCGTGCTTTCCTACCTTAGGATTAGAACTACTAGTGGTAAAGCATTACCTTCGTGGCATTACCATTGTATCAATTCAATCTCAATTTTTTATGGCTAGGTCCTCCCTCTCCTTAGAATCAAAATTCCAAATTTGGCCTTTCAATTTAGTCAATGCTAATATGTGTTGATGAACTTTATTCCACTACACATATTGGGGGTCCATTTGTTGACCTCATTTTTGTACGAGGCTATAAGGACCTATCCAAATTTCTATCTATTGATCTGATGGTCGATAACCATCTAGTTGTCAATCATCTAGAACTCAATTCAATCCTCAATCAAAACTTTAACTCAATCTCCAACCTAGACTTAAATCAAGCGTCAACCATGACTTCAATCAAACCAGACCTCAATCTAGACTTCAATCCAGGTCTTAATCTAGACTTTAATCCAGACCTTAACCTAAACTGTAATCTAGACCTTAATCTATACCTCAACCTAAACTTTAATCCAGACTTTATCCTAGACCTTAATCCAAGCTTCAATCTATACTTTAATATAGATTTTAATCTAGCTTTCAATTAAGAACTTAGTCCAGGCCTCAACTTAGAACTTAATCTAGATTTTAATTTAGGCCTTAATCCAAACTTTAACCTAGACCTTAATCTATACATCAATCTAGACTTCAATCTAGACTTTAATTAGTCTAGACTTTAATCAATCCTGGCTTTAGTCATCTAGTAATCCAATTAACGTTCAATCACATGTCTAGTTTCTAATTAAATAATAAATCATCAACAATCATATTCAATCATTACCTCAATTAATATGCTAGCCAATCTTTAATTAAATTTCAATCAGCCTGCATATATCCAATAAATCCTTCAATTAACCAGTCTACATAAATCAATCATATATCCTGCCCACAATTATCCAGTCTGCAATCAACGATCAATCATTCTTTAATCACTACCAATCAGTCAACCAATTTTATTAGCATGTATTTCCAGCATTCAAGTATTCAATCTTCATTCAATAATCATTAAAACTTCAATCGATCAATTTAATAATCAACATTCAATCAAATTTCATACAACTCTATATTCATATATCTTGCCTATAATCTTTCAGTTAATCAAACCTTCAATCAATCAATCAATCCTTCAACCAAGCTTCCATTCTATTTCAATTTTAATCACTCAATTAATCAATCTAGCTTATACTTTCAACAGTCATCTATGGTCAAATAATTGCATGTAATCAATTCAAACTATCGAACCCCTCTACATCACTCAATTGAATACTTTGAATATCCTAAACCCTCTAGAGGTCAACTCATCATTAAATTAGCTTAGTTAATTTATCGTGCTTGGTCAAACCAAGTCAAATTGGATCCATTACTTACATACATTTAAATTAAACCCATTGAATCCTCACAACCATTCCAATGCAATGTTCAAACATTTCCAAGCCTACCATGAGTCAAACTCTAGCTAAATTGAGCAATTCAACTGGTTGAAGGTGGTCAAGCCTCACATATACTTGGTCACACACTCCAATTCTAATAGATTTGTTTCAAACCTATGCTATTCCATTCAATCAATAGTCCCACGCATCATCTTAAACTCCACCTCATTAACCTTGATTAAGTTGTCTGGTCAAACCAATCAACTCATACCTCAAAATCTATTTTCATGGTTAACAAGAGTTCAAATAAGTCCTAGTGGTTAACACCCCTAACCTTAACTTTTCCCTCGAAACTAGGCTCATCCAACCCATTAAATTAAATCTAGAACATTCTTGAACATCCATCCAATTCATCTTTGCCTTTGGTTTAGTTCAAAAAAAACCTAGATGGTCCCTTCCCATGTGAAGGCAAACTAAAGTTGGTTTTCACCAATACAACCATGGCCTTTGCTATATAACCACCTAAGCCAGGTGTCTAACATCCAGGCATCAAGACTGATCAATCTTGATTGTCCCCTTCAACTCTAACACCTAGAATAGGGCCAAAGGATGGAGACCTTTATGGCAAGCTTATTTGCATTGCATTCACTCTCTAACACTTCTAGCATTTTGTTCCTACTTCCTAGAGCATTATAAACATTTCCCAGGTCGTATCCCATCGTTTGGACATTGCTGATGGAGAAATTGACAGCAAGTCTAAGATGACCCCATCCCACCTCCTTCAACATCTCATCTAGACCTCAAATGGCCTTGAAGTCTTCATAAAAGCTATGGAGGAGCTCTCAATGAGAAGAACAAACCCTTCCTTATCTTCTCAAACCTTCTGTATAAAGGTAAATTATCAATTCTAGGTTAATATTAAGATTCTTAAATATCATTCTAACCATTGCATCAATAGCTTGGAAAACTCTTCCCCACCCTTTATCTAATCCTATTATTTGTCTGTTTAGAATTTGAAGCCATTTAGTTCACTATTTTAAGCATTTAAAACCAAATGTAGGCTTAGGGTTTACGGGTTGACAGAGGAAGGAGATAATCTTATAGCTGTTGGATCTGTTCAATTTAGATCAGTGGCTGCAATTGAGTGATATCTACGATTTATTTCATTTGCTGAAAAACTGTGGGTTTCTTAGATCTTCATCCAATCAGATTAGGTCCATTTGCTTCAAACCATGGGATCTAATATGGGCCATCCAATCTCTCTTAACTGAGATTAACCACGGGATTAAATACTCGCCATTAAATGGAAACTACTTTTAGATCAAGCGGTTTGTACTTGATGCTGACTCATTTAACTGAGCTGGGACAGATGACCACCTCAATCTACATGGTCCAATTTGCTACTGCAGTTTGGAAAGCACTTGCTCCGTTAGCACGCTGCCATCTGATATATAGAATAAATGATTTAGTTAATTTCAACATTACCATATAATTTAAAAAAATAATAATAAATTCATTTTGAATCCATTTTAAGAGTTCTTGGACTCTATTAATTTAGAATGAAGAGTACTTCATTTTAAAAGTAATTTCAAGTAAATTTGATTAATATATTTTCCATTATTTTAATTATAAAGTAAAACTCATTTTATTTTTCAATAAAAAATATATAAATATTTTTGGTTTTAAATTTAGCAGTGTTAACTATTATCCATTTCTGACATTTCCTTATTTTTCCAACATTGTTTGATGTAATTCCACTTAGTTTTCAATTTACAAGTGCTTAGGTAAAAGTTTGACCTAAATTCTTAAAAATTCATAACTAATTCAATTAAATTCCAATAAATGCATGCTAGGGCTCTATGGAATTAATGAACGGAGCTCTTTCTTTTAAAAATAAATTCAAGACATAATCATGTTTAATTTAAGGGCAAATAACCATTGTTGGACTATGGATGTTTGTGTATTGCTTTCAAAATTAGTATAATCTTAGCCTTAAATTTTAAGGAGATCTACTTGAAGATATCCCTTGCATCCTCCCAATGATTTTAGTGTAGTTTAATCCACATATTTCTTTGTAATTAAATTTGTAGGTGACCCATGGCTTTACCAATTTAATGCAATGATTCCATAGAGCATTAGGACAATTTCACTTGTTATTTTTTTGCTATGCTTTTTATTGTTTAGTGTATATAAAAGGGTTAGAAAACCTGATTGCGATCCCTTTCAACCTAGTGTCACATAAAGGATAATAATTAGGATTGTGTCTTAGTGAACTTAACCAATTTATGATTTATACACACATCCTATAGGGATGAAATTCAAAACACTTAAACGTGTTGACAGTACCTACCTTAGGGTAGAAGCTCACTGATTTTAAAAGTCATTAAGCCAAAAATTTAATTAACACAAAATTAACCTATTAATTAACCCTAAAACTTCAAAAAATTACAATATATTTAATTTTAATCTAAAAATTCCAAATAATATATCAAATTACTCAAAATTAAAGCACTAACTTAAGAAAATTAAAACTAAGCTTAATTTAATTTTTATGGAAAATTGATATTTAATTAATTTAATTAATTACAAATAATTAAAATTTATAAAAAATTTTCAAACACTTCAGAACACTTCCTTGGGTCATTCCTGACCTTTGGGAGTAATTTCAAGAAATTTGGAGTCAATTTAGATCAAAATCATAAAAGCCTCCTTAATTAACAAATTTAAAATTTTAATTATACAGTCAAACTTTGAAAATTTATAACATATTCCAGAAAATTTTAAATTGAGCAAACTTAAGGGAATTTGACTCCATTTGGGGTCTAATATTTATTGAAATTATCAAACCACCAGAAATAAGTCAAAGTCAAAAAGTTAATATTTTGGTTAAATGTAGTTCAAATTTAAGTCAAAATTTTAAAAATTAATAACATAATAAAGGAAAATCCAATTCCAGCAAACTTGGTGTCTAATTACTCATGTTAGAGTCTAATATTTAAGAAAAATATCAAAACTCCAAATTTCAACTTAAATCAAAAAGTTTACTTTTGACCCCTTAATTTAATACGTTAAAATAATTTAAAAATTCAAAAAATTCAATAAATAACTTAAATTCCAGAAAACTTTAACTTACTTATCAAAACCAGAAACCAATTAATTGACTTAAAATTTATCAACCCTTAAGCTTCAAACACATAAAAGTAACTCAATTAATATTTGTTATTACTTAGAACTCGGGCCTACGAGGCTATTAACTTAGCCCCAAGGAAGGTGAAAAAAACTTCACTGCACTGGTGTAAATAAAGGTAATAATCACTCAACATTTAAAATTTATCTTAAAATTAACTCCAAAACATTAAGACTTAAACTTGAATCAAAAGTCCTAAAGCCTTTCAACAAATCAAAATACTAGAGAACTTTAATAAATTTCCTAACATAGGACATATCAAAGCCACACAGCCAGCTTCACACACTTTAGATGGTTTTTACTAGGACAACCAACTCTAGTTTTAGTCTAGGCCAATGTTTACCTTTTTGCTATTTGTGTATCAAGTTTTTTGTGATTTTTATTGCATGCTGGTTACTAGAAAGAAGTGATGTAATTGTTTATTTAAATGTTAATATAATTTTAGAATTAATGTGATGGTCATTAGATCACCTCTAGGTTAGGAATGATCTGGATGCTCACATAATCTTCTATAGGTGGCTATGCTCATACAAGGCTAAATTAAAGGGGGCTATAATTAAACTTTTAATTAACAAATTTTTTGCAGATGCAAAATGCTAAGTCCCCCTTTAAATTAAAAGAGTATGGCCAAGCATGGCTGTGGTTAAGATTTGAATGTTTTAATATATATATATTTAACTGCTTGAGATGTTGATCTTAATATTAATTGCTAATGAAAACCATGCAGGTGTTATATAGTTTTTTTAACTTTTTGAGAGTCAATATAATTTAATTCAAGTCAAGTGTTGTAATGTGAAAGTGGTATTTGAGGTGGGATATACATCCAACTTAGAATCTAAAGATGAGGAAACATCCATTAGGGGAGAGTTTCCTTCTATTTGGATATCTAAGTTAGGATGATTTCAAATTTCCAAAGAGAAAAGAAAACACCCCTTCAGGGAGGAGTTTATTATTATTTGGATATCCAGGCCTGACCAATCCAAGGAGCTTCTAGAAGGATGAAGGAGTAAAGATAGAGAGTTTTCCACTCAAAGTCACTTGTGTCATTCCTAAGATTAAAATTTGAGTTATTGTTAGTGGTACCCAGCCACTTTTAGATTCTGTAAACCCTGGCTTGTAATTAAATGGCATTTGTCAATGGTTATTTGATTTATTTAATTATATTAATTAATTGATTAATTTATATTAATTACACTTAAAAATTGTTTACTTTTTCTAGGTTTTTTTTCTTGCATACCTCTTTTTTGATACGAATAAAAATTTTTCAATTTAAATTAAATAAAAATTTCTAGGCTCATATAAAAACTCTAACAACTTAAGAAGTAAGCTCAAGACTACTAAGAGTTCTCATATATGCATCCTAATTGCTTCTCCTCCTTGATAGGCACCTCCCTGCCTGCAGGTTCTGGTAGACCACCTAGCCTATTATGGTGTTGTTCTATTAAGGGGATATTATGTAATCTTTATGGAAAAATATATTTTTATGCCTTTTTAAAACTATTTCATATTTAATTTATGCATTCAAAGAGTTAATCAGCATGCATTTTATTAGAAAAAAATTTAAAAGAATTAATTTTAATTACATTTTAGTTTAAACATTAATTATCCTTCATAAGTTTAGAGGTCACTTAGGATCTGCTCTAGATGTCAGCCTAGATTTCTCAAACTTAATTAAATAATGTACCTACAACTCTTTCATGAGAGACCAGACTCATGAATTTTAAGTGCCTAGGTGGTTAGCTGGCTCCCCAACCTAGGTCAGGGCAAGTCCAAATTTAATGCTATAATTATTAGGTTTGGGATATTATTGTCCAGTGCCAAATTTAGATCTAGGTTCTGAGGTGGATTTCAAAACTTAAGTCCTCACACTTTAGGAATATAATCTCAATAATCTAATAAATTGATCAACTCAAATTAAATTCCCCTTAAAACTTAAACTTAAAGCCTAACATAAAGGATAGGATGCAGTATTTTTGAATTATTTGAGAATCCCAAAACACCTCCTACCTTTCATCCTTTGATCTCCAAAATAATTGTTCAAATTTTGATCCAATCCCATTTGAAGTTCAATCACTCCTTTGATATTAATCATTGAAAATTCTAAATAAATTTTTTTTGTTATTTTAATTGAGAGTGTTCAAAGGAAACTTAGGTTTCCTATGATGTAATTAACTAAGAGTGCTTGCGCTTATAGGAGATTTAAAGAACCTAGATCAACTTTTTAAAAACTAAATTAACTCTCTTTAGGGATATTAAAGTTAATGATGATGATCATCATCATATTCAAATGATTGATAATAAATGATATCTTCCTTCCTCGAAAGATATATCATTTTATTATCATAACTTTTATTACAAAATTAATGATCATTTATCCAGATTATCACAGTCAAATACTAGATCGAACATCATTTTGACCCTTCGGGCTCATATGTAGCTCTTCCCTGAATTTGACAATGATAATCAAGATGAACTCACAATTTGGTTATATGAACAAATTAGGGAATGATATTTTTGCCTCTCGAGATGATATATCATTCATAATGGCGTGTTCAATTTTGAAACTAAAATTCCAAAATTCAAATTCTCCCAAAGAAATTTATTTTCAAATTACTTTGTATCTTTCCAAAGCAAAGCAATTTCTTCTTCAATGAACAGAGGCATATGGCTGGGTATAAGCTAAACTTTAAAAGATTTTAATCCAAAGAAGGAGGCAAAGTTACACTTAGTGATAACATTATGAGAAAGGTGGTTGACAATATCAACATTATAAAGAGTAATCAATTTATAAATAAAAAGTTCATCTAAATTAAAGAGTAATTAATCTTTGTAACTTATTCATCATTCTTTCACATTTATTCTTTTCTAACTCTATTGTTTTTCATTTTTCCTTATTTATTTTTGAGTGTTTGTTTTTATTCTTCATTTTTCCTGTGCTTGCTTTTATATTTCAATTATTTTGATGAATTATTTTAAGATAACTTTTACTAATGCTTTGAAAAATATGCGACCATGAAATCATGTATAAAGATTAAAAGATTAATACTTTTTAAACATGTTATACCATCAATGTTATACTATATAAACAACTTTACAGTATCTGATTCCATTCACATTGTCTAAATGATCAAAGTAAACATTATATTTTTCATCAACTTAAATATATTAACAAAGGTAAATCATACTACACTAACCACATTATATTGTATAATTAATCTTAGTTAAATGTAGAAATTTTAGAGTTATTGGGATGATCAGTAGCCATTGTGATGATTACTTAAATGCACTAATCATATTTAATTATCAAAACCATACTATATGACCTTACAAAACCTTTTTTTGTCTGTAAATAAATTTTGCATTTCTCTTCTCCACAATCATTTGTCTTCTCTTTCTATAAATAGATTGCTTGGCACTAGAGCATCATTATTCAACAAGTGAAGAGATACTCAATTTTATAGGGATGAAGAAGTCATAATATACATGCAATATTGAACATCTTCAGTCATGAACTCAAAATTAATACTACAAGAATATATTTATCATAATATTTATGATCTTTTTAGGAGAACTACACTTTAGTTTTTCTTCTTGCTTCCTTACTCATATAACTTAGAGCTTAGTTTTGGTTGGCAAACATCATCAATCAATATCTACTTATATACCTTCCTATTTCAAATACAAGCATGAATAGTCACTCCAATGCTATCATTAATAATGTCAATTGGCCTGCTATAAATCAAGTTTATGATAATCCCTTTTCCCATCTCTAGAAACTAGTTAGTGCTCCTATGCAAAACATCCATGTTATCTAACACAGGCTTCAGTACAATATCATGCCTAAAAATTATAACCTTATTAATATAATATAACAATTTCTCATCCTAACCTACTATTGCATAATGCACACCCCTTTCAATGTTGTAGAACATGATCTTCAAATATATTAAAAAATCTTTCTTTTAATCACTATCCAAGAGTGAGGCATAATCTAAAATTAACTCTTAGCCATTTGATTTCTTATATTATTGATATAAAAAAAAACTTTATTTATCTAACATTACGTAAACACATCCTAACTCAATTTATGGACCACACCATTCAAAATTTTTATAACATTAAAAATCGTGTCATTAGGATTGACAATGAAGAAGAAGAAGAAGAAGAAGAAGAAGAAGAAGAAGAAGAAGAAGAAGAAGAAGAAGAAGTAGAAGAAGAAGAAGAAGAAGAAGAAGTAGAAGAAGAATATCATTTACCAATCACACCAACACCACCCCAAGCTCCACCAACTTAACCTATATATGAATTTTTATAGGTTGCTTAGACCAAACATTTCTTTTCCATTGAACTCAAAATTGATAACTACATATCTTAAGAGAATGAAAAGTGGAATATTCAATAGTAGTAGAAATGAAATTATTGGAGATGACAGTAAAAATTGAATAATGCTAATCAAGCCTAATTTTATATCCAACATTTCAAACTGAAGAACTATAACCATCATTCTCCAAAATGTAATCAAGTAACTTATGATACTTGAATATGTGTTTATACATTTGTGTTGGGTTCATTATTAAATTTTTGTTCTAACTAGTCATCTTCTCATTTTTAATGTGTTAAGAGGTGGAATATATTATGGTTGTATTTAAAAGAGTATTTCATTTATGTTTATTTTCATCAATATATTTTGTGATTCCTTTATCCATATTTTTGTGTTTTCTCATATTTGTCTCATGTATTGTTGTTATTTTTTATAGTTTTTTACTTAAGTGGCTTTATATTAAAAAAACTAAAGTATTAGAAAAAATTTTGATAAATGTATATCTTATTTTTCTATGATTATTTTGTACTCTCATTTAAAAACTAATCTATTAATAGTTTATGAAGATGTAAATTAAGGGTAGTTAGGTTAATCTAAGAGTTATACACAAAATCAAAGTATGTTTTTCATTGTTGAAAAAAAAAGATAGATATGGACTCCAAGAGTTTAGAGCAAGATAACAACATTTTGATGATCACAAAAATAATTTTGTTGGCCTTATACTTACTAACACATATGTTACAAATATTGTTACTGAACTAGGAGCAACTAGGATAATCACCAGAATTGTAAGAAAGAAGAATAGTGGAATCATCTCCAAAAGCATAAAGAAGACATGATGAAGTCCTTTACGTCAAATTACTTGCATTTTTAGCATTTTTTTATAATTCTATTATTATAAAACTTCATGTGTATTTTATTTTCATTAGAATTTACGGTGAAAGTTTTTTAGAAATTTAACCCAAAGAAGATTAAATTTTAAAATTCAATAAAAAGCATTAAATCATTGGAAGAGTAATTAAGATAAATTAATATAATTATTCTTTTAATTAATTCATTATTAATTTTCTTTTCCAAAGCCTATAAAGCAAGTTAACATAAAGTAGCATAAATGCACACCACTTTTTGAAGATGTTCTGGAAAATTTTATTGAGCAACCTATTAATATGATGAAATGTTTCTTTTAAGCAAGGATGAGGTCGAGGATTGGAGGAGAAGAACCATAGTTACCATATATGTTAGTAATATGGAAAGAATTTAAAAGATAGAGATTGATGGGAGTAGTGTTATGACTACGATTATCCACCCAAGAACTTAAAGCTAGATATTCATCTAATTTTTTGTGAGATTGGTGAATGATAAATCTCTTTAAGTAACTAATGGATGTATTCTGCTTATAGAAATATAAAGATATGAGGGAAATATTTAGTGTGGTATGCTCTTATGAATATAACCCATACTCATGGGAAGAAGTTGGCGATTTGATAAAGATGTTAGATAAAACACTTATTTATTTATATCTAATGAAAATACTTTCAAACTCTGGGTTATAAATCCAACTATAGAAATCAACCACTCATCATAACCAAACCCACCCCATAAATCATACCCCAACCTGCAACACAAACCCATTTTAGACATATAGCTTGGACATCAGCAGAAGAAGAACACCCTACTACAGTTAATAAAGATTGGACTTCCAACTATCAAAAAGATAGTACATGGTTATAATCTCAAAAAGACTAATATAACTAACATTCCTACACACGCATTTTTCATACTTTGCATTCACTTTTGCATATAAAAATGGTTTTACTTGCTTGCATGAAGATGCTAAGAAAGAAATTGAGCAAAATGACACTAAGTATGTTGAGTATTTGGATGAAATCATACCTACAAAATAATTTAATGAAGGCGATTATGTCATTATTGATGTTACACATGATAGAAATACCCCAAAATTTAAAAATATTAGTTCCACGACATGTGATCAATTTAAAATTTTTAAAACATTGAACCTAATTTAAGTTTTCTTGAATTTCCATATGACATGCATAGGAGCCCCATAATTGATGTTGAAGCTATATTAACATTTTAGGAAAATATATTACAAAGTAATTTAGAAATTAAACTTTGGTAGGTGGAGAATATAACCAAATGTTAGTTCACATTCAACCCAACATGTTAGAAGTGAAAAATATAGTGGTAAGAAAAACACTAATGGAAGAAAGTAGAGAACATATGTTTGAAGTGAAGTGGAAACACAACTCAAGTAGTGATTGTGGGGTTGAATTTGGAAAGTCATTTTATAAAGTTAATTTTCTTTGGGAAATATTTGAAATTGACTTTTGAATTTTAATTCTAAAATCAGATATCCATTGGAAATGATACACCACCTTGAGAGATGGGAATAAGGTCTCCTAATTGGTTCAGATTTGGAATTGTAAATTCCATCTTGAATATTATAGCAAGATTTAGGAAGGAACTACATATGACCCCGAAGGGTCAAAATAAAGTTTGATCAAATATCAAGCTATGATAATCTAGATGAATTATCACTAATCTCATGTTCAAAGTTTTATCAACAAATGATATATCTCCCCAAAGGAAGAAAATATCATTCGTTATCAAACATGACAATAACAATTGTCATTGGTTTTGATTTTACCAAAGAAGATTAGTTTGAATTTTTTAAATTTGATTTTTTTTAGAAAAGGTAGATGTGGGTTCTAAATCTCCTATGAGCATAAGCCCTCATAGTTAATAACATTATAGGGGGGTTGAATTCCCTACAAATACTCTTGATTAAAATAATGACAAAAATTCTATTTAGACTTTTTAAGGATTGGAATCAAAGAAGTTTAATTTGGAATCTCAATTGGGACTAGATCAAGTTGGAGCACTTATTTCTAGAGTCAACGAAGGAGAGGTAGGAGACACTTTTGAAATTTTAAAATAATTCAGAAGTGCCCCAACCTAAGCTAAGTGTTGCGCTATAAGTTTTGGATTGAGAGAGTTTTTAATTTGAGTTGATCATTTTATTAGAAATTTGGGACTATATTCCCAAAGGTTGGGGTCTTATGATTCAGAATCTACCCCAAATCTTAAATAAAGATTTCGCACTAGACAACAGTGACCTGAACTCAGCTAATGCAATGCAAAACCTGAAATTACCCCAGCCTAACATAGGGAGCCAGCTAACCACCTAGTCGATTTAAATCCATGAGTCCGATCTTTTTTTACAAAAGAGTGGTATTGACTTTATTATTAAAGTTTTTTAGAATTAGGATCGATGTCTAGAGCGGATCCTAATTGATCCCTTGACTTATATAGGGTGAAAATGCTTGAATCAAATATAATTATAATTTTAGACTCATTTAATTGATTTTTTATGAAATGCATACTGATCGGCTCGATTAAATGCACAAAATGTATATGAAGCAATTTTAAAAAGGCTTAAAAATTATTTTTTCTTAGAGATTGCTTAACCTCCCCTTGAAAGATCTGCACCCTCGAAAGACAGGTGGTCTGCTAGAACCTGCAGGTAGAGAGGTGACTAACAAGGAAGAGAAGTAAATTAATATGATTATGCGGACTCTCGACAGTCCCAAGCTTACTTCTTAGGTCCTTAGAGTTTCTATGTTAGCCCAAAAATTTTAATTGATTTAAGTAAAAAACATTTTTAGCATACCCTTACAAGCCTTTGATCGGATTTCAGACTAAAGTAAAAGTCAACATGCAAATTGCCAAAAAACTGAGAAAAGTAGACAATCTTATATGCAACCAAAGTAAATTATTCAAATCAATAATTAAATTAATTAAATAATTATAAATAGGAAAACTACCTGCTTATTACAACCCCAAAATTTGCATAAACTAAAAGTGGCTGAGCACAACAAACAATAAACCCAGATTTTAATCCTTGGATCGACGCAAGTTGACTTTGAATGGGATACTCTTTGTCTTTGACTCCTCATCCTCCTTGGATTCATCATACCTGGATACCCAAATGAAAAGGAAAACTCTTCCCCGAAGGGGAGGTTATTATTTTTTCACTCTAGGTATTAAAATTATCAAAACTTGGGCATCCAAATGAAAAAAAAAATTGTTCCCTTGAGGGGTATCATTTTCTCTTTAGAATCCAATTTTGGATACATGTATCCCAACTCAAATGTGTAACTTTCACAACTTGATACTTTGAATAAATAACATCAATAATAAAATAAAGAATCTAAACTCTCCTGGAAGTTTATCCTAAACATTTGAAATCAAATAAATCCTAAGTAGTTTATATATATGTGCAGTAAAAAGTAAATCACACTTGGCCATGCTCTTATTTATTTAAGGGCTAAGGAGTAGAAGTACATGTAGAAAATTTTATTAGTTTAAATAATTATTAATTTAGCCCCCTTTTATTTCCCTATATGAGCATAGCCACCTACAAAAAAATCTTGTGAGCAACTAGATTGGTTCAAGCCTAAGAGTTATCTACCACCCATCACATTAATTCATAGATTGTAATTAAAATAATTAAACACACATATCAATTAATATTCAATCATAGCATTCAATGAAAACTCAAAAAACCCGGCACAGTACTAAAAGCAAACACCAGCATATCCTATACTAGAGTTAGTTATCCTAGCAAATCATCTAAAGTGCGTGAAACAAGCTGTGTGGCTTGGATATGTCCTAAATTGGGTAATTTATTTAAGTTCTCTAATGTTCAGGTTTGTCAAAGGTCGAAGGGGAAATTTTTGTTTGAGTTTAAATATTAATATGTTAAAGCTTAATTTAGGTATATTTTAATTGTTAAATAATTGCTACATTTATTTCTCACTGAGACCATAAAGTTAATTTCACCTTCTTTGGGGCTAAGTTAATAGCCTCATAGGCCTATATTACTTAGTAGTAACTGATGTTGATAAGGTTAATTTAATTGGTTGAGGGTTAAGGGTTGATAAATTTTAATATAATTGATTAATTACTGATTTAGATAATTAAATTCATATCTTTTTGTATTTTAGGGTTAATTATTGAATTTTGGAATTACTAGAGTTATTCAACCATGTTGTTAAAGGGTTGAAAGTTGACTTTTAAAATTAAAATTATTTTTAAGTATTTATTATTTTTCATAAATATTAGACCTCAAGATGAGTAATTAGACTTTGAGTTTACTTAATTTGAAATTTTCTATATTAAGTTCTGATTTTCTGAAATTTTGACCTAGGTTTAACTATGATTGACCAGAGAGTTGACGTTTTGACTTCGACTTAATTTTGGGGATTTGACATTTTTAGAAAATAATAGATTTTAATTAGAACTGAATGAATTTAAGTTTAATTAAATTGGATTTTCTAAAAATTATTGGTGATTATCCAAAGTTTAGGTATTTTTGGATTTTCTAAAATTGCCTAATTAAGGAGATTTTTAAATTTTGATCCAAATCAATCCCAAACCTCTTGGAATTAACCCCAAAGGTCAGGAATGACCTAAGGGGGATGTTTCTAGATATTTAGGGATTTTCTTAGAATTTTAAATATTTTTAATTAATTAATCTAATTAATTATCAATTTTTCTTAAAAATTAAATTAATGATGAATTAGAGGTATAATTATCGGGCTTTTATTTTTCATAAATTAAGGGTTCAATTATGTGTAATTAGGGTCATTATGTAAATTTTTAGGATTTAATATGAATTATGAATTAATTAAGTTTCTAAGTAAATTCTGAGGGATTTTGGCATTCCTAATAGGTGAATCAAATGGATTCCATTTCTAGTGAAATTTGGATCATAATATCACTTAATCTCAAGGTCCAATCCCTCAAAATTTGGGACAAAGTGGAAATCTCTAAGGTGATCAACCAAACCACTGAAGGCAACCTTTAGGTCACCTTCAAAAATTCCAAAGGCACTATCCTAGGCTTGGAGGGTAATGGAATTAGTGTCTGAAAACCCTTTATACTAAGCAAAATTAACACACCAAAGCCCAAACCCTAAATGCCATTGGAAAGGTCATTATGGAAATTTGAAATCAAGGCCCAAACCATGACCCTTGATCTTAAATTGGCTAAATTATGCCCTTACACAATTCAAATAGGGTGGATAAAATTTGGACATGTCAATGACATAACCGAATTCAATCCCCCAAAGTGTTAAGCTATGGGGAGTTTAATCCTAAGAGAAATGCCTAAATAGCCCTAGGATAATTACTAAAATTGACTAAGTTGCATGTAAAACCATAGCTTCAGGCCATAAAGTTTTGAAGATCTCCCTAAGATCTTTCTAATGAGCCTAACAACACTTAAATTGGTTAAGTGGACTGGGATATATATTTTTTGAAGTTTCCTATGATTTTTAAATTAATTAAATCTAGATTTACACACTCGGATTGCGCTTTTACACGCGGTGAAGTCCAATTGGTGGAGCAATGATTTCCTGCTGATTGTGTAAATACATGATTGATTACAGCCATTAGATCAAACGACCTCTAAAATCGCATGATCTAATCTGAATCGTTGATTGAAATAAATAGCTAGGATTGTGTCTTCAATATCCCATACAAATCTAAAGTTGTAGACATTCTTTGGCATGATCTAAGAGATCCCATCAGCGAACTCCTTCAAAATTTCACCGAAAGGATCAGGACGGTGAGGACTTTCAATCTAATGGTGGAAATTTGTTGGATTAGAAGTTCTCTTCACCCTTGATCGGAGTACGAATCTAAGGAGCTCAGGATTAAAATCTCACCATGTCAAAAGCCCCAATGAATGAGTTTTCTATTAGGAAGCTTGAGAGAATGAAGGCGAAGTCTTCTTCTTCAGACACCAAGATCACAGGATGGTCGGAGGTACGACTTTGAGTAGAGGGCAGATGAATTACATCGGAGCTCTCTCAAATTACTTGTCATAGAAGGCTAGGAAGCTGGGGAATAGAAGGGAAATACTCAGGGAGCTCTAAGGAGTGTTTTTGAAATGCTAGAATTAAATTAAGATGTCTGGGGGGAAAATGCCCTATTCATGACTCAACCATGGCGACATATGGCTATGATCGATCAAAGGAGCTATAGGATGCTTGCCAACTGGAAGGGGACATCCTCAGGTAGTTGTTTGAGCCTAAAGGAGTTGAGTCCAGAGCCTAAGGAAGGCTCGTGAAGGGGGGACCACCAGAGCTTATTTTAATTTACACAAGCTGCCTCCGGCCACTGGCTAGGTTAGGCTTAGGAGGAAAGATGTAGGGAAGTCCGGTAAGCTCAAGAGTGAGCTCAATTGGGCAGGAGGTAGTCCAATTTGATGGGTAGGCTCAGGTTGACCCAAAATTATATGATTTGGGTCAACTTGGGTGCAACTTGGGTTGAGTCGGGTCATGGGATTCGTGGGGAAGATGCATTGGGTCAAGGGGCAACCAATGCAAGTGTTAATTGGGTATAATTGAGTTAAGGGTGAAATTTTTCTCAGGTTAATGTGGTTTTAACTACTTTGGGCTATCCAATAGGTTGACCCCAAGTCAACCCAACGGTTGAGCTGACTAGGGTAGGTATATCAAACCTAAGGCCACCCAATGGTGATGTTAATAGGGCTTAGGTTAAGAAATGGCTCAACCCATAGCAGTTTTAACCAGTTTAGGTTAACTTAATTCCTAACCCAAGTTGACCTAAGTTTCGGGTCAAGTAGGGAAGGTAAGTTGTGTCATGGGGGACCCAATGCCATCATTGGTTTGATTTAATTTGGCTAAGGGTGGAATTTGGCTGAAGGAAGACATCTCTTTGGGCACTTTAGTTGAGCTAAATGGCTAACCCAAGTGGTCCCAAGGCTTGGGTCAACCCAAGGGTCATCCCAAAGGGTCCAATGGGTGGTGGTCCTACGGCTTTGAATTGGCCTGGGAAAGCCTTAGTCAAAGGATTTGAATGGGTAGAAGTACGTGGGAGGTTTCGTTAAACTTGGTTGACATTATCAACCAAGTTGACCTAGGGTCAAGGGTTAGCTTCATTGAGTTCAAACTAATCATATGAACTCAATGGAAGTGGTCCAATGTCAAGAAGAAGTCATTTGGTTTTAGAGGGTGTTTAAACCCTTAAGGGCCACTTTGGTCAACCATGGTTGACTTGGTCAACTAGGTCAAACCACAGGGTGGGTTTAGGTCCAATGTGTTTTTAATTATGTTTAGGAGTCATTGGGATAGGTTTTGAAGATTGATAAGGCTAAACAACGTTGAGTTTTGGGGAAAAGACCAAAAAACTCCTTTTAGGGGTATTTTGGTCATTTTGACCCTTGGTCAACACTAGGTCAAACTAGGTCCAACAAAGTGTGGATTTCTACTCAACAAGTCATAGAAATGTCCATGGATGGGGCTAGAAGGTTTGTAAAGAGTCCCAAGGTCAAATTCCACTGAATGGCAAGTTTAGTAGCACAGGTTGTAAATATTTAAAAGTTTTGTAGCCTCTTGAAATCTATTTTGTTTCTAGAGCTAAGAGCCCCAGAATGAACTCAAATTTGGTGGGTTAGCCTTAGAGACATATCTAAACAATATGCAACTGATATACCACAAATCATAGGTCATTTGATTGGCTTTCGAGGTGGTAAAAAAATCATATGAAAAGGGTTTCCAGACCTGAGTCCTTAACCTTGGGATTTGGTCTAGAAACCTAGATTTGGATTGAATTTTAGACTTAAATGGTTTAGTTTGAATTATCCACATCAATGACAATCAAATGAATAATTGAGATTGATTTGATATGATTTAAAGGTCAATTGGACTAGAGATTGAACTGGAAGGTCCAATTGGATTTAATTAGACTTAAATTTAATTTTCACTAGGACCTATATGATTGAGCGGTGGACACCTTCCAATCATCATGTTAGCAAAAAGAAACCTAGGTAGGTCCCAGTGACCTCATATAAAAATGAGGTCAACAAATGAACCCCCAATATGTGTAGTAGAATAAAGTTCTACTGCATATATTAGCGTAAATAAAATGGAAGGAAGGAATTCAAGACTTTAATCTAAAGGAAAGGAAGGGGTAAACCTTAGAGAATCAAAGTTGAGTTAGTACTAGGGTGGTGCCACAAAGGACGTTATTCACCACTAGTAGGTGATCATGTGGTGGGGTCAAAATATGCCTAACACAGATGATCGAAGATGGATGACCATATGGTGGGGACAAAATATTCCCAACATAGAGGGTCAAGGTTTAATAATCATATGACGGGGTTGAGATATGCCCATCAAGTGGATCATGAAAGTTTGATAGGGATGTTAAGCCCTGATGAACTAGTCCTGAGGCTAACCAAGAGGGGGGGGGGGGGTAAATTGGTTATTTTAAAAAATTCGTGAGCAACAGGAAAGATCTTTTTGACAACTTGCAGTGGAAACAAGTAAACAAAGAAATGAAAAGATCAACCACAGATTTCACCCAAGCAAATAATAATAAAAAAGTAAAATGCAGAAAATAATTAGAAAGAGCACACCAGATTTTATAGTGGTTCGGTCAACTTGACCTACGTCCACTCCCCGGAGCCTCCCCTCCATGTATTGCACTAACACAAATGTGCTCTCCTTCTGCTCCCACAGTAAGGTGGAGAAGCCTGTACAAAACTCCTTTCCACCAACCCCGGTGCGGCAGAGTAGACGGGTCCTTTGATACCAAAGAGATCTTCTTCTTTTCAAAAGTTCCCTCGAGATGACCCTTGAATTCGATGTTACTTAGGTGCAAGCTTACCAGAGCAACCGTGTGAACCCCCTCATACTCCCTAAAAAATTCCCCTTCCATGGCTCTTCTCCCTCTCAAACTCCACCTTTTCCTCTCTCCCTTTCAAGCTCTCTCTTCAAGTTTTCTCTAGAAGAAATGAAGCCTCAATGGCTGCCAAAGATACCTATCAAGTGCCTTCAGAAAAAGCCTAAATAAAGAGCTCCAAAAACCTTTCCAAATCAATTCTAGTGGCAAATATCATCTAGGACAATTGCAGGATCGTCCAGGACGATGTGCTCCAAAATACGGCTTCAAAAAACCCTAAAAAATCAATTCTACTGCCCAAAATCATCCAGGATGATCACAGGATCGTCCAGGACGATGTGCAGAATTTGACCTAATAGTCCCGAACGATCACCTAGATGACTACCTGTACGATGTTCAAATTTACAAAAATCATCCAAGATGATTAGAATATCAAATTAAGAAGATTTGATTGACTAATTACAGGAATAATTTAGACAATATTATCATAGATCGTCCATTATGATATGGATCGTCCTGGATGATTAGACCACAAATAGAAACTTACAATCTTGCCTAAATTATTATGGCGGCTAGGGTTTTGAGACCACAATGGATCGTCCAGGATGATATAAATATCATCCAGTATGATTTCTTTAAAAGTTAAACTTCTGGTTTTGACTAGATCTTACTCCCCCTGAGTATGTGTGTATATGGTCACAAATAAGCATACACCCTTACAGGATGTGACTCAAGAAATAAAAAAGTACATAATTGAAAAATATAAATATTATCACATCAAAGCCTATTCTACCCATTCTTGAGTCTTGAATCTTTCTTGGATTGATGCATGCTAATCTTGAAATATTAGTACACACAAACAAATATATATTCCAAATACTAAGACATGTGAACCATAATATTTGTTATCATCAAAATAAAAACTCGTGAGCTCGAGTCACAACAGATCAAAGTTGAATGATCGTATGATGGGGTTGAGATATGCCCATTACAGAGGATCAAGATTAAATGATCATTTGATGGGGTTGACATACACCCAACACAGAGGATCGAGGTTGAATAATCATATGATGGGGTTAAAATATACCCATCACAAAGAATTGAGGTTGAATAATCATGTGGTGGAGCTGAGATATGCCTATCATAGAGAGATATGCCCATCACAGAGGATCGAGGTTGAATGATCGTATGATAGAGTTGACATATGCCCATTATAGAGGATTAAAATTAAATGATCATATGATGGGTTCAAAATATAACCATAATAGAGGATCGAGGTTAAATAATCATATGATGGTGTCAAAATATGTTCATCACAGAGGATCGAGGTTGAATGATCATATGATGGGGTTAAAATATGCCCATCATAGAGGATCAAGGTTGAATGATCATATGATAGGGTCAAAATATGCCCATCATAGAGGAACAAGCTTAAATGATCGGATGATGGGGTGAAGATATGCCCATCAAGACGATCGATCATTAATGATCATTTGATGGGGTCAAGATATGCCTATCATAGAGGATCAAGACTTAAGGGAAGGTAGCACCTAACCTTAAAGTGAAGAGGGTACCAAATGATTTATTTATGATTTTGACCTTTTCAAAATTATTTATTTCCAAAGAACCTAGACCTAGCCTCCTACTTAGAAGGTCCTAGGTTGTACTAGCTTATCATAAGCTTGAACCATTCAAACTTTATACAACTCTAGACTCTGCTGAGATTGGAGATGTTGCACTTCAAGTCCTTTAAGTTCTTGTAGTCAGAGTTTTGTATTTTGTTCAGTCATAATTTGATTCTGGGTTGTAACTCTAAGTGAGGGAATACGCACCTCTAGGGAGAGTACGGCCTCAAACCCATACACAAGTGTAAACAGAGTGGATTGGGTCAGTATTTTATAAGTGGTCTGATAGGCCCATAAAGCTTCCACCAACCTCTCATTCCATTGATGTTTATTATCATCGAGGGTCTTCTTGATAATATGCACTAAAGCCTTTTGTTGGAGACCCTAGCAAACCCATTAGCTCAAGAGTAATAGATGGTTGAGTATCTCCAATCAATGTTATGGCATCTTACAAAATTTTTTAATTTTGTGGACTTGAATGTGAACCCATTATCGGATATGATTCTGCAAGGTATGCTAAATTGATATATGATATGGCCACAAAAAAACTTCAAAACATGGTATGATGTTACATTGCATAGGGGAATTACTTTTTCCCACTCTAAAAAGTAATCAGTCGTATCTAATATAAAGCGATGACCCTTTAAAGATTGAGGTCAATTGAGTCGATACCATCTGTACCCCAATTTTTGAAGGGCTAAGAAGTTATCGTGGGATGCAACACATTAGGTGGTTGATGTAAAACAACACCATAGACCTAGCACTGATGACAATGTTTTATAACATTCATGCAATTGTCAATCATTACAGGCCAGTAGCATCCAAGTCTTTTAATTTTCAACTTCATTTTTGAACCAGATTAATGAGGACCATATAGTCTGGAATGGACCTCATTAATGATCTTTAGGGCTTCTCATTTGTCTAACCAATATAGCCACATCTGATTATATGATTGACGATACATTTGGTAAGTTTCTTAATGTCATTGGCGAGAGATTTATCGTATAGAAGTTTAGCCTCTTGAAGGTACTCAGTTAACAATTGTCTCCAATTGCCTTCCTCATTAGTTATTGAAGAGAAAGAGAGGATCAGAGAGGACTACTTGTTGATATGCTCCAAATTTATATGGGATAGGACCAAACAACCTTGAATCTCTATAGGAATGGAATCTTCTTTTAGGCAAGCAAATTCCTTTGCAAGCTTAGCTAGGGCATCCTCCACAGAATTACTTCCATGGGGAACCCTATACAAAGTTACAACAAGGATTTACTCGAGGAGGTAATTTGTGTACTGATGGTACTTGAGGAGTTTAGGATTCAAAACCTTATAGGTTCCTGCAATCTGGTTGATTACCAGTTGAGAATCACCAAAGATTTTAATCTCTTTAATCTCCATCAAGATTGCAAGTTCAAAACTGGTTATCAGAGCTTTGTATTTACCCTTATTGTTCATGCAAGGCTCTGATAAATGGTAAGAAAAATGCATCATTCTCTTTTCTAGTATTATAAAAATTAGGCCAATTTTGGCTTTTTTAGGGATTGCAGATTCTTGGGTTTTGCCCTGATGAGAGGACACCGCACCATCAAAATATAATTCTCAAACAGGGTCATTAGATTCTTTTAAACTCATGATTTTTTTGTGAGTTAAATCATTATTTAAAGGGGAATCCATCGGCAGTGGGTGCACTGCAAGGAAGTCAGCAACTATCTGGCCTTTCACAGCACATAGGGGAATAAAAGTAATTTTAAATTGGAGCAATAACATAAACCAGCATGCTAAACATCCTAACAATGTAGGTTGGGTCATAAGATATTGCAAGGGGTTAACTCTGGATATCAAACTAATTAAATTAGAAAGCATGTAGTGTCTTAATTTTTGGTCTGCAAAAACTAAAGCAAGATAATGTTTCTCGATTGAAGGGTACCAGATTTCCATATGAAGAAGCCTACATCTCAGGTAAAAGAGAGCATTCTCCTTACCCTCGTCATTGACTTGAGCTAAAAGAGCGCCAAGTGACTCGTTAAGCATAGTCGTGTAAAGAATAGGAGGTTTTTGTGAAATACGGGCCGCCAAAACTAACAAATTGGTAAGGTATTCTTTAATGCTTTCAAAAGCATTTTGACATTTATCATCCCAGATGAATTTAGAATCTTTCTTGGATAGGACAAAGAAGGGTTGACATCTTCCAAAAAGATTGGATCTAAATCTTCTTATATACGTCAGCTTACCTTGGAGGGACCTTAATTGGGTCAAGCTCTTAGGTAGCAGCATATTTAAGATGTCTTCAATTTTGGAGAGATCGATTTTGATTTCACGGTGCCTCACTATGAATCCTAAAAATTTCCCTAAAGTGACACTGAAAGGACACTTCAAAGGATTCATTTTGATGTCGTAAAGGCGCAACCACTCGAAAATGAATCTTAAGTCATAAAGATGATACTCTTTAAATTTGCTCTTAATAACCAAATCATCGATATAACATTAAACTTAATTGTGGATTAGGTCATCAAAGATTAAGGTCATGGCCCACTGGTAAGTTGCACCAGTATAACTCAGAATTAAGTTGAATCAGATCCTCAGACTCTTTCTCAGTCAACAGAGTACTTATAAAAGTAGGGTGAGAGTCATCATCGATCTCCAGGTTAACTTCTCTCAACTCATCTACTGTTAATTTAATCTCTTCCTCAAATTCAGGGGGTGCATCCCGAACATGATGTTCATCAAGATCATCTAAAGTCTCCAAATAGAGTCCGTCGAGGGCGTCAACGACTTTAGTAGGGACATTTTGAGATTCAAGATGATAAGTTATTATTAGTATTATTCATCATCATCAAATGAACTAAAGGTATCAAAGTCGATACCACTTGTAAAATTTCTCTTGATTTTTGTTTGCCAAATTTTTTTGTGGTATCTAACTTGACCCTTAGTCCATCGATATGATATAGGACCTTTGGAGAAAGAATTCTTCATACGAATAGGAAAGTAGCCAAAATTTAATTCCATTAATTCATTAAAATATGCCTCCTCAAGGGTTACATCACTTTCATCCCTCAAGGAGGAGGAGTAAGGGAAAAAATTTTGGACTTTCCTTACTTTACTACTTAGCATAGGAGCCTCTTTAACCTCTTACCCTACAACCCTGCCAGTTAACAGTGGGGTCAAGAATAGCACCTCAATTCTCCAACTCAATTTTTCATATATGGTCAATTCAGTCTTGTCACTTTAAACTTTTGGAACATCAACCTCTAGGTCACTATCTTGTTATAAAGAGAGATCAAACTTTGGAGGATGATTAATTTTTTGGTAATCAAAAGGAGTTACAACACCTCATCTTTCTAGTTCTTCATTAAAACTTGATTCTGGATTGATATATACCATGGTTGTTCTTCTTTCAAATGAACCATGATCCCAACCCCTTGCCCTTTGGGCCATCCTCCTACCTCTTTGAGGTAACATGTTTGGAGGCCTAAGGACCATGATGTTGAGGTTATCTTCATTATCTGATTCTTATATTTGTTGATCTTTTTCTTTTTCTTTTTCCTTTTCTTCTTCCTTTCCTTTTGATCCTTTTGATTCTAGATTTTGAATGGACCTTTGCTCACTTATTTCTCCTAAACCTTGATCTCAACTTTAGGACGGGAAAAGGACCCTTTTGGTATGAAATATACGACATCCTCATAGATCCCGATCTCTTAAATTATGAATTATTGTATATCACCCTTAATCACATACTCAATGTTGTATTATTGGTACTTGATGCATTGATGTAGGGTAGATGGAACCATCCTATATTCATGGACCTAAGGCCTACCTAAAAGTGTATTGAAGGACATAGCCAAATTAATTATATGAAATTTTGCTTCAATTTTGAGTTCTCCAATTTCCAAAAAGAGGTTGATTGAACCCAAAGCCCTCCCACCTTTTCGTTGAACCCACGTAGCACCAACTTATCAATGGCGAGCTTACTAGTATCAAATGTAATAAAGGCATGGGTCTTTACATTGAACAAGTTGACCGATGTGCCCAGATCAACAAGGACTCTTGATAACTTAAAGTTCCCTATATTTATAGTTATGTAAAGATAGCGATTATGATCGGCAGTACCAAAAAGTAGATCTTCATCGAGAAAGGATACTCCTGGGATTTCCTTGAAGTAAAGGGCTTCATCTTTTGAGGTAGCATCCAGTTGAGCCAGGAAAATCTCTAGATGGAGAAGTTCTTTGATTAAGGACTCCCTCATTTCCTTTGACAAGATGAAGGCATTATAAATGCTCAACTTGATTGACAACTTCCTAAGGTGAGCCAGAATATTATAGTCAATCTTAGAAACATTGGTATCAAGACCAAGGGGAGTTGAAGGAAGATTGGTTATAGAGGAAGATTTGGAATTTGATCATTGGATATAACTTATTTACCTTTATCATGAGGGTCGAGCCTAGGGGGTAAGACTTTACCATCATGAAGTTATACCTGCTCAACTCCTCCGAGGGCAAACTACTATGGAGTCTACACTCTCCATAGGTGTCAGATCATTATTTTCTGAGTAGGTGTCATAATCTAAAAATCTATCACCATAGGACTCCCCTGAAAGTTAATTTCAAGGAGGTCACTATTTGATACAATCTCATATTCAACATCCCCTTTAGGAGTCAAATCTGGAAGGTTGAGTTTTTGAATATTTAGATCGATCTCAACAAAAATTGGAATTTCTTTAGAAGAATTATCTATTTGCATTTCATATTTATGGCTAATCATCAAAATTGATGTAGAAGGATGCTTTTTATTAAATTTATGACCCTTTGCCTTTGATGGGGCATAGTAAAAGTTAAATAATAGGAGTGGGAAAAAGGCTTTTACACCACCATCTACCACTCAAATACATCTCTCATCAATTCACTTTCTCTCTATAAAAACATCATTTTTTTCTTTTTTATTTAGTATAGTAGTTCCTACAACTATAGGAGAGGGAAGTAGCTCAACATCCTCCTACAAAGCCTCTAGGTCAACCTCCCAGATCAGGCCCTAGGCTCTCATCAGCAGCTATTAAGAAAGATGAAAAGACTTATTAATTGATATTTTAAGTGTCCACGATAAAGCCATATCCCAGTCATCTTCATTTGAAAGAGAAATGTGAAGGGTTACCTAAAATAGTTTTGACTGACCCTTGTTCCGAGTTTACCAGGTACTCTTTAAGAATGATGATGTTACCTTACTGAAGTTCTTTTTCTATCCAGTCTTCAAAAATAATAAAGTCCTTAATCGAATGGCTGACCATGTGGTGATAAGGATAGTATTTGGGATCATCTTTCTTATCTGCATCCTATGGCCTCATAACCTTAGGTAACTAGAAGTTTGGTTTTTTTCAAAAGCTCCTAAAGATCTTTCTTATTGACTCTCTTTTAAATGGGCATGGTCTAGCCATCATCTCATTAATATTGGTCAAGTAAGGTTCTCTAGGAGGTTGAGGAGTAATTTGAAATGGTTATCTTTGAACTGGTGGTGGTGGAGGAGGACTAGGCAGGCTAGTCACTTGCTGCTTTCGCTTGTCGATTGCCAACACCGTGGCAGCTTACTTTTTGAAGGATTTCATTGACTTTGGAGCTCTCTTAACATCTAGAAGATCCTTCAAGAAAGGAGTCTAAGGAGCCTCTCTCTGTAGGATATTTGCTTTGTTTAGAAGCTTCTCAAAGGTTTTAATTTTGAAACCCTTCAGAAGAAAAGAAATAGGCCCAAGGATATTCCTAAAGAGAATCTTTACTGCATGTTGCTCTTATAGTTGGGGCTCACACTTCATCGAGAGATTTTTCCACCTAAAGATTTTATCATTTCCCCATAGTACAGGCAGATAAACGCTGGGTTTTTTTTTCAAACTTTCATTGCTATAATTCCGACGGGAAGTAAGAATCCTGGAGGCCGTCGCCAGGACGCACCACCGCGTCGACTTATGGACAGTCACCGTCCATCCTCCGGTGGATCAACGGATAAAGGTAGCCTTAACAGACGTATTCCTGGTAACAATCGTGAAACCTCTCTGTTACAGATGAAGCACTCCAAGGGCGCCTTGGTTATTAAGGAAGGAGCTTTTGTTGACAAAGTAAAATTGGATGTCATTGATGGTAAGGGTAAATCTGTTGTTGTTAGTCCTGATAGTAAATTACCACAAGGTTGTATCTCTCCAGGTTTTTCTCTATTTAACGGTCATGAAGCTTCTTCAAATAGATTTTATTTTTCAAATGCAATCCCTGTCCTTAGCGACAGCGTGATCAATGCGAATGCCATGGTTTCAATTAATAAGGATGATTATGTTAGTGAGAAGAATCTTTTGGATGGAGAATCATCTACGTTGGTGAGAGATCACATCTCCGAGGGCGATACGCAAGGGTTTCTTTGGTTGATGAACAACCTCGTGCTGATACAACGAAGGTTCATTCCTTGGGAAATGATGAGTGTGGCAATGTTGAAGGTAACTTGGCTCTTAATTCCAATCCCTCAGGTGGGACCCATCAGAACGTTTGGAAGAAGATAGCGAACATCTAGGTGGCAGATTTGGATTATGGCAGCTGCTTATCTGAAGATGGTAACTCTGTTAAACTTAATATGGAAAAGGAGAATGAGAACTCACAAAGACTTAAAAATTTGTTAGTTTTCAAGATTTTCGGTGGTGAACCTTCCTTGTCTCTTATTAGTACCAAATTGAGGAGGCAGTGGTCTCAATTTGGTAAGTTCCACATAACTCAACTTGGTTTCGGTTGGGTGCTTTGTTCTTTTCCTGAGAATGAGCATTTGGAAGCTGTGTTAGCTAATGGACCGTGGTTTGTGAATGGTACTATCATAGGAATTGAAAGATGGTTAAAAATTTTTTCTCCTAATTCACTTTCTGGGTTAGCTGCTCCTGTCAGGATAAGACTTCCTAATCTCCCTCTTCACTGTTGGGATGAAATCAACATTTGTAGGATTGCGTCAAAGGTTGGTAAACCTTATTTGATTGATGGTAATATGTTTCAGTGGGGTAGGAGGAAGTTTGGCAGAATCTATGTTAGAATCAGATTGGATGATAAGCTGCCATTAGGTGTATGGGTGGAAGGGAGTGAAGGAAAATTCTTTCAGAAGGTTGTTTATGAGAAAATTCCAAATTTCTGCTATTCTTGTGGAAAAATAGGTCATGTTATCAAGGACTACGGTGATGTTAGGTTGGAAGCCATTGATTGCTCTCAAAGCAGGTTAAGTTCTGATGTTTGTATGGGGAAAATGTCTGGAGCAGATAGTTCAGTTAAAACCATGGAAAAAATGGTGGACAAATCTAGTGTTGATATGCACGGTTATGGGCCTTGGATGGTTGTTAATCATAAGTGGAAAGGGGCTTCAGTAAAGATAACAGAAAGTTTAATTCCTCAAAGCTGCTTAACCATAACAAGATTGCTTCTAGTAACGCTATTAAGGAGGGGGAAAAGTTGCAGTAGCAGGTCCTGTTCAGGATTTAGTTCAGCAGCCAGCTAAATTGGCTGATACACAAACGCTTCAATTGGAACCTAAAATGCTGGAACATGACAACCCGTTCAGGTGCTAATAACTTACAGGTGGTATCTGATAAAGTCCCCTGGGATGGAGGAACGACTGAAGTGATTGAGATGGAAATCAGTTCTATGGCTTCTAGGAAAAAGGGCTCTAAACAGCTTAAAGATTTGGGTCGTATTAATCACATTATTAGGAGTAGGATGATGGAGTCGGAAGATAAAATGAATGTTAAAGCTAAAGTGGGGAGCTCATCCCCTCTTTTGCAATGATGACATCTATTAGGTTTTGGAATTGTAGAGGAGCCAGGAAGAGGAAGGCTTCTCTATATCTGAAGGAATTCGTGAAGAATAATGGTGTTTTCTATTTGGGATTATCGGAAACAAAAATTTCCAATGTTGATAGGAAGGAGGCTGATTCTTTAATTGGCTCGGACTGGGATTATGTCCAAGTATCTTCGGAAGGATTGTTTGGTGGATTGATGGTTCTGTGGAAATCTACCATGGCTTCTTTTAAGGTTTTATATTCTTCCAACCAATGTATAATAGGTTAGTTGGATGTGAATAACAAGGGTAGGTGGAGGGTTGCATCTATTTATGGCAGTAAGGATGTGTACAAAAGAAGAAGACTCTGGGAGCAGTTACAGTTGTATTCTTCTAAGGAAGTGCCTATGGTGATTGGAGGTGACTTCAATTGTTTGTTAAATAAAAATGAGAAAAAGGGTAGTAAAAGATTCCGGTTTTCCATGGGTTCAAAGGAAATGCTATCTTTTTTAGCTAGCAATGACTTTCATGAAGTTGGGTGCATTGGTCCTTCTTTCACATGGTGTAACAACAAAACAGGTGCTGATAGGATTCTTGAGAAATTGGATAGATGCTCTGTTAATTCATCGATGTTACTGTCTTACCATCGGTTAGTTATCAGATGCTTTCCTAGAATTGCTTCAGACCACTATCCTATTTTTTAAATCTTTCAGACATTAATTTGAATGTTAATAAGAACATCAAGTTTGAAGACTTTTGGGCGGATAACCCGACCTCTGCTGCTATAGTTAGGAGGAATTGGTTTAGAAATTGTTGAAGGGATTATGCTCAAATCCTGAATAACAAGTTCAAAAGGTCTTTGAATGCTCTGTACTACTGGAGCAAAGTGAAACATGGATTTATTGTCCAGGCCAAGGATGATTTATGGAAGGAGATACTGGAACTTCAGGAAAAAAAATCCAGAGAAGGAGGTCTGTCGGTTGAGGATAGTTGGATCCTTAAAGCAAAGTTTAATGATTTCAATTCTAATTTGGCAAGGATTAACACTTGGTGGAGACAACGAGCTAAAGCCCGTTTGGTGATGGAGGCCGACTGCAATGCTAAGTTCTTCCAATCTTTTGCTAGTGCGAGGAGGAACTCGAATTTCATTTTTAGTAGTAAAGATGAGAATGGAGAGATTATTGAAGACCAACACCAAATTGTTGATTCCTTTTATCGGTTTTTTCAAGGGAAATGGAAGGAGAGGACATGTAACTTGGAGGATTGGCCGCAAGCTTGGAGGCGTCTGGACGAAGATGACATCGGGTTGTTAAATAGAGAGTTCTCCATGGATGATGTAGAAGCAGTGGTTAAGCAAACAGGCAAAGGAATTACTCCTGGGATAGATGGAGTGACTTACTCCTTTCTCAAATGTTATTGGGAAATTATTAAATCTGACATTTGGAAAGCTGTTAATCAGTTTCTTAGCTCGGCACAGATGAATCCAAGTTGGAAAGAGACTTCTATTGTGCTGATTCCTAAGGTATCAAATCCTATTTCTCCTTCAAATTTCAGACCCATTAGCTTGTGCAATATGATTTATAAGGTTATAGCAAAAGTTCTCTTGAATAGGTTTACTCCTTTTGTGGGCAAATTAATTTCTAAAGAACAAGTTGCATTTTTGAAAAATTGATCCTTAACAGATCATGTGTTGGTTGCTCATGAGATTTTCCACAAGTTTAGGCACTCTAAGTCTTCCTTTTAACTAGATTTGGAACAAGCCTATGACTCTATGGGGTGGCCTACTTTAGAAAAAGTACTTATTTACTTTAATTTTCCTTCTTCTATTTCCAAGCTGATATTGGAATGTGTTAAAAATCCTAAGTTCTTGTTGATCATCAATGGGATTTATTCTCAATGGATTGAGGCTAAAAGTGGTTTTCGCCAAGGATGCCCTTTATCACCTTACTTGTTCATTCTATGTGCTAAGCTGTTAACAAATGCTTTCCAGTAGGAAAGTGTAGAGATTGATGTTCGGGTTCATCCTAATGCTCCCAGAATTTTGCATTTGCTTTATGCAGATGATACAATTGTGTTCTCTGAAGCGGATGTGATGATGGTAAAGAAGGTTAAACGGCTTCTACATGAATTTTGTGGATGGACTGGTCAAAGCATTAATATGAGTAAGTCTTGTTGTCTCTTTGGCAAGACGGTTAGTAGAAGGAGGAGAAAAGCTATTACCCATATCATGGGTATTAAAAGTGTCAAGGAAGTTACTTACCTTGGAATTAAGATGTCCTTAAGAAGGTTGATTGGAGCTGATTTTCAATTCATTGTTGATAAAGCCTTGAGAATGATTAATGTGTGGGGAAGTAATTTCATTTGTGGCCTACTTTCGTTAATCCTCACGTGATGGATGATATCACGGTGGACAGATTCATTACTAATGGGAGCTGGGATATATTCGGGCTTGGTAAGATGTTTGGGAAAGAACTTCTGGAGCTAATCAATAAAACTTCTATCTTTCCTAAGTTGTTGAAGGATAATCTGGAATTACTGTTGTTTAATTCCGATAAATCTATTGCTTCACTTGCTTATCAGGCCACGATCAATCACAAGCTGCAGGTGGTGTATTGGAAATGGATCAAGAAGGCCAAGCTGAACTCTCGGGTTGAATGTTTTTGGTGGAGAATCTTCAACAAAGCTATTCCAACCAATCAATTCATGTGCTATAGAAGATTAGCTAATCATTATGGTTGCCCGAGAGGGTGTGGTTTAATGGAAGATATTGAGCACATTGTTGTATTTTGTAAGAAGTTGATTGAGGTGCTGCAGCTTCTCAACAAATGGGGTTTGGAATTCCAAGGTTCTATTCGTTAGACCATTGCTTTAAATGGTTGGAAAGACAAAGCAACTGGATGGTGAATCTGTATTGTAATGCTATTTTTTTCACTTGGAAGGCCAGGAACAATCTCGTTCATGAAGGGAAAGATAGTGGTGAATCGATCATTACTTCGGAATCGGTCAGTTATGCTGCCATTACTTCTTCCAGGATTCAATCCTGTTCGGGTAAATGGGTTGCTAACCAGCCTAAAAAGATATTGAATTCTTTTTCGCATCCCCCTCCACCCGATTGAATAAAGGTTAATGTTGATGCTTCTCTCCTTCAATCTTACAAGGCTGGGATAGGAGGGGTATTTCGTGATTGCAAAGGTATATTTTTATTGGCCTTTGGGCATTCTTGTGTACATTGGGACATCTCTCGGTTGGAGCTCATGGCTATTCAATCTATCAAAGGAAGTTTACAAGAATGGATGTAAAGTTATAAGGGGATCATTATCGAGAGTGACAATGCAAATGTTATAAAGTTCATTCAAGCGTTGTCAAATTCTAAGCAGGAGTTGGACGATTCTTATTCTTTCAAAGAGTTTCAATTTGTTCTTTTCAATTAAATAGATAGGAATGGTAATAAGTTAGCGGATCTATGTGCTAACTATGCTATTTTTAGCTCTTTTGTTTGGAACGACATTGGTTCTAATGAGATTCCTCTTTCTTTCGCTTCGTTGTTGATGGAGGAATCCGATGCCATTACCTAGTTTTTTTGTATCTTCCTTCTTGAATAAAATTTAATGCATCTGGTTGCATTTCCTCAAAAAAAAACCCTAGAAACTCTTCCGAGTTTTGCTTTTCAATGATGAGATCGCCCACGATTGCGCGCTGCTGCGCCCTAAAAATCTCTTTAGGAATATATTTTTAAGTTCATTAAAAGTTTTCACAAAATTGTTGGGCAGATCTATGTACCACACAAAAGCTATGACGGAAAGACTATAAATGAATTGGTGAAAGAGTAGAGCATCTAACTATCTGGTATTTCAATAACTTGCTCGAGATAGGACAGATGATGTCACAGGTTTTCAATTCCAATGAAAATTTTGAAGGATGGTGGCTCAAATCCCTTAGGTTAAGGAACTAAATCATATTCCTCGGGGTAAGGTCTGCCATTTGGAATAGATGTAGTTCCTTTTGAATGAGCTTAGGACTACCTTACCTAGTCCTCGATTATCTGCTTGATTTCCTTTTGGTCCAATATCAGAGGGACTGAGAAAATTATCGGTTAGACTATTGGTTGAACTGGCAGAACTGACAAAATTGGTTGTTGGACTAGAGGGACTGTTGACACTGACTCAGGTATTTAGAGCTAGATTCTAGCTCCAAGGCTTGGTTAGTGACTGCTTGAATGGCAGGCTATTATAGTTTGAATGAACACTATTATGACTTATCCAAGTGTTCTTGCATTTCCTTAATCTATAGCAATATGTCTATGACTTGTGCCTCTAGGTGTTTGTTATGCTGATCATCATCCCTAGCCCTTACTAATATTTCTGAATGTAAATCAATAACTCCTGAGCCATCCTCCTTGCCTGAATGGCATTTACTTGGCTGATCCTCTGGTGTCAATCATGCTGACACTACCAGTAAGCACTTCCACTTCCATCAACAAATCATCAAACTCCAGTTTAAATGCTTTTTCAGCTTCTTTCTTCCTCAGGATATCCTTAATCTCACATACTACCTCATCGACCGGTCGGTCCCCTATTACTTTGGGGTCAATGAGTAAGTAGTCTTTGAAGTCCATCATGTCATAAAACTCCTTATCTTATAACTTAGAAATGATAGCTTGTAGCTTAAGATCATCGGTCATCGAGGGTTCTACCATTAACTGCTCAATCATTTCCTCATCTTCGTCTTGGATTGTCCCCTCCCTTTCAACTATCCTAGAGTTGGTAGTCTAAAGGGTGGCATCCACCATAGGGTAAGGGACATCTACTCTATGAGGTGATGAAGGAGCTTGAAGAGTGGTTTCCCCTATATCAGGTAAGACAGAGTCCTCAAATTCTTGGGTATAGAGCTCAGGGAAGATGGGTAAAATTTGAGAAAGATTGTTTGGGACATGCATGAAGACATCAACTAGAATATTAATACAATTGGTAACTGGAACATCAACTGAACTGATAACTGGAACATCACCTAGGGATTCCACTAGATCAACTGGGGTTGGTACAACACTAACTGGGATCAGTGATAGCTTGACTGAAGACTGAGGTGGCTTAACTAAAGGCAGAGGAACATCAACTCTACTAATTTTCTTAGGTACATACTTTCTTTCTAGGAACATGGGCCTCTTTCCCTTAGCTTTAGTCATCCCTTTAATTTTAGAATCCTTGTTCGTTTGCACCACCATTGAGGCTAGCTTCATAAATTTCGGTGAGGGGACCGGCAGTCTATCAGTAGAGTGGCGGCACTTTCCAGGTCCAGTAAGTACAATAGCCTCCCTCGACGGAGGGCATGGCATCTAGTGGTATCAATCTACCAACATAGAAGTCATCGGCTGTCCTACGAACTTCTAATTTCTTCTAACAGGCTGGGGAGTCAAACTCTTGGCTTCATATTTCTCCTCCTTCAAGATTTCTTTTTGGAAGCGGTGGGAGATGACTCCTTTTAGGTACTTGACATATTCTTCCTTTGTCTCCCCCGCTTGGGCAGCACAAGTGCGAATTATGTTAATTCATGCCTTTTGCAGTTATTTTTTTCTTAAGAGTCTTCTTGATTGAGTAGTCTATCAGGCATGGTAGGGAACTAGCTATCTTAGACACCCACTCCTCCCTTACGATAATAGCTAAGGTGTAGAAACGACTCCCTTGAATAGATCCTGATCAGCCTCTGGCTCTATCTAGCCCAGAGTCTTAACCACAATAACTTTCTTACTTTTGCAACCTTCTTCCTAACTCTTCTCAAATAGTTCTTCCTTTAATTTTTACTAGTAAACAGGATCCCAGGACTCGATCCTTCATCAAAAATAGAGTTTACTTTTATAGCCTCAACAGGAGCTTCTGACTCTCCTTCCTCTACATTGTGACTGGGGGATTCAACCCCAGACCATAGAACCAATCTCAACATAGGAGTGTCTAGCTTAGTAGCATCGAGGTCAACTAACTTCTATCATTCATTGATAGTTCAATAGTCTGAAAGCCTAAACCAAACTAAATTATTTTTTCGAAATCAATCTCTTTGTAGGTTAAACCCTTCTCAAAGGTGAAAATCATCTTGCCAGGCATTTGATTGAGTTTGAGTTTTTGGAATTTGAAAGAAGACTGAAATTAAATATTTTTGAAATTAAATTTTAAAAATCATAACAGACCCTGTATTTTATAACATATGGTGAGTTATAAGACTTATAATCCAAGATATAATGATAAAATATGAAAGTTAGTTATGGTTTAAAAGAGATTTAAATTTTCACTATATATGATAGACTACATGGGAGTGTTGTCGAGTAGCATATGATAGTGTCAATTCAAGACAGAGTTTTGAAAAGATTTTTGATTTTTGAAAACTCGTCAAATTTTCTCTGAATTTTGAAACACAATAAGTTGAATTTTCACTCAACCTAAAGGCATACAAAATTAGCAAGAAAAATTCAAGGGATTTATTGGCTTGACTTTTCCACACTATTGATTGATTCAGAGGTCGAATGTCAAAGTTAGGAGTTTGAAAGGTTAAAGATCATCGAAATAAGATCAACACGACTCCTCACAATTTTAAAATCCAACATATTAAGTTAGACTCAATAATATAGGTTCTTAAAATTGACATGGAGGTTTTGAGGGTTTGACTTGACACTATCACCCTACAAGTTAATTTAGGGGCAGAAGGTTAAAGCCCAATTTTTAAACAGAGGTTTCACCTCTCTTTTTGATATTGGCTAAGCTCTCCCAAGGAAGAATTGGGTAGAGATGCCAACAAAAACAAAGGTAGCTAAGACTATCGATAAAATAGAATTTCACCATTATTAGAGATGGAGAGAGAGAGAGAGAGATTAAGTCCTACTGGTGTGTCATTTTTTGATGGGTTGAATTTGGAAAGAGGTTTTGAAAAGTAAATTTTTTTTTAGAAAAGTTTGAAATTAACTTTTGAAATTTAATTCTAAAATTGAACACCCATTGGAAATGATATACCACCTCGAAAGATAGGAATAAGGTCTCCTAATAAATTCAGATTTAGAATTGAATATTCTATCTCGAATATCGTAGCAAGATTTAGGAAGAACTGCATATGACCCTGAAGGGTCAAAATAAAGTTTGATCAAATATCTAGCAATGATAATCTACATGAATTATATTAATCTCTTCAAAATTTTATCAACAAATGATATATCTCCCCAAAGAACGAAAATATCATTCGTTATCAATTGTTCAAACATAACGATAATAATCGTCGTTGGTTATGGTTTTCTGAAAGAAGATTAGTTTGAATTTTTGAAAATTAATTTTTTTTAAAGGATAGATGTGGATTCTAAATCTCTTACAAGTGCAATCCCTCATAGTTAATTACATCGTAGGGGGTTGAATTCACTATGAATACTCTCGAGTAAAATAAAGAAAAAAATTCTATTTAGAGCTTTCAAGGATTATAATCAAAGAAGTTGAATTTGGAATCTCAATTGAGACTGGATCAAGTTCGAGCACTTATTTTTGGAGTCAAAAGAGGAGAGGTAGGAGACACTTTTGAGATTCTAAAGTAATTTAGAAGTGTCCCAACCTGAGCTAAGTGTTAGGCTTTAAGTTTTGGATTAAGAGAGTTTTTAATTTGAGTTGATCATTTTATTAAAAATTTGGGACTATATTCCCAGAGGTTAGGGTTTTATGATTCAAAATCTACCCTGGATCCTAAATCTAAATTGGGCACTGTACAGCAGTGACCTGAACCTAGTTAATGCAAAGCAAAACCTAGACTTACCTCAGCCTAGATTGGGTAGTCAACTAACCACCTAGTCGATTTAAATCCATGAGTCAAGTCATGTTTTATGAAAGAGGGGTAAAACATTATTACTAAAGTTTTCGAGAAGAGGGACCGACGTCTAAAGAAGATTTTAATTGGTCCCTTGACTTATGCAGGGTAAAAATGCTTGAATCAAATGCAATTAAAATTTTAGACTCATTTAATTGATTTTTAATGCAATGCATGCTGATCCACTTAATTAAATACATAAAATGAATATGAAGTAATTTTTAAAAGGCGTAAAAATCATTTTTCTCAATAGAATGCACAACATCCCCTTGACAGATTGTACCCTCAAATGTTGCAATCCAGGATCCCTAGCACTTGATTTTGATGATGACAAATAATATCGACTGAATTAATATGTTCTTCATTGAAAAATATAAATGTTTATTTTTTTCTGTGAGCACTAACATTTTAGATAAGATACACACCGCTCAAGACTGCTTGAGACTCAAGACTAGGTAGGATAGGATGTAAAAGAATTTGTATTTTATTTTCTTTAATTTTTATTTATTGAGTCTTCCACTAAAGAGGCTATGCAAATGGGGTGACCATACAAACACACATAGGGGGAGAGTTTCTCTTTTTTTAAGTTAAATATTTTTTTTTAAAAGATATGGTACTCTATGATTTTTCATCATACTGTACGATTTACCATCAAAGCTCAGGCTTAACGGCTAATTTTGACTGATTAGTTTGTGAACTGATCATACTATATGATCATGATCGTACTGTATAATTTGTTTCAACCTAAAAACCCTAGCCGCTAGCATAGTTTACTTAAGATTTTAAATTTGATTTTTTGAACTAATTGTACCGTATGATTCTAATCGTACTGTACAATTATTTGAAATCTTTCCAAAATTATCCCTCGTGATCAGGCAATTAAATCTTGGTTTCTTAATTACTATCATTCATACTGTATGAAGTGTATAGTGCAGTACAATGTATAGAGATGAATTCTTTCATCCTAAAAGTCATCCCGTATGAACAAGTGAAAATAAAATGATCATCCAGTATGATCTCCTGATCGTACTGTACGATATTCATAAAATTTGTGAATTGTTTGTCTGCCTTCATACTAGATGGAACTAATTTTGAACTGATCAAACTATATGATATTGGATTGTAATGTACGAACAATATCATCCAGATTGAATCATTTGGGTTTTCTGAAGCCTAATTTAAAAAGAAGTTTTTCTTTTTCAATGAGGTTATTATTGAGGTTGTTGTTGATAGAGGAAGGAACTCTTGAGATGGAGATTTTAAAGAGATCCAGGGTATGTGAGAGGAAGGAGATGGTGAGCTTGAGCGTGAGGGAGAAGGGGTGTGAGGGGATCACGCGGTGCTCCGAGCTAGCTGCATGCTTACTCCTCCTGTGGCCTTGGTGAGTCTTATGGAAGCTCTATAGGGAGAGAGGCTTTAAGGTCAACGTCCTCCAGGTACTCTGCCTTCTCCAGGAGGGAGAAAAAGGAGATGGTCCGCTGCCGTCACTAGGAGGGTGACATAGCATCTGGAACTCCGCCACACCGGGGAAGGTAAAAGTGAGCCTTGTTAAAGGCTTCTCCGCCTTACTGTGGGACCAGAAGGAGAGTCAACTTTTAGTAGTGCAACTCTCAAAGTGGAGGACTCTAGGGAGTGGACATAGATCAAGTGACCGAACCACTATAAAAATTTCTAGTGTGCTTTTTTCATTTTTACGCATTTCATTTTTCATGCATTTATTTACTGTGTTGACTGCATGGTGAAAAACCTGAATTTAGCTTTTTATTGTGAGATTTGAAATTGTATCACCACTATCGTAATTGTGAATGAATCATTAGCTTTCACATTTGACTGGTTAAGTTACTATTTTAAAAAAATCCATAAAAACTAGAACTCTAGTTTAGGATTCAATTTTAAAATACCAATTCACCCCCCCCCCCCCCTCCCTCTTGGCGTATATCGGACTTTCAAGTTGTTGCAGAGCGGGGTTTCAAAATAGTGTTTTAGAAAACCTAGAAACATATGATCTGTGACACAGTTTGGTAACTGTAATACTGTGAAGGGTTATTCAATAACCCGTCCACCCTTATTTGATAATATACCATTTGACTTTTGAAAAATTCACATGTCTACATTTATATAATCTATAGACTATTGCATGTGGATGTTGGTTCAAGAAGGTTACTTTGAACCTTTTTGTCTCATGAATGGCATTAAAATTGATTTATCATTTAATTAATGGAGTAATGAGGATAGGGAACTCACATAATTAAATGGAAAATGCTTGAATTATTTCTTTTGCACATTCAAATCAGAAGATTATATGTGAGTGTCTACTTATAGTACTGGTAAGGAGATCTGGGATAGACTATGTATCACGTATGAAGGAACAAGTGAGGTTTAACAGTCTAGGCTAAATATACTACTACATGATTATGAACTCTTTCGCATAAAACCTAGCGAGACTGTATCTAAAATGTACACTAAATTCACCCAGATAGTGACATCCTTGCATGCTTTAGGAAGAGGGTTATCTAATTCTAAAAAAGTTAATAAAATATGAAGATGTTTACCTAGCTCTTACGATGCAAAAATAAATGTAATAACTGAGTCCAAAGATTTAAATATTTATTCAATTGATCATTTTCTTGGGTCGCTCATTGCCTACGAGGAAGGAGTGAGTCAAAGGCAAAGTGATGTAGGAGAAAAGAAGAAGGAGCGAACTGTGGCTCTAAAAGTGAATAATTTAAAAAGTGATAGTTTTGTGGTGGAGGAAGATGACGACATTGCCTTGATGACTCATTAGTTAAAGAATTTTCTAAAAAGAAAGCAATGGTGTCAGCAAAATAACTGAAACAAAGGTAAAAGCTCAAAGAATACTAAAGTTGCATGTGACGCAATTTGCTTTGAGTGTAAGAAACCAAGTCATCTCTGAGCTGATTGCCCCCACATAAAGACTCATCAAACCAAGGAGAAGTGAGGAAAAGTCAAAATACAAGAAGGGCAAACTAAAGACACAAAAAGCTTTTCGGGCTAACTCTGCTTCAGAATTGTCAGAAGGAGAAGCAGAGGAGGAGGTGACAAATTTGTGTCTTATGAATAATGATAACCTTGATCAATTAGATCAAGATAAGGTATGTCAACTCTCTTATGATGAACTGTTAGTTATTTCTAAAAAGATTCATAACTCGTATAGAAAGTTGAAGAAAATGCGTGCTAGTCTTAACACTGATTTTAATACTTTATAAAAAGAGCATGCTAGTTTAGTTAAAGAACATTTTGACTTGGATAGAGATCACATGTCCCTGCTTAATGAATTTGATACATTAAACAAGAAGCATGTTGAGTTAACTATTGCACATGATTCCTTAAAATCATCACATGTTGAACTAGAAAAGGCACTTAAGGAATTAGATAAACTTGAATGTCAACTAGATAACAATGAGCAAACATTGAAATGAGAAGTATTAAGCTACGAAAGTGCAAATGAATACTTACGAGTAAAGGTAATAGCATTAGAAAATAATAAACTAATACCCTCCCTTATCGAATGGTATAACCCATCAACATTTCATGCATCACACAAACCTAGGAAGAGGCACCATCACTTATACAGGTTAGTGAACCCATTTCTCGATGTTAGGTGTTACTCTTGTGGCATGCTAGGTCACATAGCGCGTACTTGCACAATTCACCATAGGACACATCTAGTGTGGAGACCTAAGCTGCATTCATCATAACATAGCATTCATACATCTCATTCTTTTAACCATAAAGAGGAACCCAAACTCACTTGGGTTCCCAAAACTAATCTTTGATTGACATTGTAGGGATGCTCTCACAAAAGACCTAGTGAGAGCATGTGGTACCAGGACAGTAGCTGCTCGAGACATATGACTGGAGACTTGAAGCAGTTCATGACACTAGAGACTAAGTCAGGAGGCAAGCTGACTTTAGGAGACAACACCACCTAGAAAGTGGTGGGCTCAGGTATCATTGGAAATTCTAAAAACTCTGTAATTGAAAATGTTCTTTTAGTTGATGGTTTAAACCACAATCTGTTAAGTATTAGTCAACTATGTGACAATGGTTTTGACATAAAGTTTCTTTCTAATAAATACATGATTAGGTTAAACGACAAACTTATGTTAAAAAGAAAATGGATAAATAATGTCTATATGTTAGACCTAAATTACATTGAAAACTCAAACCCTTTATATTTGAAAATAATAGATGATGACTCTTGGCTATGACATAGAAGACTATACCATGTTAGCATGAAAACACTTAGGAATATCACTCAGAAAGACCTAGTTAGAGGCATAGCTAAGTTAGACTTCACTAAGGACCACCTATGTGATGCCTGCCAACTAGGAAAGCAAGTGAAATCATCATTTCATTCAATCAAGGATATCAATACCACTAGTCCACTAGAAATTCTTCACATGAACCTATTTGGACCTATTAGTATAGCTAGCCTATAAGGGAAATCTTATGGATTTGTAATAGTGGATGACTACTCTAGGTTTACTTGGGTAAAATTTTTAGCACATAAGAATGAGTCATTTGAAGAGTTTAGAATCTTCTCCACTTGGATTCAAAGAAAAATAGATGGGAAATCTCAATAATCTATAGTGATCATGGTGGAGAATTTGAGAATGATAAGTTTGAATCGTTCTATCAAGAGATAGGAATAGAACATAATTTCTCTGCCCCTAAGACCCCTCAGCAAAATGGAATAGTTGAAAGAAAGAATAGAACCTTGGTTGAAGCTACTAGGGCAATATTAGCTGAATACACTCTTTCTAGATATTTTAGGCAGAAGCAGTGAATGCTGCTTATTATATTCTAAATAGGGTGAATGTTAGACCCAAACTTCATAAATTACCCTATGAATTGCTTAATGGTAGGACACCTAATCTTTCCCACTTATATGTTTTTAGATGCAAATGCTTTGTCTTAATTAATAGTAAGTCACCCTTAGGAAAATTTTATCCTAAATCTAACGAAGGCATCTTCTTAGGCTATTCATCTGTAGGTAAAGCCTATAGAATCTTCAATAAGAGGACCCTTGTAGTAGAAGAATCTACCCATATTGTATGTGATGAATTAGATAAGACCTCTGAACCTAATCCTGAAGAAGAAGGAGTCGAGGTCATTCAGGGGGTATAAATTATTGCCATAGAAGATAGAGTAGAACCTCAGGAGCAATTGCCTAGAGATTGGAGATATTCTTCTAGTCATCCTAGAGAATTAATCCTAGTAGACCCATAAGAAGGTGTAAAACTAGGCATGGATTTAGGAAGGAAGTTAGTCATTCCACATTTATCTCCATGACTCAACCCACCAACATATATCAAGCTTTAGGAGATGAATTTTGGATCCTAGCAATACAAGAAGAGCTAAACCAATTTATTAGGAATGATGTATGGGAATTAGTCAAGAGACCTTAGGAACAAAGTATGGTTGGAACGAAGTGAGTCTTTAAAAATAAGATGAATGACTCCAGAATAGTAGTAACAAATAAGGCCAGATTAGTAGCAAAGGGGCATAACCAAATTGAGGGAATAGATTTTGAGGAAACCTTTTCCCCAGTAGCTAGACTAGAAGTCATAAGAGTACTCTTAGCCTTTGCTTGCTTCAAGGGTTTCAAATTATATCAAATGGATGTCAAGAGTGCTTTTCTAAATGGGGTAATCAAAGAAGATGTTTATGTTGAACAACCCCCCCATTTGAAAACTCATAATTTTCAAATCATGTATTTAAATTAAAAAGGCATTATACGGGTTAAAGTAAGCACCTAGAGCCTGGTATAAAAGACTTAGCACATTCTTAGTAGATAGAGGTTTTGTTAAGGGTAGTATAGACACAGCCTTATTTTTTAAAAGGGTAGGAGAAGAGATACTCATTATTCAGATTTATATAGATGACATCTTATTTGGATATTCAGAGAAAACCTAATGCGATGAATTTTCAAAAATAATGAGTTACAAGTTCGAAATGAATATGATGGGAGAACTTAATTACTTCCTTGGATTTAGTGTAAAATAGATGAAAGATGAAACATTCCTTAGCCAATCTAAGTACATCGAGGATATTCTAAAAAAGTATGAAATGGACAATGCTAAGGCCATGAATACTCCCATGAGTTTTTCCATTTAATTAGAAAAAGATCCAAATGGAAAGTCAGTAGACCAGAAGAAGTATTGGGGATTAATTGGATCACTTCCATATTTAACTGCCAGCCAACCAGATATAATGTTTAGTGTATGTCTTTGCACTTGATTTCAAGCTGACCCAAAAGAATTCCACATGACTGCTGTCAACAGAATCCTTAGATATCTACTAGGCACCCCAAACTTAGGAATTTGGTATCCTAGATACAGCGCTACATTTGAAATCTTAGGGTATTCTGATTATGATTTTGCAGGATATAGGGTAGATAGAAAAAGTACTTATAGTATCTATCAATTTATAGGACAATCCTTAGTCTCATGGTCTAGTATAAAATAAAATTCGATAGCCCTTTCTATGGCTGAAGTAGAATATATAGCGACAGGAAGCTGTGTTGCTCAAGTTTTATAGTTAAAACAACAGCTTTTAGATCTTGAACTACCTGTAAGAACCATCCCAATAATGTGCGACAATACTAGTGCAATTTACATATCTAAAAATCTAATTCAACACTCATGAACAAAGGATATAGATATTAAGCATCACTTCATAAGAGATCATGTAGCTAAGGGAGATATTGAGCTACACCATATTGCTACTGGAGATCAACTTGCTGACATATTCACAAAACCACTAGCTTATGACAGCTTTAGCACTTTGAGGACAAAAATGGGTATCATAGACATTCATGCTTAATTAAAAAATAAAAAAAATAAAAAAATAATAAAAACCATGTGTTTGTACTTTTTTGTTGTTTTTTAATAAAAAAAATTAAAAAAAAAGGTTTCCTGTTCTTCTCACACTCATCTTAGTGACTCCAAAACCTTGAATTTCTGTGACTATCTTACTATACAATCCACCATCATATTGTATGATCATTACCAATATACAAATCATAGCCTTTAATTCCATCAACAGTTTAGATATACTTGCTGAGGTATACATCGTACTATATGAAATCACCACTTATACTATACGATACACATTATTAACCATTATACTGTATGAACCACCACTCGTACTGTATGATCCATGTGTCAAACTAGATTGGGATGAATTTAAACTCATCCGGTACGATCATTATTGCTATTTGTACTGTATGAACACCTATTCATACTGTACGATAACTTTTGTCAAAAGGCCTACAAATGACTCCTCAAGACAAATGACCTCTCTCATTGAATCATCAAGTATTATCCTGATCATACTATACAATTTGATGGCTTTTTCCAACAAGTCGTTCAGATGAGTTAATTCACTTGATTGTACTATATGAATCATTATCGTACTATACGATCAGCCAAAAATTTTATAAATTGGAGGGTTTCTTTGGCTCAACTCATTCTCAACTTCTCTAAATCTCTCATTCCCTCCACTTTCTGTCCAATGGCCGGTGGAAGCAAATGTGGTAGACTGATCGAGGAGAGTTCTTCCTCCCCTCATCAGTTCGACGACCATTTTCTCTCCGCCGCCGATGATAAAGCTTACACCAAATTCAAAGTAGCAAAGATCACTCTGTCACGCATACTTAACCAAGCTACATTAAATTTTGAGGTTATGAATCTTTTTGCCTCCACCACTCTCCAGTTTCTTCTTACCCTAGCTTTCCCTTTTCACTCTAAACTCCTCTACAAATTCTTAGCTAATCTTAGGATAAATTTCAAATACACAACCTTGACTTCCTATGTTTGCAAATGAAATGTGGAAATCACTAAAGCTGATCTGGCTGAACACAATGGACTCTCTACCAATGGACCTCGTCCCACATCTCTACTCACTAGTGACTTTGATTGGACTTCAATTATTATGTTGCCTAGGAATGTCCCCACAAACTAACACCTACCACTTGTCCAATCTCTAGCTAAAAATGCCCACGTTATCCAACACATTCTTTAAACATCCATTATACCAAAAGCTGGAGATCACATCCACATTACCCCACTTCTGTCTGTAGTCACTTACTTAATCATGTCATCTAGCAAATTTGATGAAGCACAAATGATCTTGGACTACATTCATAACTTATCTACTATTCGATATCCTAGTGCCTGATGAAAATAAAATATTGCCTTAGGATATATCATAGGATACATCGTCGATGCCAAATATCAACTCAGCTATCCTATTCCACCGGATAATCTTCCTATTTTTTACACAGACACCTCCTTTTGTATTCTTTTCCATCGGGAGCACGCACACACTGACCCCAATTTTAATGAAGAAGAGGAAGATGCTCCAGCAGAAGGACCTCCACCACCACCCATACCACCACGTGGACCTGCCTACCCTACCTACCCTTAGGATGATATTATTAGTGGCTTAATCAACTGGAAACTCGACTGGATCACCACATTGACCAACAACACCACCAGCACGTAGATGATATGCAATGGTTTGGTGAACGATTCACCTCGATAGATCACCATTTCACATCCATCCATTAGCACTTTCGGCCACCTCTACCACCTGATCAGGATCCCAACTACTAATTATTTTTTGCTTGTTTTTGTTTTGTAGTGCTTTCACTTGTACTATTTTTTCTTATCCTGGTTGTATTGCTTTTGCTTGTTTAAGTGTACTCCTCTTTTTGGTGTTATTAAAAGGGGGAGAAGTTCTATGTTATGTTCTTAAGTTCTATGTTAAATGTTATTTTTCTTATATTTTTGTTAATCTGGTTATATTCTATTTCTGTTTAAAATTATAAAATTAAAAAGAATTTTCTAAAAATCCTCCCGTCTTTTAAAATCCATCATCTAGTGAGGGGGAGCTAAGAAAGAAATAAAATTTATTTTGCCTATCAGATAACATTATTTGACATCATCAAAAAGGGGGAGATTATTGCAATCTAGGACCCCTAGCACTTGATTTTGATGATGATAAATAATATTGACTAAATTAATATATTCTTCATTGAAAAATATAAATGTTTATTTTTCTCTGTAAGCACTAACATTTTAGGTAAGATACACACTGCTCAAGACTGGTGGAGACTCATGACTGGGTAGAATAGGATGTAAAAGAATTTGTATTTTATTTTCTTTAATTTTTATTTGTTAAGTCTGCCATAAAAGAGTGTATGTAAATGGAGTGACCATGCACACACACACAGAGGGAGTGTTTTTTTTTAAGTTAAAATTTAAAAAAAAAAAAGAAATTATATTATACGATTTTTCATCGTACCGTATGATTTACCATTAAAACTCAGGCTTAACGGCTAATTTTAACTAATTAGTTTGTGAACTGATCGTACTGTACAATTTATTTCAACCTGAAAACTCTAGCCACCAGCATAGTCTAGGTAAGACTTTAAATTTAATTTTTTGAACTAATCGTATCGTATGATTCTAATCGTATTGTACGTTCATTTAAAATCTTGCCAAATTTATCCCCCATAACCAGGCAATTAAATCTTAGTTTCTTAATTACTGTCATTTATACTATATGAAGTGTATAGTGCGGGACAATGTATAAAGATGATTTCTTTCATCCTAGAGGTCATCCCGTATGAATAGGTGAAAATAAAATGATCGTCTAGTATAATTTCTTGATCGTACTGTACAATATTCATAAAATTTATGAACTATTCATCTACCTTCGTACTGGATGGAACTAATTTTGATCTGATTGTACTGTACGATATTGGATGGTACTGTACGAACATCATCATCCAAATTGAATCATTAGGGTTTTCTGAAGCCTAATTTAAAAAGGAGTTTTTCTTATTCAGTGAGGTTATTATTGAGGTTGTTATTGATAGAGGAGGGAACTCTTGAGAGGGAGCTTTTGAAGAGATCTAGGGTTTGTGAGAGGAAGGAGAAGGTGATCTTGAGCGTGAGGGAGAAGGAGTGGGAGGGGATTACACAATTGTTCCGAGCTAGCTGCATGCTTGCTCCTCTTATGGCCTTGGTGAGTCTTGTGGAAGCTCTCTAGGGAGAGAGGCTTCAAGGTCAACGTCCTCGAGGTACTCTGCCTTCTCCAAGAGAGAGAAAAAGGAGAAGGTCTGCTGCCATCACCAGGAGGGTGGCATAGCGTCTGGCACTCCGCCACACCGGGGAAGGTGAAAGTGAGTCTTGTAAAGACTTCTCTACCATACTGTGGGAGCAAAAGGAGAGTCAACTTTTAGTAGTGCAACTCTCAAAGTGGAGAACTCCGGGGAGTGAACGTTGGTCACTTAGCAAAAGGAGAGTCAACTTTTAGTAGTGCAACTCTCAAAGTGGAGAACTCCGGGGAGTGGACGTTGGTCAAGTGAACGAACCACTATAAAAATTTCTTGTGTGCTTTTTCTATTTTTTCACATTTCAGTTTTCATGCATTTATTTACTGTTTTGACTGCATGGTGAAAATTTTGAATTTAGCTTTTTATTATTATATTTGAAATTGTATCACCACTATCGTAATTATGAACGAATCATTAGCTTCTACATTTGATTGGTTAAGTTATTATTTTAAAAAAATCCATAAAAACTAGAACTTTGGTTTAGGATTCAATTTTAAAATACTAATTCCCCCCCCCCCCCCACCCCCCATAGTCTTGGCGCACATCGAACTTTTATCAAAGGCTAGGTGGTCTTCCAGAACTTGTGGGCGAGGAGGTGCCTAACAAGGAAGAAAAATAAATTAAAATTATTATGCATACTCTCGGCAGTCCCGATCTTACCTCTTAGGTCATTAGAGTTTCTAGACTAAAAATTTTAAGTAATTTAGGTAAAGAAACATTTTTATCGTACTCTCATGAGCCTCCGATCAGATTCCAGGCTAAAATAAAACTCGGCATGCAAATCACCAAAAATTTAAGAAAAGCAGGCAATCCTATATGTAAGCAAAAAAAATCAATCAAATCAATAATTTAATTAATTAATTAAATATCCATAGGTGAACTGCCTATTTATTGTAATCCAGAATTTACATAAACTAAAAGTGGTCGGGCACCACTGACAGCATACTCGAATTCTAATCCTCGGATTGATGCAAGTTGACTTTAGTAGGATACTCTTTTTCTTCAACTCCTCATCATCCTCAGATTCATTGTACTTAGATACCAAAATAAAATAAAAAAAACTTTCAAGGAAGTTATTCTTTTTTCACTCTCGGTATTAAAATTATTTAAACTTAGGCTTCCAAATGGAAAAGCATTGCTCCCCTGAGGGGTATCCTTTCATCTTTGGAATCCAATTATTGATACATGTATGCCGACTCAAATATGTAACTTTCACAACTCGATACTTTGAATAAATTACAATAATATTAAAATGAAGAATTAAGACTCTCTTGCAAGGTTATCCTAAACATTTGAAATCAAATAAATCCCAAGTAGTTTATATATATGTGTAGTAAAAGGTAAATCACACTTGGTCATATTCTTATTTATTTGGGTGCTAAGTAACGAAGCACCTGTATAAAATTTTATTAATTTAAATCATTATTAATTTAGCCCCTTGTATTGTCCTATACGAGCATGGCCACGTATAGAAAATTCTGTGAGCAACCATATCAGGCCTAACCTAAGTGCAAACTATCGCCCATCACATCAATTTATAGATTATAGTTAAAATAAGTAAATACTCACATAAATCAATTTTTAATCACTGCATGCCATAAAAACTCAAAAAATCTATCACATAGTAGTAAAAGTAAATACCGGGCTAGCCTAACTATGTTGCTTGGATATATCATAAACTGGATAATCTGTTGAAGTTATATAATGTTTAGGTTTCTTAAAGGTTAAAGAAGGAATTAATATTTGAGTTTAAATATTAATGTGTTAAAGCTTAATTTAGATAAACTTTACTAGTTAAATGATTACTACATTTGTTGGTCATCGAGACCGTGAAGTTTATACCTTCCTTGGGGCTAAGCTAATAGCCTCTTAGGCCTAGGTTACCTACTAGTAACTGATGTAGATTAAGTTAATTTAATTGGTTGAGGGTTAAGGGTTGATAAATTTTAATCAAATTGATTGATTACCTATTTAAATAATTAAATTAAGATTTTTTGGAATTTTAGGGTTAATTATTGAATTTTGGAATTATTAAAGTTATTCAATCATGTTAATTAAAGAGTAGAAAGTTGACTTTAAAAATTAAAATAATTTTTAAATATTTAATATTTTTCTTAAATATTATACCTTAAGATGAGTAATCATACTTTGACTTTGCTCAATTTAGAATTTTCTACATTAAGTTGTGATTTTCCAAAGTTTTGACCTAGTTTTGAGCTACGGTTGACTGGAGTTAACTTTTTGACTTCAACTTAATTTTGGATATTTGATATTTTTAAAAAATACAAGATTTTAATTAGATTTGAATGGCTTTGAGTTTAATTAAATTAATTTTTTTTGGAATTATTGGTGATTTTCCAAAGTTTAGGTGTTTTGGATTTTCTAAAATTGCCTAATTAAGGGGATTCTAGATTTTAATCTAAATCAGTCCCAAACCTCTTGGAGTCACCAATAAAGGTCAGAAATGACCTAAGGGGGATGTTTCTAAATATTTACTAATTTTTTTGAATTTTTAAATATTTTTAATTAATCAATCTAATTAATTATCAATTTTCCACAAAAATTAAATTAATACTAAATTAGTGGTCTGATCATGGGGATTTTATTTTTCATGGATTAAGGTCTTAATTATCAGCAAGTAGAGTCCTTATATGTATTTTTAGGATTTAATATGAATTAAATATAAATCAATTAAATTTCTAAGTCAAATCTAAGGAGCGATTTTGGGGTTCCTAGTTGGTGAATCAAATGGATTCCATTTCTAGTGAAATTTGAACCATGAGATCACTTGATTTCAAGGTCCAATCCCTCTAAATTTGGGCCCAATTGAAACTCTCTATGGTGATCAACCAAACCACCAAACGTAACCTCTAGGTCACCTTAAAAAATTCCTAGGTCACCATCCTAAGCTTGGACTGGGATGAAATCAGTGACTCTAAACTCCCTATCCTAAGCATAATTAACATACAAAAGATCAAGCCCTAGATCCCATTGGGAAGGTCATTAAAGCAATTTGAAATCAAGTGCCAAACCATGACCATTGATCTTAAATTGACTAAATTGTGCCCTTAAACAATTCAAACAGGGTGGATAAAATCTGGACATATCAGATACATACCTAAATTCAATTCCCCAAAAGTCTCAAGCTATGGGGAGTTCAATCCTAAGAGAAATGACTAAAATAACCCTAGTATAATTACTAAAATTGACTAAGTTGCATGCAAAACAATAGCTTGAGACCATAGGAATTTTGAAGATCTACATGAGATCTTTCCAATGAGCCTAAGAGCACTTAAATTAGTCAGGTGGATTGCGAGATATGATTTTTTGAAGTTTCCTATAATTTTTGAATTAATTAAATTCAGATTTACACAGTCAAGTTGCGCTTTTAAATGCAGCTCAATCTAATTGGCTGGGCAATGATTGCTGTTGACTGTGTAAGGCAGGATTGATTACAGCTATTTGATTATTTATTGAGCAATTGTGATTAAACGGGATCTAATCCAAACCATTAATTGAAATAAATGGCTAGGATTGTGTCTTCAACCTCCCACATGAACCCAAAGCTATAAACATTCTCTGGTGTGATCTAATAGATCCTGCTGGTGAACTCCTTCAAAATTATACAGGAAGGATCAGGACGGTGAGGACTTTTAATCCAACGGTGGAAATTTGATGGATTGGAAGTTCTCTTCACACCGAAGGATGGCCTTAGGTATGAATTCAGGTGAATGGTGGATGGATTACGCTGGAGCTCGCTCAAATTGCTAGTCGGAGAGGGCAAGGAAGTTGGGGATCGAGACAAAAATGCTTAAGGAGCTCTGGGGCATATTTTTGAAATGCTAGAATCGAATTAGGACGTCTGGGGTAAATGCCCTATTCAAGCTTTGGCCATGGCAATGGATGGTTGTGATCAGTCGAAGGAGCCATGGGATGCTTGCCAATTGGAATGGGACATCCTCAGGAAGTCGTCTAAGCACAAAGGAGGCGAGTCCAAGGACTGAGGAGGACTTTAGCTAGTTCTAATGAAGGGGGGACCACCGGAGCTCATTTTTATTTACTTCAGCCACTACCGGCCAATGGCTGGGTTAGCCTAATTCCAAACCCAAGTTGACCCAAGGGTTGGGTAAACTAGAGAAGGTGTGTTAGGTCATGGGGGACCTAATGCCATTATTGGTTCGATTCAATTTGGCTTATGGTGGAATGTGGCTCAAGTGAGACATCTCTTTGGGCACTTGGGTTAATCCAAATTGCTAACCCAAGTGGGCCCAAGGCTTGGGTCCACCCAAGGGTCCAATGGGTAGTCCTAGAGGTTTGAATTAGCTTGGGAAAGCCTTGGTCAAAGGGTTTGAATGGGTAGAAGTGTATGGGAGGTTTGGTCAAACTTAGTTGACTTGGTCAACCAAGTTGACCAAGTGTTGAGGTTTAGGTTTATTGAGTTCAAACTAATCATATGAACTCAATTGAAGTGGTCCCAAGTCAAGAAGAAGTCATTTGGTTTGAAATGGGTGTTTAAACCCTTAAGGGCCACTTTGGCCAACCATGGTTGACTTGGTCAACTAGGTCAAATCAAAGAGTGGCTTTGGGTCCAATGTATTTCTAATGATGTTTAGGAGTCATTGGGATAGGTTTTGAAGATTGATATGGTTGAACTATGTTGACTTTTGGGGAAAAGGCCAAAAACCCTTTAAAGGGTATTTTGGTCATTTTGACCCTTGGTCAACACTGAGTCAAACTGGGTCCAAAAAAGTGTGGATTACTGATCAACAAGTCATAGAAAAGGCCATGGATATGGTTAGAAGGTTTGGAAAGAGTCCTAAGGTCAAATTCGACTGAATGGCAAGTCTAGTGGCACAGGGTGAAAATATTTGAAGTTTTGCAGACTCTGGAAATCAATCCGATTTCTAGGGCTAGAGGCCTCAGAATGAACTTAAATTTGGTGGGTTAACCTTACATACATATCTAAACAAAATTTAATTGATAGACAGCAAAATAGAGGCCATTTGACTGGCTTTCAAGGTGGTACCAAAAACCACCTAAAACGGCTTCAAGAACTTAGTCCTAAACCTTGAGATTTGGTCTGGAAACTTGGATTTGGATTGGAATTTGGACTTGAATGGTTGAGTTTGAATTATTCACATTATTGACAATCAAATGAATAATTGAGATTGATTGGCTATTATTTGAAGGTTGATTGAAAGTTGGTGGAAGGCTGGACGATAGATTGAATTGGAAGGTTTCATTGGATTTGATTAGACTTGGATTTGGTTTTGACTAAGACCTTTATGATTGAGAGGTGGACACCTTCCAATATTTAGGTCACCAGAAAGAAACCCAGTTAGGTACCAGTGGCCTCATATAGAAATGAGGTCAATAGTGATATACAAGGCTTTTAATGGGCGATTTCTCGAAGATGACCCTTAATCATGTGGAGGACTACCAAAACTCCAAACATAGCATATTTTCTTTAAGACTTGGGGATTCAATGCAACTCAGGGAGTTACTTGATCATTTACAAAGAGCCAAAGCAAGATGAATAATAAGCCTACCATTAGGAACATGAAGAAAACTTGATGATGAACTTTTGTTTAGATTACATTCTTGTTTCAGCATATATATATATTCATACGTAAATTATCAAATCATGGGAAAGAGTAATTATAAATAATATTATTAATAACTAATAATAATTTAATAATTAATTTATTTTCACAAAGCCTATCTGATTAGCTAAGGCTATATATATATATACATAGTTTGCTGAAATGATAGGATTATTACTGATTAAAATCAAATTTTGGAGTTCTTCCAAAGGTGTGGAAACTTGGTGGCAAACACAGAAAAAAGAGACTTAGTTGTCTTCTTCAACTTATCTCTTTAATGATTTATATTTTATCTAATTTAATTTCACTTATATTTATTAATTTCTTACTTTATAAATATTGAACTACTATCCCTCCATCTCTCTATAAAATTTCTCAAGTTTTCCTACACAAAAACCAGATCAAAAGTCATATCTTGAAGTGGTTAGCTAAGCCTTGCTCCAATATAACCTAGTCTTCTTCCACAAGTTTTTTGTCCATTAAAACCTTTTGAAAATTTGAGATAACCATTAGATATAATATAATTACATCCCTTTATTACTTTAATAATTTTTCTAACCTTTTAGGAGCCCAACCTCTCCCCCCAATATAAAACATTTAATTTAAGGTGTTGTCAAGATTGTCATGAAATAAAATCTAAAAGTTTACCAAACATCTCAAAAAATCACAAAACTTTTTAAAACGTTAATAGCTGCCTCCCTCTAAGGTTTCCAAGTGATTTCAAGTCTTAAAATCACCTATATAATCCACACTAAAGGCCTAATGTCAATCTTGAATTTTCTATCCCTGGTGTTGTCCTCACTTTGCCAACTCATAAATTTTTCTTTACACATTTTACCCCTGCAAAACTCTCGATGCTTCTACACATTCAATAACACGTTTTGAAGCCTTGAAAGCTATTTGTAATACTTTAAGAGGCCAACCTCTTTAGTCCTCCACCAAACATTATCGGGACATAATAAAAGAGAATTCATAATGTTAGGTATATTCTATGAAAAGCAAAGAAAACCTAAAGATTATTCATAACTCAAGTAATCAAATCATGTGAGTAAACTAAGCAAATTAATTTTTTGTGAATTCAAGAAAATAAAGTTTGCCAGAAAAAATCAAGCATAGAGCAAAAATAATTAAAATTATATTTTATTGAGTCTTTATTATATGTGTATAGAATTAGAAATTAGAAGATAAAACACACAGAAGAGGTTTAAGCTAAAATAAAAAAATTATTAAAATAATTAATACAAAGTGATAATAAATGATTGTAATGTATAATATAGATCATTTCAAACACGAGTAAAAGACTCAGGGTATTTATTTAGGCATTAATATTGAATAATGATAAATTGGTTTGTATCTTTTTTTCACTTTTATCATATTGCACCACAATTTTATTTTTGTGCTGAGAGGAAAATTTGTATAATGATTAATTTCTCATGTGATGTAAATTCTTGGACTTTGCTCTTGATCATTTAAGCTTATTGTGGTGTTAGCTAGTTCCATATAAACAAAGAGTTCTTTGTTTTTTTTACCATTGGACTAGAAATATCTTGCCATATTGTGATATCCAATTTCTAGTGAAAAAGAAAGGAAATATATAAAAAAATTATTTACTATTTTGACTTATTCAAAATATTTAATGTTATGAAATTTATTTCCATATTTCAAAATGACAACTAATTAAACACCTCTTGTTTTTGATGTACAGTTCATCTAAGATTAACTAAGGAAGATTAAAATTTTATTAAGATAGTTAAGTCTATATTATTATTAAGTTACGATAATTAGCCATGGTAGTTAATCTTTTTTAAAAGTTTTCCTAAATGTTTCAATAATTAAAAGTAGAATATGCAGCCCATTAGAGATAGGAAGACACGAGTCTTTTTATAGCTACAAAGGGCATATAAGGACCCTTAAATGAGGATATCTCATGAACAAATAGCTAGAAAATAATTAGTTTAAATGATGCCATATGATAGACTAAAGTTTTGTTTGGGATAACTTTCTTTTAGCTTTCTAAAGCAGCTTTCCAGTACAAACTTTTTAGTTTAAAAAAAAAATTTATACTAAAAACTGCTTTAAGAAGTAGTAAGAAAACAACCCCAAACAAAGAATCAATACTTGCATATACCTAAGAAGAATAGAGGATATCTCTTGCACTGGAGCTCTTTTATAAGATAATTTATAAATCAATTAATTTCTGTAGTAATAAAACATTAACTATTATTAATAAGGTTTTTATTAACATAACTCTAATTAAGTTGAAGGGCATGAGATAACATTAATTAATTAAAGTATAAATAATATTTATTAAGAATAATTCATATCTAACTTTTAATTATGATTGAATGATGAGTTATGCAAATAAACATAAGCCAAAAAACATTTTCTAAATTTCTCTTAGCTTATGTAGCTTGTGCTTTCACCGACCAATGGCCTAAGCCCACCTAATCGCTTAGCCTAGTTTCACTTAGGGCCCATTTGGTTGGAAGTAAAGTGGGTGAAAAATATTCCTTTTAAAGGGGTTCTGAAACTATTGGTGTTGGGTCAGTTCAAAAAGGAATGTATTGTGAAGTAAACCAAATGTAATGTAAAGTATTATAGCTCATTTTGTAGGTAAAGTAAACTTGCCAAATTTTGAGTGAATACCTTTTTCAATTAAAATCCAAGTGGCCTTCATCGCCACCTTCTATTGTGACCTGCATGCTGCTTGCCACTCCCAACCATTTGCTACCCTACCCAACCACCCCCATAGATGCCGGCTGACCGCCACTGCCACACTACCTATCAGTCACCCCACGACTTAATGCAAGCCACCATCATCGCCACATGCCAGCAACCACCCCACTATCGGCCAACTGCCAACTAGCCACCCAGCCATTGGCACCATGGCTGGCCACCCACCCCGATGCCATATGTTGTCGACCATCCCAGATCCAACCACCCTGATAACAACTCACCGTAGGCCACCACCACTAGTGTTGTTCACTGACTTCTACCCTATTTGGACTATACATTGCATTCATTCTTACTTCAAACGAAATAAAAAAATTAATCTCATGCATCCCTTTTACACTTATCCAAACCACTCCAAAATATTACTTTTACATGGCATTCCTTTTACACTATTCCATTGACATTGCATTCTTTTTTCAAACAGCCCCTTAGTTGATTAACAAAATTTAGGCCCAAACTATACAAATTCTAAAAGTCAATTAATGTCCTCGATAAGTGATTTTTCTCATTCCATAAATATTGCGTGCAGCTATGGAGCCTCAAGATTGCACAAGATTTACTCTGAGCAAATGATTGGTATTGTCCCCATTTCAAATAGAGATTACGAGTTCACACCTACCCCAACCCTAAAATAAAGAAAAATAAGCAAAAATAATAATAATAATAATAATAATAACAGAAATTATAATGATGAACTAGTTTACCAATGCTTAAAACTTTCAACAAACTGATCCTTGATTTATAACCATGGTCATATATATTAACCATTAAAAATTATGATTCGGTTCTCCTTAGATTGGACAAAAACCAATCAGAGCTAAGTTTGAAATTCCGAAATTAAAAAATGCAAGGCCAACTACAAAAAAGTTTTGCCATAGAAAAGTAGAAGCAGCTCATTTCGTTTAACAAATAAGAATCAATCTCTATTTGGCTAATCAATGCCACCACTTCTCTTTTTTTCATTTTCGAATCCTTATTCTACTTTTTCAACGCACAAACCAACTCCAAAAAGTGATGTGAAGCTGAATACGACCAGTAAAGCAATTCGTGCTGTATATTGTGAATTGAGGATAAACTCAACTGAACAAGCCAATATTATTCTATGATTTCTCTATTGAAAGTAACAAAAGGTTCTCTACCAGCTGGATATGCTGTTGGCTAGAAGCCAAGCATTGTCCCCCAACATCAGTGGAAATGAAAAAGGAAATCAATATCTGAATAATCATCAATGAGCACTTTGATGTGGTTATCAAGTTATCACAGCTGTGTAGGTTCACAAGCTGAAAATGATTATATGGAAATAAAATATCAATATGTCCTTATTGCTATGCTTAATCATGCATTGACATGAGCTTTATGAAATAAAAGAAGAAGTTTATGTATAATCCTAGTTCATTCATAATTAGACAAAGGGTGTTTAACAAAGAAATATTTCCATTGAAGTTCATTTACCTCTGGAACCTGATGAATGAACATGTTCACAATGCCAGATTTGGGAGTTACTGACGAGTAAAGGCAGCCACCACTTAATTGTCACCCGACACATTTTTCAGAGAAAAAATTGAACAGAACCAAATCAAGTGTTCCAACATATCAAAGCTTACAGCACAAATTGTCATACTGAAAATTATTCAACTGAAAATGAAGAAATCAGATTAAGTGAATGGAAGTGTTCATTGGAATGTATACTATGTCCAAATTGGAGTCTCTAGCAATTCTTTGATCATTGCAACAAATTCTAAAACACCTTCAGTTATTATGAGCAAAATAAAAGCAGAATGAAACTCTTTAAAGAGCAATAAATTAATGCCAAGAAAATTGTTTGTGCCAAGAAAATGTTAGCGGTGTGACAACCGACTAAATTGTTAGTTACAGAATGCGTTTATTTAAATTGCAAAAAATGAAAAGAACAAGACCATGCGTAACAGTATTGAAGTTCTAAATGTGCATTAATATGGTATTGAAGTTTCTAGCTAAGGATTAATCCAGCTTGAATACAAAAGTTGTTGTCCTCATGTGTTTGAATTTAAGGTCATATCACTTGAAGTTAGATTAACCTGCACAGCTTAGTTGTGACAAGTGAGAATAGTAGTAAACGGCAAATAGTATATTTGAGGCCACTATGGTTGATAAAGAGCTACCAAGGCTAACCAAGCTTAGTTTATGCAACAAAAACCTGAGGATGGCGAACCATTGATAATATAAAGATATAGTGAGTCAAATAAGAAGATCAAACTCATCATAATGACATTATGCTTTTACGTCAATGTCTTCCATGAGGTCAAATAGAACTGTTCAGGATTTATCATCTGATTTTGGGGCACTTTGTAGGATAGCACATCCTTGATTGTAATGCTACGCAACTGTAACACCAAAATGAATAAGTAGTGCCGTAGAGGCCAAGTTTTTTACTGCATTTAAGTGAAGATATGAGGCTTATTAATATAAACATGTAGTGGAAAACTAAGCATATTGAGGAAGAAGGTACAGTTAAAGATCGGAGCATATGTTCACAAATAGTCAAATTAACACAAATACTGCAGAATAACAGAGAAGAAGAAGGTTTAGAACTGGGTCCACATATATATTCTTATAACCTATTGGCAAACATATTGAAATATATGATGATAAGCATATGCTAAGATATTCAATTCGTATTACAAAATAAAAGTATAACGGTAGCATGCTTAGGTATTTGCAGTTCATTTGTCCTTTAATTTTTTTTTTAAAGAATATTTATCCTTTAATTTGATTTTGAAGAATAACTTCAGCATCCTTTTGACTAAATTGCCGCAAAATTCGTGCTTTTTGTTAAAATCGTGATTAAATGGATTAGCCATATATGAAGATCCATCACACAAACAAATAAATGAGGTGTAGCTTTTATAAGAGACACCAAAATTTTTACGTGGAAACTCCTGAAAAGGCGAAAAAACCATGGGGCTTTGCCCAGTTTGAATAAATCCACTAGTATTAGCAGTTGATTACCAATGAGGCCCTTCATTGTGGGGGGGAGGCCTTAGCTCGATGTAGCAAATATACATCATATAAAGTACATTACATGATGAGAGTTAAAAAAATAGTGTTGGTCTGTTTGTTTGGTCAGTAGTGTTGCATCTTAGATTTCAAATCTATGTTTGTATATCATATGAGTTTTTGATAATACCAAAATATCAGTGTGTTGATTATGGTTTTCTCCTAACATATATTGGATATATTTGATCTGTGTTATTTCTGTCTACTAACTTTTCAGAGAAATCATACTCCAGACTGCTAAAGTATTCAAGACCGATTAGATTAGAGGTTGTTGTAATTTGAGTCTGTACTTTTTATTTTTCATGAGTCTGAGAGAGTGTGATTGTAATTGGGTAACCGTGTACACACATACTGGGGGAGTGAGATAAAACTTGAATTTTTAAAACTAATCATACTATACGATTCCATGATCATACGGGACGATTTGTACTGAGTATCCCTCCATAACAGAGTTGATTGAATCACGACTGGAAAACTTTTCTAAGTATATTTCATATAGTACGAAATGCATTTGTCCCGGAGGTCAATCAGAGTATAAAATGGGGTTCATACCGATTCGTCCCGTACGAGCTTGTCAAATTTTTGACAGATCGTACAGTATGAAATTGGTTCATCCTGCAGGTCAATCAAAGAACGAAATCAGTTCGTCCTATATGAATACAACAAAATTTGAACTGATCGTACTGTATGAAGTGGGTTCGTACAGACGCCGATCAGAGTACGAAATGGGGTTTTTACACGATCGTACAGATGAAAGGGTGCATTCTTGAACTGATCGTACTGTATGAAATGGGTTCGTATAGACTCTGATCAAAGTACGAAATTGGGTTCATACACTTTCATATAGACAAAAGTCTCATTTTTTTGAATTGATTGTACTGTACGATCAGGGATCGTATAGACGCTGATCAGAGTACGAAATGAGATTCGTACAACATCGTACAAGATATTTTATACTGTTTATACGTACGAAGTACGATCCAAGTCCGTCAAACTTAAAATTTTCAGTTTTTTGGATGATTTATTTTGTCTTGTGTATATAAGGGTCCTAAAAACTGACTTCCTACACTCTTGCTTCAAAAATTCTCTTGAGTGTGACTTAGGAGTGTACTTGGGAGAGTATTTAGAAAGTGAAGATTGAGAGATCTTGTAAGAGGGATTTGTGAGGAGATTCACAATGGTGCCCAATAGTTAGGATCTCTTGCTTGTTCTTCATAGTTCTTCCCTACTTCCTTGAAGGATTTTGAGAAAATATTTTCAAAGGAGTTCCGGTACTCTACTGTCACCAGGAGGGTAAAAAAGGATGACGATACTCTGCTGACACCAGGAAGGTATGAAAGGAAGTAGGTACTTTGTCGACACTTGGAGGGTGTGAAAGGAAGATTGGTACTCTGCCATCACCAGGAGGGTAAGAAAGGACGGTAGGTTCTCTGCCTTCACCATGAGGGTGAAAAAGGATGACGGTTCTGTGCCGCACCAGGTTGGTGGAAGAGAGGTTATTGTAAGGGCTTCTCCGTCTTACTGTGGGGGCTAAAAGAGAGTCACAAGTGTTTAGTGCAATACATGGAGAAGGAGTTTCTAAGGAGTGGATGTATATCTTTTTGGGCCGAACCACTATAAAATATGGTGTTTTCTGTTCTTTACATTTTTATCTCATTTTTATTTTCCACATTTTTAATTTTTTTGTGGTTGAAACATAATTTTCAAAAAATTTATTGTTGTGCTCAAAATTACTTAAATCAGTTTTAAAATTACCAAGAGATTTTTAAAATTATCATTTTACCCCCGCTCTTGGTTAGCCTTAGGACAATTGCTTGGGTTTAACAACTTACTGAAAATTTATAGGTGGTATTAGAGCCTACTTTCAAAAATTAAGGTTTAGACAAATTTTTGAAATGATCATGGCTACTTTTGGAAACCATAACAAACCTGAAGGATATTCGATCACTAACCCCCGTTGTTTGATAAAATCCCTTTCGATTTTTGGAAAATACGTATGTCTACGTTTCTTCAATTGCTTGACTATCACATTTGGATTTTAGTATAAGAAGGTTACACTAGTCCCACTATACTTGTTGATGGCATAAGAGTTGAAAAACCTTTTAATGAGTGGATTATAGAAGAAAGAGAACTAGCTCAATTAAATGTTAAATGCTTAAACAGTTTTTTTTTGTGCACTGAAATCAAAGGACTATATGTGTTTCAACCTATAAATCTGGAAAAGAAATAAAGGATAGAATTTGCATTATATATAAAGGAACAAATAAGGCGAAACAATCTAGATTGAATATTCTATTACACAATTATGAACTTTTTTACATGAAACCGAATGAGTCAATCAGTGACATAAACACTCGTTTCACATAGATAGTCACCTCATTGCATGCTTTAGGTAGGGAATTAATGAATGCTGAAAAAATAAATAAAATTCTTCATTATTTGCCTACTGCTTATGATGCAAAGATAACTACTATAACCAAATCAAAAGACTTAAATCTTTATTCTGTTGACAATTTTCTTGGATCACTAATTGCTTACGAGCAAGGAGTGACTCAAAGATAGATTATTACAGGAGACAAACAAAAGGAGAAAAATATCGCATTAAAAGTGGATGACTCAGAGAGTGATAAGTCATGACCTGAGGATGATGAAGATATGACGAGGCAATTCAAAAGTTTCCTGAGAAGGAAGCAAAGGAGACGTTAGTAGTGGAACAATGGTAAGTTCCATAAAAATGCTAAGACTTCTAATGAAGTAACTTTTTATGAATGCAGGAAGCCAAGACACATCAAATCTAATTGCCCAAATCTCAAAGCTAATCCTAGCAAGGAGAAGGTTGAGGAGAAAACAAATATGAAGAAGGGAAAGAAGAGATTGTATAAAGCATTTTAGACAGATTCAACTTCAAATTCCTCAGAAATAGAAGTAGAGGAGGAAGTCACAAACTTGTGTTTAATAGCCGAAAAGCTTGATCAGTCAGATCAAGAAGAGGTATGTGACTTAACCTATGATGAATTATTTGATGTTTCTGAGAAAATTCATACTGCATGTAGAAAACTTAGAAAATAGCATGCTAAGTTAAACATAAAGTTTTAGATATACAAAAAGAGCATGAAATTCTTAGGAAAGATCACACATTAATTGATAGCAACCATATGAGCTTATTGGATGAATTTGATTATTTAATCAAAAAACATGAACTTTTGTAATCTTCACACACTTAACTTGAAAATGATTGTAAATTTTTTTTGGAAGAAGTAGAACATAGAGAGATTGATTTAAAAATGGAAATATCAATGTTGGAAAATAGAAACTCATATCTAGAATTGAAAATGAAAGCTATCATAGAGAATAGACCTACACCCACACTTGAACAATTCTATGAGTCTAAGTAAAAGGATATGAGTTTAGGACCTAGGAAAAGATCTTACAAAGCATATAGACTGGTAAACCCTTTTCCTTGATTGAAATGCTTTTCATGTGGAATTATTGGGCATATTTCCCACACATGTATTATTCATCATAGAACACATCTAGTGTTGAGACCAAAGATGCATAAATCACAGAATATCACATATACATTTGGTTTATCATTACCAAGAGGTAAACCCAAACTTGTTTGGGCTCCCAAGTCTAATGTTTGATCTTTTTGTAGTGACGTATTCATACATGACCTCGTGAGAGCAATTGGTACTTGGACAGTAGATGTTGAAAGAACATGACTGGAGATTAAAATCAATTTATAATGCTCAAAGCTAGGAATGGAGGTAAGGTAACACTAGGAGATAATACCACTAAGAGAGTGGTAGGTACAGGTATGATTGAAAAGTTGAATAATTTTTTTCATTAAAAATGTCTTATTGGTAGAAGCTTAAAGCATAACTTATTGAGTATTAATCAACTATGTGATAAGGGGTATAGTGTAAATTTTTTTCCTACTAGCTGCATAATAAGCCAAAATGGAGTTGATGTTTTGCATGGAATTAAGGTAAATAATGTGTACATGCTTGATTTGAACTTTATTAAATCTTCTAATGCTTTTTATCTCAAAATAATAACTGATGAATCATGGTTATGACATAGGAGGCTTTGTCAAGTAAACATGAAAAATTTAAGGAAAATTACCCAAAAAGAATTGGTTAGAGGAATAACTAAACTAGACTTTACTAAGGATCACCTGTGTGAGGCATGTCAATTTGGAAAATAGGTGAAGTCCTCCTTTCATTCCATTAAGGATCTTAGAACTAGCAAACCATTGGAAATCATTCATATGGATCTTTTTGGACCGGTTAGCACTATAAGTCTAGGAGGTAAAGCTTTTGGATTTATAATAGTTGATAACTTTTCAAGATTCACTTGGGTTAAAGTCTTATCTCATAAGAGTGAATCATTTGAAGAATTTAATATTTTTTATACTTAGATTCAGAGAAAGTTAGGGTATAAAATTATTTCAATTCATAATGATCATGGAGGAGAATTTAAAAATAAAAAATTTTAAGATTTCGAAGATTTTTGTAAAGAGAAAGGAATTGGTCACAATTTTTAGCACCTAGGACCCCTCAATAGAATTGGGTAGTCAAAAGAAAGGCTAAAATATTGATAGAAGCCTCTATAGCCATGTTAGTAGAATACTCACTTCTAAATTTTTTTTTGGTTGAAGTGGTTAGCACAGCATGTTATTTTCAGAATAGGGTGAATATTAGATCCAAGTTGAATAAGACACCCTATGAACTTCTTAAGGGGAGAACACATAATCTTTCACATTTGCATATTTTTGGATGCAAGGTGTTCATTCATAATAATGGTAAAACTCCTTTAAAAAAATTTGATCCAAACTCTGATAAAAGAATTTTTCTTGAATATTCTAATGTTGGAAAATCATATATGGTGTTTAACAAGAGAGCTTTGGTAGTTGAGGAGACCATACATATAGTTTTTGATGAATCTGATATTTTGGAAGAGCTAAGGTTGGAAGAAGATCATATTAAAAATATCTCCTGAGAAATTGAAAAGACAAAGTTGGAAGAAAAGGCTGAGATGGAAAACCCTTTGCCTAGAGAATGGAAATTTTCTAAGAGTCACCATAAGGAATTGATTTTAGGTGAACCTAGTGAGAGTGTTAGAACTATGCATGTAATTAGCAAAGAAGTGAATCATTCTACTTTTATATCGATGATTGAACCCACTAATATAAATCAAACACTTTCGGATGAATTTTGGATTTTGGCCATGTAAGAGAATTGAATCAATTTATAAGAAATGATGTTTGAGAGTTGATTGAAAAGCCTAAGGATGAAAGTGTTATTGGAACCAAGTGTGTGTTCAAAAATAAAATGAATGATTCAGGAGTTGTGATTAGAAACAAGGCTAGATTGGTGGCCAAGGGGTATAATAAAATAGAAGGGATTTTTGAAGAAACTTTTGCCCCTGTAGTCAGACTTGAAGAAATTAGAGTTTTGTTAGCCTTTACATGTTTTAAAGGTTTTAAATTATATCAAATGGATGTTAAAAGTGTCTTTCTGAATGGGGTGATACAAGAGGATGTTTATGTTGAGCAACCTCCAGGAAGATTTTAAATTCCCTAATCATATTTTTAAATTGAAAAAGGCATTGTATGGACTGAAACATGCACCTAGGGTATGAGAGGTTAAGTACTTTCCTATTAGAGAGATCATTTTGTTAAAGGAAGTGTGGACACCACTCTCTTTTTGAAAAGGATAAGAGATGATATACTCATTGTCCAAATATATGTTGATGATATCTTGTTTGGATCAACTGATAAAATACTTTAAGATGAATTTTTAAAAATAACAAGTAGTGAATTTGAAATGATTTTGATGGGTGACTTGAGTTACTTTCTTGGTTTTTGCATAAAGCAAAGTGAGGAAGGAATATTTCTCAATCAGTTGAAGTATGTTAAGGATATCCGCAAAAAATATGAAATGGATAATGCTAAACTAGTAACTATACCAATGAGTTTTTCAGTGCAGTTAGATATAGACCCTAAAGGAAAATCTATTGATCAAAAGAAATTTAGAGGAATAATTGGATCATTACTTTACTTGATAGCAAGCAGACTAGATATAATGTTCAATGTTTGCCTATATGCTAGATTTTAATCTGATCCAATGGAATCACATTTGACAGTAGTTAAAAGAATATTGAGATATCTTTTGGGAAATTAAAACTTAGGGATTGTGTATCCTAAACACAGCTCTTCTTTTGAGATAATTGGATATTCTAATTCAGATTTTACAGGATGTAGGGTAAATCTGAAAAGTACTTTTAGAACTTATCAATTCATTGGAAATTCTCTAGTTTCTTTGTTCAGTAGGAAACATAATTCAATAGTCCTTTCTACTACTAAAGCAGAATACATTGCCTTTAGTAGTTATATGGCACAGGTTCTGTGGTTAAAATAATAATTGATTGACTTAGGATTTTCTATTGACACAATTCTTATATTCTGTGATAATACTAGTGATATTTGTATTTCAAATAATCCTATTCAACATTCTAGAACCAAGCATATAGATATAATGCATCACTTCATTAGAGATCATGTAACTAAGGGAGAAATGAATTGCATCATGTTACTACAGAAAATCAACTTGCAGACATTTTCACAAAACCACTAGCTTTAGACATATTTAGTATTTTAAGAATAAGGCTAAGTGTCATTAATCTTAATGTTTGATTTGAAATTCTGCAAACTTGATTTGTTGTGTGACCATGTGTTTATTTTTTTTTTAGTGTATGTTTAGTATAACTTGTATGATTTTGTTTTTATTTTGTTTGTTTCTTTTTTTAATGTTTTGTCATAGGTATTATTTTTGTAAATTTGCATGTCATTGATTTTAAAATGAATGGTTTTGAAAAGGTTTTCTATTTATCATGTTTTGTTTTAAGTGTTCTTTTCGTACTGTACAAAATTATATCATATTATATGAATTTTGTAGCATGTTCATAATAGTTTTCTTTGTTTAGGTGATGAAACATAGTTTTTTAAAGAGTTTTGTACTGTATGATGACATCATTATACTGTATGATATGTGCAGTTTTGTCTATACGATTGGGGATGATTTTTATAGGCATATCCATAATTTTGTCAGATCGTACGTACGAAATCAGATTTCTTCTGTACGATCCCTGTTGTTGATTTCAGATAAGGATGAACCCAAATGATCTTTAATATTTCGATCATTTCATACGAATAAGTGTTCATCTTTACGATAGCTTAGTCAAAAAGCCTGTACGAAAGGATGCCCTTGGAAGGGCAGTTTATGAAAAGTCATTACATTTTTGGCCATTTTCATTCGTATGTATGAAATAAATTCTGTTTAGTATGAAATTATAATCGTACGTACGATCCATATTTCATACTATATAATAGGTCATTTTTCTTTAAATGGAAGGGTCTTTGGATAAGTTATTCATCGATTTCTCATTCCTTTCAAAATCCTTTTGACACCTAGTTCGAGATATGGCAAGTAGTAGCAAGCGACCCCATTCTAAGGCCTCTTCCTCTAGGATCGGTAGGGATGAAAACTTTCTGTCCAAAGAAAATGAGGATACCTTCTATTGGTATACTGCTGCAAAAATCACCCCTTCCCGTCTCCTCATTCAAAATGATATTCACTTCTCTGTCATGCCCTTATTCGCCTCTACTCAATTTTTATTCATCTTGACTCTCATTTATGCCTATCATAAAGAAACATTTCAAACTTTCTGGCCAGTATGAAAGTAAATCAAGACCACTCAAGGATCACTAATTATGTTTTCAAGGAAAGAGTAGAGATTACCAAGGAGGACTTAGGCACCTTCCTCCATCTAATAACCCAAGGAACTAGATCACATATGTTATCTTCTAGGGTAGATTATAACTGGTCTGATGTAAATTAGGTTCTTAGAGGAGTAGCCCAAGTGATTCATTTGCCACATGTTTACACTCTAAATTAAAATGCCCAGATTATCTAGCATGTTTTGAGAACTTCAATTATTCTAAAAGCTGGTGACCGTATAAACATGACTCCTCTTCTATCCACAGTCACTTATTTAATCATGACTAATCAACCTTTAGATGAAGCCCAAATGATTATGGATTACATTTATAACCTTTCTGACATTGGACTTCCAAATAATAAGAGAAATAAAAATGTGGCTTTAGGATATTTAGTGGCCTATATCCTATAGAAGAAGTATAATCGTGTACATCCTGATGGTCCCACTGAACTCCCTATCTACTTTACTGATGCCTCTTTTTGGGCACTTTTTGTGAGGAAGAGTTCTGAGGGAGATGACTCTAAGGAAGAAGGAGCCCCTACCCCTGCACCTACACCTGGACCTGACCAAAATTTCTACCAAGAAGTGGTCAGACTGGAAACTCACTTTGATCAATGCTTTAATCAAATTGAGACTCACTTGACCTAGCAGGAAGCAAGGTATTAGGAAAACATGGGTTGGATTCATGGACAGTTAGACTCGACAAATATAAATGTAGCTACAATTAATAGCTACTTTTTAACATTCAACCCTCATCCTCTTCCAGATCAGGGCCCTTCAGATTAGTAGTTGTACTTCTATCCTTCTGCTGTTATTAATGATGTTTTTATGGGTTTGTTGTTTTGTTGTTTTTTTGTCATGTGATTTTAGTGAATTGATTATGTTGGTGTCTTGCAGATGTTGATCATGTATGTGATATGGTGTTGAAAACTAGTTGTATGAGTTTATGGTGAAAATGATGTAATGAATGTCGTTGTTAGCATTCATTTAATTTCACTACTTGAAGTGTTTATTTTTCTTTAGAAAAATCTATTGTAGTTGATCTTTGAATATAAGTTTGAATTATTAAAAAAATTATAATAATTTATGACTGAATGTCAATCATGAGATCAATTTCATTTTCATATAGACAAGTTTTATTTAGAAATATTTGTTGCAAATTGGATGTCTTATGTATTTTATTTTTTTTCAATGTATTTATGTCTGTTATTATTGATATTTGAATTGAGATTATCAACATTGAAACGATCGCATAAAAAAGGGGGAATGCACAAAGTGTACAAAAATAGAAAAGATGCGCAATGGTTTGCAAAGTGAAAAGAGGCATAAAATTAGCTTAAATAAAAAGATGCACAAAGTTTGCCACAAAAAAATAGAAAAGAGGCGCAATGTCTCCAATTGAAAATGTTCATATCCCTTTTTCCATTATTTCTTCTATCTCTAATTCAAATCCATGTAACGGACAGTCATCTTCACTATTGAATTAAAAATTAATTAATATTTATTTTGCCATTTTTGTAATAACTATTTTTTTATTAAACTTTTCTAGCATGAATAGTGATTCTGATTGACTTTTCTTATCCTAGTTATTCTTTGATTTAAAATTTGAATTTATCTATTTAGTAATTGGATTCTTTTATCATTTTCTTCTTTATCAACTACTTTGATTTCTCTCTCAAAATTTATTCATTTCATGTAGTACTTCCCTTTTTTTGTTGTCAAAATGGGGAGTCATAATATATTATTTGATGTGTATTATATTATGAATATGTGTTGTGATATGTTTAGGATATTTAGGATGTGTGTATGTTTTAGTGTATGTGTTTCGTTTTATGGGTGTGTGATGTGTTTGTTTTATGTGTGTATGTATTTTGATCTTCATGGGAACCCATTATTTTAAATTGGTCATTTATTTAGGGGGAGCTTAGGAGAAATATTGGCTTAACGGTTAACTCAAATAATAAGTGTTTTTCCATCATCAAAGAAGGGGAGATTGTTGCATCTTAGATTTTAAATCTATGTTTGTATATCATACGAGTTTTTGATGATGCCAAAATATTATTGTGTTGATTATTTTTTTCTCCTAACATATATTAGATATATTTGGTCTATGTTGTTTGTGTGTACTAATGTTTTAGGGAAATCATATTCTAGACTGCTAAAGACTTCAAGATAGATTAGATTAGGGGTTGTTGTAATAGGAGTCTGTACTTTTTATTTTTCTTGAGTCTTAGAGAGTGTGATTGTAATTAGGTAACCATGCACACACACACACTGGGGGAGTGAGATAAAACTTAAATTTTTAAAACTAATCATATTATATGATTCCATGATCGAATGGGACAATTTATACTGAGTATCCATCTAGAACAGTGTTGATTGAATCATGACTAGAAAATTTTTCTAAGTACATTTCATATTGTACGAAATGCATTTGTCCCGGACGCCAATCAGAGTATGAAATAGGGTTCGTGCCGGTTCGTCCCATACGAGCTTGTTAAATTTTTGACAAATCTTACAGTACAAAATTGGTTCATCTCGGATGCCAATCAGAGTATGAAATCAAGTTTGTCCAGTTCGTCTTGTACGAATACAATAAAATTTAAACAAATTATACTGTACGAACTTGTTTCGTACAGACGTCGATTAGAGTATGAAATATGGTTCATACACGATCGTATAGATGAAGGTTACATTTTTGAACTGATCGTAGTGTACGAAATAGGTTCGTACACAAGCTGATCAGAGTATGAAATGGGGTTCATACACATTTGTATAGTCGAAAGTCTCATTTTTTGAATTGATTGTATTGTACGATCAGGGTTCATACAGATGCTATTCAAAGTATGAAATGAGGTTTGTATAGCATCGTACAAGACTTTTTAAACTGTTTGTACATACGATGTACGATCATACTGTACGATCCAAGTCCGTCAAACGTGAAATTTTTAGTTTTTGGATAATTTTTCTTGTCATTTGTATATAAGGGTCCTAAAAACTGACTGCCCAACTCTTGCTTCAAAAATTCTCTTTAGTGTGCCTCAGGAGTGTTCTTGGGAGAGTGTTTAGAGAGTGGAGAGGGAGAGATCTTGTAAGAGGGATTTGTGAGGGGATTTACAAAGGTGCCCAATAGTGAGGATATCTTTCTTGTTCTTCATAGTTCTTCCCTACTTCCTTGAATGCATTTGAGAGAAGATTTTCAAAGGAGTTACTGTACTCTGCCGTCACCAGGAGGGTGAAAAAGGATGATGGTACTCTGCCAACACTGGGAGGGTGTGAAAGGAAGTTAGTACTCTGCCGACACCTAGAGGGTGTGAAAGGAAGATTGGTACTCTGCCATCACCGGGAGGATGAGAAAGGATGATAAGTTCTCTTCCTTGACTAGGAGGGTGAAAAAGGATGACAGTTCTCTACCGCACTGGGTTAGTGGAAGAGTGGTTATTATAAGGGCTTCTCCGCCTTGCTGTGGGGGCTAAAGGAGAGTCAATAGTGTTTAGTGCAATACTTGGAGAAGGGGTCTCCAGGGAGTGGATGTTGGTCTTGTTGGGCCGAACCACTATAAATCTAGTGTTTTCTATTATTTACTTTTTAACGCATTTTTAATATTTCTGTGGTTGAAAAATAATTTTCAAAAAATTTATTGTTGTGCTTAAATTACTTAAATCGGTTTCAAAATTACCAAGAGATTTTTAAAATTACCAATTTATCCCCCTCTTGGTTAGCATTGGGAAAATTGCTTAGGTTTAACAACCTACTGAGAATTTACAAGCATGACCAAAGTCGGCAGGCAATGTTGGTCGAAGGGACCATATTCGATGGGTGAAGGAGGTTTGAGGGACTGTTGTGAGGAGACAATGATTGTAGAATGAATAGTTATCGGTAAATGATGGAGGTTGGAAAGATTATAGTCAGGCCACGATGGTCGCAGAGACTGTAGTTGGGCAACGATGGTCGGAGTGACTGTAGTTGGCATGCGACAAAAGTCAGAGACCATAGTTTGGAGATGATGGGCGGAAGGGCCGTTGTCTAGCGACGATGTTCAGAGAGAACGTAGTCAAGCGACGGTGGTCGGAGAGAGCATAGTTCGTAGGTGACAGAAGTCAGAAAGACCATAGTCGGGCAAAGGTGGGCGAAAAGACTGTAGTCGGGTGACGTTGTTGTCTCGGCAGAAGTCCGTTGACGGCTGGTGTTTGGGTGAAAGTATGAAAAAAGTTGGTGGTCTGGCAAAAATCCAGCATCGATAACATCCAGAAAGAGTTTTGTCGATAGTTTGATAACGGTGGATGTCCTATGATGGACGGTGGTTGGGAAGAGATCAAACGGTGATTGATAGCAAGGGAGCTCCCCATGTTTTCTCATTTTCTTTCTCCCCCCTCATTTAAAAAAGGATAGGTTATTTAGAGTTTTTTGCGAGTAGCACGGCTAGTAATATGTAGAAAATCAATGGCATGTTCAATGTGTTCCATCAGATGACCCATATTAATTCCCTTGATCATAAAGAGTTTATCGAGCTTTTAGACACCTTAATGATGTCAGAATTTAGGGATCTTGGGCTTGTTAGATTTGACTTATCAAGCCACTCGATTTGACTATAAGCATGTCAAATTTGGATATTACTTGGTAGCCCAGTTAATGCTCGGAAGCTTCCAAATATACTTTAGACATTTGATTTGTGCTCAATTGAATCAAATTTGATGTCGTTGGCTCTGTCTCCATGAGATGTTCCATTTGAATATAAGCTTGCTAAAATTGGAGATCAGATGGTCCCGATTTTAATTTTTGATGCCTCAATCTTATTTTTTTCATCGAGATTTATGCCCAACCAAGATGAATTTTTTGTGACATATCAGTGTTAAATATATGTTATATAATTTTTAGAGAAGTTATTTTTTATTTTTGATCTATTTATCTAATATTAACTTATCTGCTATATTTTATTCTTGCATTTCCATCTTTTATAATATATGTTCAAATTATGTCTAATTATCCCTTTTCTATTTTATTACAGATTACTATTATTAGCGTCCTAATATAATTATTTATTACTCTTACTTTTTATATCTGACATGGAACTGCAATTTCACCAAATAAACCCCTAAAAAAGTGGAAACAAGCTTCAACTTTTCAGACAACTCTCAGTGGCGTTGAAAATGCAAATATCTATAGAATTATTTCCACAAAAAATGTATCAACTGGGAGCGTTAATAAGTGAGGGAGGCGCATTATAAGCCCTAGTCATTAGTCATCAATGCCGAGTTAGTTTAAGGTCAAATCAAAGGATTTGCTAAAATGACGCAACGATGATCACTTAAACCTTTTCTTACTCAAAATAATTCATAGAAGTTTCCATCAAATTCAGGCTTCCAAGTCTCTAGCAGTCGCCATCGCCCTGTATTATTCTGCAAGTCAGAGGAAAATTTTTTCTGCTCTTCTATCTGTAAATATATATATATATAAATTTAAAAGAAGAATTGAAAATAACGCAACGTTGATTGCGAAACTTATTGCGTGTATCATTTATCTAAGCATATTTACGTTTTTCGTAGTCACGTAAGGCAACCGGCGATGCATCATTGGAAAGGAACGTATAATTAAGCTTATTTATTTTTGTCGTCCTCAAGCTCTAATTACAACAAATATATGAGGTATATAGTGTGAAAGTATCCGTAATAATTTGTCAGAATTAATTTCCCATAGTTTAGTTAGAACAATTTTTAATGTTTTGACATTAAGATGTTAATAAAATTAATGTTATTATTTTATTTTGAGCATTTATTATTCTAAAAATTTTATTAATATACTCCATTTTAAGCTATATATGTCAGATACATGAATGAAATCCAGTCATCATAAAATATGAAAATGAGAGCCAGCTTTGAACAAAAGGCATTCACAAGTTATGATACATCGCCAAAAGTCGACTTGTTCGAACACATATCTCGAGACATTTTTAAGTTGGAAACTTCCAAGATTAAAGTTGGGAACATCCGAATTCCAAACAAATCCGACGACACAAAGATCGATAGTTAAACTGAACTTCTCGCAAGACAAATCCGACGACACAAAAATCGATAAAACTCAAACCCTAATATGCCCACATCAAAGGCTTGAAGTATATTTAGAAGCTTCTGGATATTAGTCAGATGATCAAATTATATTCAAATATTGCATGCTTATAATCGAATCGAGCGGCTCGACGAGATGAATAGAATGAGCCCATAATTACTTAATTCGAACACCATTAAAGCACTACAATGTTGAAGAAATAATCTATAATCAAGAGGTTCAATATAAGCCATCTGATGGAGCACTCAAAATTTGCTCCATATCATTTCTATATTTATTGGGGTATGCTACTCTAAAAAATCTATAAATTGGCCCCACTCTTTGCATGAGGGGAGGCTAGATTATTAGTTAGAGAGGGAAGAGAGCTCTGAGGCTTAAAGAATCTTATAGCTACACCCGGGCATCACCTCTAGCAACTGATAATCGTCTGGCTGCCACCACTTAATTTTCACAGGCTGATCATTATCCGACATCCACCTAGTGGCTGCTACTGGGCTTTTGCTTGACAATCACGATGAGACCTCAACGAACCACCATTAGACCTCTGGTAGGTCTTTGTAGTCAGACCTTTCCCCGACCAACCCCGTTTAGGCTCATCTAGCCACCACCATGGAACCTCTACTCGGTCATTGCTATTCAATTTCCACCTAGCGACCATAGTCAGACCTTTCATCTTCTAACAATTTCCATTGGACCTTCTGCCGACTAAGGTTCATCCAACTATGATTAAGGTTGTTAAAATGGCTATTTGGTTTAGGCTCAATTCGAACCCAAAATTGACTTGGGTCCAATTTAGTTGGCCCGAACAGGCCTGGTTTTACAAACGGGTCAAAAATTTAGCCCAGGACCTGACCTGTCGGCTTACCAAGTTCACCTGACCCAATTCAAACTCATTCAAGATCGTGTGTTGTAAGCATTGAGAGTGCATGCAACGAGCATCGAGCTTGAGCACATGCTGAACGACTAGAGGAGAGGGTAGCCTAGTGGGACTGTACGAATGCGTGGGTTTGAGAAGGTGAGCATGTAGGTGCAAGTCGGTAGGGCAATTGCATAGGTGAAGGATAGCGCGAGCGAGTGAGGGTGGCTTGGCAAGAATACGCAAGGCCATAATGAAAAAAGTGGGTGTGTGGTGTATGAGGGTGCGCAATGTGAACTGTGGTGTGGGTGGCCTAGCGAAACCATACGAAGCGCGACTAAAAATGGTACTTGCAAGGCAACTGAGAATGGGAATTGGGTGACTTTTTGGTTAAATTCAGGTTATTGGGTTGACCCATATATGATAAAATTTTTTTTATGGATCAAAAATGAAACCCAAACCCTAATCAAATTGGGTTAATAATTGACACCGCTAACTACAATTTTAAAATCATTCTTTCCCTACAACTGTCTTCAGAGTAACGTTGCTTAACTATAGTCCTTTTGACCTCAATCAACCACTAATAATGGTCCCTCTGACCACCATCATCTATAGATAATGGTCCCTTTGATCATTGTAGCCCAGCTAACTTGCATTTTTGAACTATAATTTCTTCGAGCTCTATCACCCAACTATCATCCCTCCGGCCACCTGCCTATTGATTATATTTCTTTTGACCACCATCACCAATTGATAATGGCCTCTATAACCTTCATTGTATGAATATGGTTGCTGACCACTATTATAAGATTATGGTTCATTCAACTATAGTCGTTTGTTTATTATAACCTTCAAACCACCATCTCTCAACCATAGACCTTCCAACCTCAGTCACTAAATTACTATAGTGCTCAGACTATTGTGACATAACTACAATCCTTATGACCTCAATCGCTTATTGACTATGACCCTTCTGACCACCATCGCCTAGCTACACTTGGTATGACCATGGTTTCCTAACTACAGTCTCACTGACCTCGATCATCGAACTATGGTTCCTCCAACCTAAATAAGTTGATTAAGATATGCCAACCATCATTGCCTAGTGATGATCCTTTCTATGTCAATCACCTAGAGATAATGGTCCTCAGATAAGCATCACCGTACCATAGTGTTTTTAGTCTCCATCACTCATCGAATGGTCCTCAGATAAGCATCACCGTACCATAATTTTTAGTCTCCATCACTCATCGGCTATAGTCCTTAGACCACTATCGTGCATCAACTACAGTCCTCAAACTACCACTTTCTCACTATAATCCTCATACCACAATCAGTGACTAAGGTCCATTTAACCTTTATTGCTTGACCACTATCCCACCAAACACCTCATCATACTATTGTCCCTCCAACATCTATTCTTTGATAACGATCCATCTGACCTTTGTCACCAGATTACGGCCCTCCAACCACCATCACCCAACTACAATCATTTCTAACTCGATCGAACACCAAATATGATCATCAAAAAGCTGTTTCCTAACTATGGTCCTTCAACCACCATTTTCTAGTTATAATCTTTTTAACCTTCATTGCCACTGATTATAGTCCTCAGGCCACTATCTATGGACTAGTATTATACTAGTACTACCATCATCTAACTATGATCCTTTAACAATTATCTTCAACTAAAATCTTAAACATTCCTTGCCTGATTATGTTTCCTTCGACCATATTCACCTTACTACAATCCTTCTAATTACCATTACTTGACTACGATCCCTCTGACCTCTATGACCTGACCACGACCCCTCTGACCTTCGTATTCAAATAAGAGTCCTTCCAATCACAGTCACCCATTAACTATGATCTTTTGACCTTCATTGACCAACTTTAATCCCTCTGACCACTATAAGCCAACTATAGTCCCTCCAACCACTACTACCATACTATGGTCCCTTGCCACCATCGCCTAACTAAGATGCTCTGAACTCGGCCACTTAGCTACTACCCCTCTCATTAACATCACCTAACTACAGTCTATCTAGTTATCACTGCTCGACTATGATCTTAATGATCTTTGTAGCCTAACTATGATCCCTCTTACTATTATCACCTAACTATAGTCCCTCTAACTTTTTCACCTTATTATGGTCCCTATGACCACAGTCACTTGACTATGGTCTTTCTGATCTCAATTCCCTTAACTTTAGTCCTTTGACTACCATCACCCTAGTACTATCCCTCGAACAAAATTCAAAATAGTATGGTCTCTCTGACCTCATTCACCTAACTATGGTCTATTCAACCTCTATTACCCGACTATGATCCCTTCAACCACGATCTCCTAACTACAATCTCTTCGACCCAATTTGCTTGTTGATTATGTTCCTCATACCACAATTGACCTACTACGGTCCTCTACCTCCAAACCCTTAACTATAATATTTTTAACCTCTATCATCTACTAACTTTAGTCCTTCAAACCACCAACCTTTAATAATATCCCCATTGAAAATAAATTATAGCTTAATTACTATTTCTTTGACCACCATTACCTGATTACATTCTCTCTAACTGCTACAGCCCTATTACTATCCCTCGAAATATTATCACCTGGCTAAAGTGCTCCAACATGAATAGCCTTATAATGACCACTTCGACCACCATTACTCGATTATGGTCCCTCAAAACATTACAAACTAACTATGAACTCATTGATCTTTGTCTCCTGAATATACTCCCTAAGACCGCCATCACCGACTATAGTCCATTTGACTATAATATTTTAAGTACAGCCCCTTTGCCATCGATCTTCTAACTACAGTCCCTACGACCTCAATTACTTGACTACACGCCCACTAACCTCAATCGCCGAATATAGTCCCTTTTATTACTGTCATCTATTTATGCACTTCCTAACCAAACAAATAAGTATATGATGTCTTAATAATATATCTTAAGTCATTTGATTAATCTAACTCAAACCATATAACATTGTCTCTAAAATGTATATTTGTTATATTATGCTAAGGTCTTTGAGCTGATGATCTTCCTCCAAGAGCCACCCAAAAAACCAAGTAAGGAATTCGGGGGTACAAGACAAAAGCATGCTCAGAGAAACCATGTGAAAATACCTCACACTTATTTTTCCTCTCACACAAACTCTCCTTTCTCCTTCCCAAAGCTCCCCAAGATTTCTTCTCCAATCTCTTTCTCCAAAAAACCCAATAATAAAAGACTTGAAATAAGTCTATTAGTAGAGCTTAAATACAAGGCTTCACAAAAAGCCCTAATAATTTAATTCTATCAACACTTATTTTATAGTACGATCCATGATAATATAGTATGATTAGTTCAAATAGCCCTGTTAATACTATAAGAAGAGTAAGGCATTATATGACCAATTCAAATATTGTGATGATCATGTTATACGATATAGTGCCTCATCTAATACGATTAGTTCAAGCGAATTGGATTATCATCCTCTATGATTGATGATGAATAAATATCATGCAAATATCAGGTCATACAGTATGATTGATCCAGTCATCCAGTACGATCTAATTGGATTAATTAATCCAAATTCAATCTCCTAATTATAGGATTAATTTAGGTAAGATTTGAATATATTTTATAGTACGATACCTATTGTATGATATGATTAGTATATTTTGAATTTTAAATATTACCTAAAGTATATTGGCGGCTGAGATCTTGATTTTAAAGTTAAAAAATGTCATGATCATAAGCTTCTTATGAAAGAATTTCCCATAGATAAGATGTTTTACTTTTGATTTCATACCTAAGTTATTCAAGGAAAATTAAAATCCAAGTAGTTAAGACCATTCATTGTCATGAGAGTATTTCTTTATGGAACTATTAAAATTAAAAAAAAAAAAAAGCTTACATGTTTTAAAAGCTAATGGCCATTGATTGAAACCATATTTAGGTGGGGATATTAAATGATTAAAAAATATAATTGAGTTGGTTCATCCTGAAATGTAATAATTGGTATAGTCTGGC